>OV725078.1:122462094-123000864 GCA_928085145.1 Nezara viridula | reverse complement strand
GGAATTCTGGAGGAGTCTTTTGGGAAGGAGGCAGTCCAGGCGGCTTGTTGGATTGTGGTAGTAAAGGAATTTACGGCACTATCAAGGTCATCGGGAGTTTTGAGGGATATGTTGAGATCAATATTATCGGAGATTATTTGGCGGAAAAGGTCCCAGTTTACTGGGCCCCTAATGAATGACGGTGGAGAAGGTTTGGGAACAGGTTCAAGTGAAACATTAAGGATTAGAGGACTATGGTCAGAGGAAAGTTCATTTAGACGTGTAATGGAACAATTGAGGGGACTTAAGCCGCTGTGGATAAAGAAATCAAGAAGATCAGGATTACGGTTGGGATCTGTGGGCCAGTAGGTAGGAGAGTTGGGGGAAAGGAGGTGAAAACGTTGGGAATTGAGTGCAGACAGCAGGGTTCGGCCACGAGAATTCGTGGTTCTGGAACCCCATTGTTGGTGCTTGGCATTTAGGTCTGCACCCAAGATGAAGTGATGTCCTAAGGAGTCGAGGAGAGAACTGAATTGGGCATTGGATATGGATCGGTTAGGAGGGCAATACGCTGATGCAAGAGTGACCGGAAAGGAGAAGGTTTTTATCACGATAGCGGTGGACTGTAGGAAATCATGTATTGGTAATGGGAGTAGGTGATGGGAGAGGGATTGGTGTACAATTACAGCAGTACCGGCATGTGCTTTTCCGTCAGGGTGGTCAGTACGATATGTCAGGTATTGTGGTATATTGAAGTGCTGTTTAGTGGTTAGTCGAGTTTCAGTAATTAGTGCCACATCAATGTTCTTGTCAAGTAGTAAAGTAGATAGTTCGTCTGTATGATTTCTAACACCATTCGCATTCCAAAGGAGAATGGATATGGGTTTAGGGATGTGAGTCATTTAAGGATTTTTCAAAGGAGGGATGAGGTGAGATACGAGATTCGTGAGGAGTGATATGAGTGGAGTAACAAGGGATTTGAAATCGGTGAGGAAAGATGCTAACAAACTTGTGAGATCTGTTGCATTTGAAGGAGGAGGAATATGAGGAATTTGTTGTTGGTGGTTAGGTATATTAGGATGAAGAGGATTTTGAGGTTGGGTTTGAGGTTGTTGTTGTGGCAGGGCTTGACATTTATCGGTTAAAGTCTTACCTCTAAGTAGTTGGGAGAATGATACATCATTGTTTACAATTCTGGAAGGCTCTCTCTCTCTTCTTGTTCTTAGTGCTTCATCTTGAATCCGGTTTTTCTGGTGTCTGGTTTTGAGATTCTTGTAAATTTGGCAGCCTTTGTAGTTGGCCGGGTGTCCCTCCAAGCATAGGGCACATACTGCTGGATCTTGTATAGGTTTGGTGCACTCTACAGATTTGTGCTGTTCACCGCACTTCACGCAACGCGGCAGATGGTGGCAATATGTCTTCGTGTGGCCATAGGTCTGACAATTATGGCACTGCACGATGTCTCTCTTGGGATATGGCTTCTCAACTTTCACCATTGTATAGTATATTCTTGTGATATCATATATTTTTTCGATACCTGGTGATGGCTCCAAGTCCACGAAAAACAATGGTAGTGGGATCCTATTTCGTAATCCTGGCTGCTCCCTGTCCTCCTTCAAAACGTTTGTTACCTGGCGTACATTGAAACCAAGCGTCGTTAGTTCTTCTTTAATAACTTCAGTGGGGGTTGAGGAATGTAAATTTCTTATCACCACTCGTAAAGCTCTTTCCTGCCTCAGCTGGTAAGTGTGAAAATTCGCATTTGTTTCTGATAAGTACTTCACTATTTTTCGGTAGGCTTCTGCAGAATCAGGTGTTATCTTGGTGTCATTGGTCCTGTTAAGGCATGAATAACTGCCAGAGCAGATTTTATTTAGTTGGGTGCAGAACATCTGGAAATTTTTTATATTTTTCACAAATATCGGAGGAGGCTTTGGTTCTCTGGGTATTGCTGCAGACTCCATTACTTCTTTGTCATTTTGAAGCACTTGGTAGGGGTTTGGAGTAAAGAAAGGTGATTCTTCAATCGTTTCTTGTGCAGACGTACCTGGTTGGGGCTGAGGTTCTGGTTCTGAAGTGTTCATTTTGGTCACTGGAGGTATTTCTCGTAGGCAGCGACGAGTCCTTTGTTTGGCTGGTGAGCTAACTCCGTCTGACCGAGACCTCTTGGGCACCTTACTGGCCATCACTTGCTGATCATACCGCATATCATAAGAGAAAAATAATTAAATAAATAAAAAAAAAAAAAAAAAAATTTTTTTTTTTTTTTTTTTTTTTTCTTAAAATAACAAAAAAAAAAGATGCCAACAGTAAATATCAACTGCTCTGATATACACTTTAACTGTATCACGTGAATAATCAGAGAGATTCCGCTATAAAATTGGTAAAAACTGAGAGAGGAGTTGAGGAGACAACCTTCTCATCGGTAGCACACTAAAAAAAAAAAAAAAAAAAAAAAAATGTATTTACAATAGGAGATCTAGAGGCCATCTTCTTTTCAGACGCCTCGGAGGGTTATAAGGGATAGAAGAGAGAGCAAGGTTAGAGACGAGAGGATTCGGATGGTTCTGAAGTTTATTATGGAAGGATAGATATCTGGATTGGGCCAAATCGGAAACATTAAGGGACATTAAGGTCTTTATGGATGATTTTATTTGTGACAAAGTAAGGAGCGTTGAGGATTTTACGAAGGATTTTGGATTGTAAGGATTGGATACCAGAGGAATTCGATGGTTTGGTGGAGCCCCAAGCTCAATTCCGTAGCTCCAAATAGGTATAGATGAGTCTTTTGTAATTAACTGGAAGCTTAGAGCGTTTGTCTAGTAAATGTTGGAGTAGTCGAAAACGTCGAGCGGTTTCTTGTCGTTTCAGTCTGGTATGAGGATTAGAAGTTAGATGTTTGTCCAAGTGGAGTCCAAGGTATCGGATTTGTTCAACAGGTATAAGTGGGGTATTATAATAAAAATTAAAAATTGACAAATCTTTTTAAAAATAGATGACAGAAGGTTGAAATACTGTCTGAAGATGGGATAAGAAAGACAAAACGTCATAAAAATAAAGAAAAATTATTGGGAGAGTAAATGCTGTTATTAAATTTTATTTATATACCTCAGATAAAAAGCAGGACTTAGGACTTATAAAACGAAATGAAAAAAAATATCTTTTGTGTATCTCACTCATCCTCTAATGAACTTCTCATACTGCAACTATTACAACTACACTATTCCAAATAGAATACATTATTCGATATAGAATAATTTCTTTATCGAAATAAACAAAAACTAATGGAATGAATGAATAAGGAATTGCTTCCCTATGAAAAAATATATTTTTCATGAAGGTTGGGTAGAAAGAATAAATGCTCCAAGTTTCGTATAATATGAATAATTTTAATCTTCTTACATATTTTCTTATTATGTTTTATCGGAATTGATTATTTGCTTAAGATGTTTTCTGATTTCGGGTTGTTAACTTTACCTATGGATTTTGTTTCTCATGTATGAGATCAGAGGTCCTATTTTTATATTTTTTTTAAATAGAGTGTATAATTTGATAATTAAATTAATTTTAAATATTTACAACCCCGAAACGAAGACATGCTAGGTGGTGGAAGAGTAATGAATAACTGGGACACATTGGTAAGTCCCAATATTAAATTCCAAGACGGTAATATCCGATCTAGGTCTGGTCTACTGATGATAAAGGATCCATCCTCAATTTCATCCAATGGAAAATAGAACAGAGGAACGCTCTAAACATCCAATTTTCGTCTCGAAATCAAACAACACAGTTTTAATCAGTGCTATTGGACACACGTTATTGACCTAAACGACACAATAGAAATACAAATTACTCCCTTAACACCACAATATTGTTGAACCACCTATAATTGCGAATTTTCTCCATATAGTATAAATGGAATCCGAACTGCGTGATAAGAGAGTTTATGTGCTACGAAAAAGTTCATATGAACCATTCTCTAATTTTCCTCACGAAATTTAAGTTTTTTTTTTTTTTTTTGTTTCTTTTTAAGTAAGTCACATTGTCTGGTGAATAAAGGAAGTGATAAAGAAAAAAGTATGCGATTTAAGTAATTAATAATTGTTTCATAATAAATTAAAACGAAAGTAGAGTTTGTCATTGTGAAAACCATTTAAAGAGGACTTTTGAGGGGCTAAACTAAGCTAAGTTCTGTTTAAAAAAAATCATGAATTATTCGCGACTTTTTTTTTTTTTTTTTTTTATAACCGTCCAACTATAATATAGATGCCACACTTTTAGAAAAACTTCCTTGTTTAATTATCTTTAAGCCTATATTAATTAATTTGGGTTTATTTCGAAATTAGTTTAGATTCACCTGAGATTATATAAAAAAAATTATGTGATTTGATATCCTGCCATCTAAAAGTTCTCGCGTTTTCAGCAAAAATAAGCTTTGATTTCTTTTATTTTTTATGACCTGAGACTTATCACAGAATAAACATAATTGCATAAATGCGCATTTTATTTTAAAATAAAAATGATAAAATTAATGATTTTTCAAATGTTTATTTATCTAAAGTGATAATGAAACTTGAGTTTTCACTCATATCTCTATTACTGTAGAGAAGAATAGTTGGGGTGGTCAGTCAAAAAGGAAGGCAAAAATAAATGATGATATTTATTTTTTACATATGCCGACGTTTCGACCTGAAGTTCAGGCCTTCATCAGGGCTAAGAAAATAACCAGATAACAAGGTATGAGAAACATAAGTAATGGTGGTAAAAAAGATAATAAAAATAAAATAAAAAAATTAGAAAAATAAAATAGATAAATATAAAGTAAAATGAAATTGTTAGAATAATGACTAAGAACTAAGAGATAAATAATAAAAACCGTTACAAAGTGTGGAACGATGAAGTAAGCATAATCAAAAAGGGTGACAAAAGTGTTACAATGGGAATCTTAGAATAAAATGTAAAACATAAAAAAGAAATATGAAGTTATATAAGAAATGAAAGTAAATAGTAAAATTAAAACATTGAGAATGGAGTAGTTAGATAGAAAATTGAGATATTGTAAAGATGTAAAGTTCAAACTTCGTCGGATAACCGTTAGAGATGACGCCACCTACACATCTCTTCTTTCTCCCCCTCCATTGTAACGACTTTTATTCTCCCTTCGACACTTAAGGAGACAGGTAGTACTTCTTTTATTTCTTTCTTATTTCAGCTTTCTCAATTTCTTCCCTCCTTCCTTTCATTCCTTTTCTCTGTTTTTAACTCTTTATTATATTATACATTGTCTGTACATCTTTACAATATCTCAATTTTCTATCTAACTACTCCATTCTCAATGTTTTAATTTTACTATTTATTTTCATTTCTTATATAACTTCATATTTCTTTTTTATGTTTTACATTTTATTCTAAGATTCCCATTGTAACACTTTTGTCACCCTTTTTGATTATGCTTACTTCATCGTTCCACACTTTGTAACGGTTTTTATTATTTATCTCTTAGTTCTTAGTCATTATTCTAACAATTTCATTTTACTTTATATTTATCTATTTTATTTTTCTAATTTTTTTATTTTATTTTTTATTATCTTTTTTACCATCATTACTTATGTTTCTCATACCTTGTTATCTGGTTATTTTCTTAGCCCTGATGAAGGCCTGAACTTCAGGTCGAAACGTCGGCATATGTAAAAAATAAATATCATCATTTATTTTTGCCTTCCTTTTTGACTGACCACCCCAACTATTCTTCTCTTCATTATCCACGACAGTCAACCAATTACCAATTATGACTCTGTTACTGTAATTTTATCCACTAAAATCATAATACTTACGTTTATCGTTTTATTTACAATAATAAGGTATTACTCTAAATTGCTATCGAACTCTACGTTTATTTGAAGTAAATTTGGTACTGTTTGCTACGAAACAATTCTTAACTACCTTAAAATAATATTTTTATTTATCGCTTTATGTTTAACAAAATATGACATAAAAGAAAATTGCATTTCTTATCTCTCTTCTATTCTTATCGATAAAGAAATCCATTCGAATTCTTTAGGCATTTTTTAACTTTTTATATATGACGCAAAACCATACCAAAACACACATGGTTAAATCGTAATAAATTAGCGAAAAAAAGTTTCGTCAAAAAAACTTCGGCCACAATTAGTAGGCAACTCGAGGAGAAACTCATGCGACACTAATTGTAAACTGAAACTGACTTTTTTCCCCCTCCTAGCCCCCCCCAAGTTACAAATTATTTACAAGCATATGTATATTAAAAGTTAACAATATTCCTTTGTTATATACGTGTATATTTGTTAATATTCAGTAGTATCAGTTAAGTTAATAATAAAAAATAAGTTACTTTCAGTTTCAACTTTTAATTAGAACCACTTCAACTCTCTCTTGGAATTCCGACTAATTGTGTTAGAGATATAATATAAGAGGCAAAGTGGGTTTTTTGCCTATGCACGCATGAGAAACAAAAAAATATTGTATGAAGAGCTTCCACGAAATCATTATTACCGATTACTAAAAAAAATCTGTAATTAGTCTATCACCGCCCACTTTTTCAAAAAAATATATATACCCTACAATTAAGGTGAATGGATAATTTTTAATCAATATAAACGAGTAAAAAAACTCACCGAGAGACTGAAAACATATGTTAAATTACAGTAAAAAACGTTCACCTATTCTATCTTGTGTCTTCAGATGCAGTCAAAGAACAAAATGACTTTTTAATGTGTCGCCAACTATCATAATTCCCTCGATGGCCTCCAGAAATCAGAATAAACCAGTATTGATGGACAGCGATTTATGCTGAGTTTAGGAACGATCTGTAGATCCAGCGGAAGGACTATTCTCTCGGAATGTCATAAATATAGTATGCATTAAAAAGAGTAGAATAAGATGGCTGTGCATCGAATGGATGAAGAAATACTCTTAAAGCGAATAATGGAAGGACGTCCATCCTAATAGAAGAGGAGGAGGAGGCATAGACTCCATAAAAAAAAACTAGTTTATATCATTAATTTTGAGTAAAAATTAACATTATCATCATATTTATAGTAAAATGAACAATAAAATACTACATAAGAAAAAAATTCATTGTTATAAATTTTGATTTCATTTTTGATCTTCGAAATTTTGGGAGGGGGGAGAGGCGAAACGATAGTCTGTGAGTTAGGAAAAAAAACAGGCCTAAGGTACGATAGACGGACGATATAAAATTTTAGAGGTGGAAAATTCATAGACAAATTTAATTTTTTCGTATCTTTCGGTTCTTTTTAACCTAGATTTGGTCAATAATATGTTATGAGAAAATTATTTCAAAATATATATTGCACAAAATATATTTTATATATATTTTGGCCAACATGTGCTTATACAAATTATTAGTTTTTTGGTGTGTGTTATAGGTATATTTGAAAACATATTAACAAAGCAATTCAATATATTACATAATTTTTATTTTTATTTAAAAGGCTTGAGGCAGTGAGATGAACTATAAATTCTCCGATTTTTCAAATTTGCCGCCGGAAATGTGATAAAATCTTCACGGGTGCACACAAATGAATCATAAAATTCTTGAATACGTTGTCGCATGTAATTTTCTTTGATTATAAAATAAAATTACAATATTATGGTTATAAGCCGTGGTACATTACTTGAGTTCCTACTTCTAGCCCTTTGCTAAGCCACCTAATTGCATTACTTTAGTTTACATATTTTTTTCATTCATGCAGATTAATTGTTATAAGTTATAATTTTACTTTTGTTCTTCGAAATTTTAGGGAGGAAGGGAGAGGGAGGGGGCGAAACGATCGTCTAAGCCCATGGGAAGAGACAGACCTAGAATGAGATAGACAGATGATATAAACTTAGTTGCGAATTTGAAACAAAATTTTATTTTTTTGTTTCTTTCGGGACTTTCCATCCTACGTTTGGTCAATAATATGCTATGAGAAGATTATTTCAACAAATTTTGTATAAAATATTTACAGTATATTTGTCGATTTGTTGGGGAAGGGAAATGAAAGAAAGATCAGTGAAGTTATGCTTGACCAAAAATCTAGTTTCGGTCGTGGTACATCTTTTTGGAAAGGCATCCAACTATTTTTATCCCATTTAATTTTAAAAACACATTTTCTTTTTTTCGTATTTTTAATCATTGGAATTCTTAACCTGGTTGAGGGAGAGAGGCTTGAAACTGCTGGGAAGTTGGCTCTTGGGCTTTTGTTGGCTAACTGATTATTTCGTAAAGGGTTAAGTGTAGATGGGAGAAGGATCTAGAGCTTCTTCTCCTTACAATAACTTAATTCCTTCCTCGTTTAATTATCGACAAACTCTCTTGCGCAGTTTTTATTTTTGCTTTCCTCCTTCGGAAAAACAGGATAAATTATTTTCCTTCCTCCGCGTAATTTACTTACTAGTCAAGTATATATCCATACTATAATGTCTTAGCTTTGATCATTATCATCTCAAACAGGTTGATCAAAATGGATCCATCAAGAAAAAAAAGTATTCTGTACTGTAATTACTATTTTTTTATTTATTTAATTATGGTATTTACAACTGTATCACAATATAAATACATCAAGTAAATGTGTAAACTGAAACTTAATCACATGAAAAAACTTGTTGAGAAAGCCACTGGTAGCACGTCTCAAAGGGTTATCAGGGATAGCAGAGGAAGCAATGTTAGGAACGAGAGGATTCAGATGGTTATGAAGTTTATCATGGAATGGTATATATCTGGACTGGGCCAAGGCGAAAACATTAAGGTCATTATGGATTATTTTATTTGTGACAACGTAAGGAGCATTGAGGATTTCACGAAGGATTTTGGATTGTAAGGATTGGATACGAGAGGAATTTTATGGTTTAGTGAAGCCCCATACCACAACTCCATAAGTCCAAATAGGTCTTATTATTGTCACGTGTATGAGTCTTTTGTAATTAATTGGAAGTTTATAGCGTATGTCTAGTAAGTGTTGGAGTAAGCGGAAACGTCAGATGGGTAGATAGAACAAAACATATGCAATAGAGCTGCGTGCATTTAACTGGGTAGAAATATCCCAAGGCAGGCAGAGATGGAGCAGGCTTGTTAAGGCGGCAAAAGATCTAAAAGGTTTGTAATGCCAACAAAAAAAAAAAAGTCTTGTATCACAGGTTTTTATTTATCAGTTAACATATTTATTACATATTAAGGTATTTTATTACATTTCTTCCAAACAATTGACAATATTTTTCCTTAAAGAATGTAGTCGAATTGGAGGGTGATTAGCGAAATTCGATTGGCAGTAAAGAAATTAGTAAATAATATTATGTAAACAGAATTTAGAGTATTTTAGCCGTTAAAGATGGGCTTTAAATATGTATAACAAGCACAAACTTAAAAAGCTCTTAAGGTCTGCTATCAATATTTCGTATCCAAAGTTTGAAGTTTTGCATTAAGTATAAATCAGTATGTACTGCCATATATATATTTAAAAAAATAAAAAAAATTTGACACGCATTGAAATTAAATAAAAGCGGATTGACAGACAGGCATACCATGGTTGAATCAATAGTGGCCTAGCCCTCGGCCAATTTTTGCCTTGTCTTGTTTCCCATCCAACCTGTCACCAGTTTATTATTGGCCCAGGAATGTCACTCTATTCAATATTATTTAACGTCAACGCCAAGATTTTATAAAGGTGCCGAACCTCCAGCGAAATTTATTTTTATCATATCAATACTTAATTTAATTATATAATGAAAACGCTAATTACTAATTCTTTACTTAGAAATTAATAATTATTTGTTTTTTTTATATACGTTAAAATTATAAAGGGTTATACCTCTTGTTATAATTTGCAGTTTTGAGAATTTAATTTATAATAACACTTTTAATGGTGTTTATTATGGAACCCCTCCCCCCCCCTTTCATAGAATATGAGGAATACAGCAATGCCTAATTAAGGTAAATATCAATATTAAGCAAAACATCTGCCATCATAAATTCTAAATTTGAATTTTATTCTGACCTTGATTATGACAGACTGTAATATATTTCAACAAATATCTGTGTTTGGCCGTACGTTGATGATAACTTTTTTTAATTTTATTTATTGAAGATATTTAGTACTGTATTACAAGTAAAAATACATTCAGTAAACGTGAACAAAAGAATATAATAGCATGAAATCATTTGTTGAGAAACTACCCACTGGTAGCACTCTAAAAATGTATTTACAAAAGGAGATCTCGAGGCCATCTTCTTTTCAGACGCCTCGGAGGGTTGTCAGGGATCGAAAAGGAAGCAAGGTTAGAAACGAGAGGGTTAGGATGGTTCTGAAGTTTATTATGGAAGGATAGGTATCTGGATTGGGCCAAATCGGAAACATATGGAACATTAAGTAAGGTCTTTACGGATGATTTTATTTGTGACAAAGTAAGGAGCTGTGAGGATTTTACGAAGGATTTTGGATTGTAAGGATTGGATACGATAGGAATTCGATGGCTTAGTGGAGCCCCAGAGCTCAATTCCGTAAGTCCAAATAGGTCTTATTGTAGTCATGTATATGAATCTTTTGTAATTGACTGTGAGCTTAGAGCGTTTGTCTAGTAAGTGCTGGAGTAGTCGGAAACGTCGAGCGGTTTCTTGTCGTTTCAGTCTGGTATGAGGATTCCAAGTTAGACGTTTGGCTAAGTGGAGTCCAAGGTATCGAATTTGTTCAACAGGGATAAGTGGGGTATTATTAAAGGATACTGTAGGGCAAGAGGACATAGGTTTACGACGAATGGTAAAGGTGATTTGATGGGATTTATTGGAATTTATTTTGATCCTCCAGTTTTGAAACCATTCTTCAAGGTTTGTGATGTGTGATTGAAGGGTTTGGGATGCAATTGTTGGGTCGTTATTAACTGATAGGACACATGTGATGATAACTTAAAAAAAATAAAAAATAAATACTGCTATCCATTTTTTATTATAATTTAAAAGACTGCAAAGTTATATATATATATATATTTTAAGTAACAGCTTTATCTAGGAGGTAAAGATTTGCCAAGGTATGTTGTTGTTTTTTTAAGAGTTTTGGTGTATTGTGCGATCAAAACATTCTTCTCCAATATAGATATACTAACCTTATAAAACTAATTTAAATTACAATAAAATATTGTTTTTCATAAATATAGACCTTTATTTACTGTTACCATAATTTTATGAAATTTCGATGCTCTTAATATATACCTCTATTTTTCTTAAATTTTTTATTATAAGTTACAAAAATCTATTTTTTTTCTTTAGAAATATAAGCATAAAAATAGTAATATCTAAAACTACTCAACAAATTAATAATAATAATAATTTTTTTTTTAACTTACTATATATATATTTTTTTTTTAGTTGAACTGTGCAAAACTAATTTAATTTACAAAATATTTTTTAAAGCATACTTTGTTTTATTAAATGATTTTAAACTATGGCATTACCTTGGTTATTTATTTTCTTCTGTCATAATGAATTGGTAAATGTTCATGAAGAAATTTTATTTTTAATTATAAAATCCCTTTGAAAGCAAAGCACCCGAAATAATTGGTAAGTTAATTGTTATTACCGTCACTCAGTTGTTTTAGGAACAACTTCGAACAACTATTCGAAAGTAATAAAAAAAAAAAAATGTATTATTTCAACTCAAAATTAACATTTATTTATTTCAATTTTTCGAAAAATCAACATATAAATTTAGAGCTTCATATCAGGGCTTGGAAAGGGAAAAAACTGTATCACTGGAATTTTTATTTTCAGTAGTTTTTTAGTTGTTTTGGAACTTTTCAATTAAATATTTTACAGAACTTGTATTTTTAAAAGACTTTCATTTAAAAGCTCCGTCGATTTCTCTAAAAAGTTTATTTTAAAAATAACTTTATTTAAACAACGACACATTAGAATCGTGTTCAATCCATGAAAAACAAATTATTACTCTGATCTAAGCCCAATTAACGTTTATCTTTCATTTAACAGGATTTTTTTTTTAAAGAACTTGAATAAATAAAAGTTAAAAGTTTACAATACACCTGAAACTTTATTACGAGAAACTTCTTTGTAACTTTTGTTTTAAAAAGTTTCACGGAAACTGTTAAAATAAAACTTTTTTTCATTAAAGTTTTCACAAAAACTGTTAAAATGGAATTGTTTTTCCTAAAAAGTTTCACAGAAACTCTTAAAATGGAACTATTTAAAAATATTCCATACAAATTTCAACTTCATATAATTGTTGTTATAATAAAGAAATCTACATTTATAATTAGTAAAAACAATATTTAATAAAAACAAATATAGTTTTTTGTCATTTTTCTAAGATTAAGGCAATTTTTTTTTTTTTTTTTTTTATTGATAAATATTACAATCTGTCTCAATAAAGGACATTTTTAATAGAGTTCTGAGAGCACATTCACACCATATTTACAAATTAAAAAAAAATAAATAAATAAAAAAACTAAGCTAACTTCAAATAATATAAAGCTACAAAAGAACAAAATAAAATATCATAGTGAGAAAAAATAAAATAAAAAATAATAATAATAATAAAGTAATGAAAATAAACATGTTAGACGCAGGCATACCTATTACACTATTTACAGTCGGCCATAGGAACTCCGAACCATTCTTATCCCCCCACATGTGGAGGGAAAGCAAGGCTTCAGGAGATCCATGCGCTTCTTCCTCAACCATAAGGCAAATAAACTTCCATTTTTCTTTAGCCTTTTTTTAATCACATCTATTACATCTGACGTGTCGGGACAATTTTCCCATCCTCAGAAAATCCTTTATTTTTACTTCACTTTGTAATGTGGCACCAATTGTAAACAATTACAATAATTGTCATATATATTTAAATATAATAATTTTTGGTGTTGCTCTTTCATTTTCTGTCCATCATCACACCAACCAACATCTGGCTACCTCCAGTTCCATTACTGCACTTTTCTAAGTGCACTTTTAAATGAACGAGTAACACCAAAAAGTATTATATTTAAATGGATATGACAATTATTGTAATTGTCTACAATTAGTGCCACATTACAAAGTCAAGTAAAAATAAAGGATTTTCTGAGGATGGGAAAATTGTCCCGAAACGTCAGATGTAACACATGTGATTAAAAAAGACTAAAGAATAATGGAAGTTTATTTGCCTTAACCTTAGAAAAATATATAAACCGAAGCTTCCTAGAAAAAGAAAAAATAAAAAGGTAATTTTTTGTCAAATAACCTTGTTTTAAAATCTCTCATGAAACCTCAAGATGTAAATATTGAACTACAATATTTCGTTGACATACAAAGGTAACTTTTGAATACTATTAGAAAGTTATCCGCTGAAAATAAAGTTTTTCATTCCATCCAGTTCTCCATATCTGCTTATCTGCTTTGCGTTTTTAGGCATGGATTAGTATTTTATATATTTTTCATGTATAAAATAAATATATGACCCATTTAATAGAGCCAATGAAAACCATTATTTATATTACGATAAAATTACTATATAGTATTGGTAGTAGAAGCAGATTTTAATGTGTTATGTTAAGTGGCATATTAACAGTTTCGACTTATTGAGCAGTGATTGTGGTTATGAATGGGAGTGGAGGTAATTATCTTCTAATTAGGATTGGATTGACAAGCTTCTATACTTGCTGGCAATAGTCCTAAGGTAATGATTGCCTTCTGCGTATTGTTGTGCTAACAATCACAGCTCTACAGTTCAATATACTGATCAAACCGAATAGATATATAAGAGAGATATGAGTTTTACATCTGTATATTAAGATATAACTTTTATATCTATATATTTTATTATTACCTTATTTTATCCATCTCTAGACAAAAATTCAGCCAATACTTTTTTTTATTTCTTTACCTGAGAAAATCACAAAATTGTCATCTTATAGCGGATCCAGGATTTAATTTCCCTTTTTTTCTTTTTTTTTTTTTGGAGGGAGTTTAACCCAAGGCTCATATATATGTATGGGTGAGTATGTGTGTATGTGTGTGTAAAACGATAATTACTTTAAATACAAAATGAAGAAACAACCTATATGAAATGATGTGCTATGTTTTATCCAAAAAAAAAGGGATGACATAAAAAATTGCTACGTTTTGGGGTGTTGAAATTTATTCGGGATGCCACTGGACAATTATTGATGATAAATATCCAGGATTATTTAATAAAAATTAATATTAAAAAAAAAGTAAAATAAATTTGGATCTATAATATATTGATTTGTCCAGAATTAATTAATTGAATTTCTTTTCTCAAAGGATGGTTTGTGTTTATCATGCTTTCTAATTACTTACATTACCTATGATTGTCAAGATACGAATGGAAGGCAGAATTAAAATAAATTTTAGTCAAAAACTTAATTTATTTCTATGTTTAATCAATAATATATACAAATTATATAGACAAGAACAAAATACGCGATTCAATGAATTCAATAATTAACTGTGAAGGTATGATTTCAGATGGACTGTTTTGAGAATTTACTGCCATGAATTATTATAACATTGGAAATTTATTGTTGGGAATAAAACTTATCTATTGTATATGACTTGGTGTAGATGTCATCGCTGCATCTGCTGATCCGAGGTCATCTGGTCAAGCTCCCAAGTCCAAAAACTGGCAGGATCCCATCTCCTTGGTCTATGAAGAGCCTAGTCCTCAGTCCCCAAGCCGGAAGAAAACAGGAGACCTCTCCTCAAGGCCGGACATCAACATAAGACCTTTCCTTCAGACCGGAGATCAACATACGACCTTTCCTCCAGACCGGAGATCAACATAAGACCTTTCCTCCAGGCCGGAGATCAACATAAGACCTTTCCTCCAGGCCGGAGATCAACATAAGACCTTTCCTCCAGGCCGAAGATCAACATAAGACCTTTCCTCCAGGCCGGAGATCAACATAAGACCTTTCCTCCAGGCCGGAGATCAACATAAGACCTTTCCTCCAGGCCGAAGATCAACATAAGACCTTTCCTCCAGGCCGGAGATCAACATAAAACCTCTCCTCAATGCCGGACATCAACATAAGACCTTTCCTCCAGACCGGAGATCAACATAAGACCTTTCCCCCAGGCCGGAGATCAACATAAGACCTTTCCTCCAGGCCGGAGATCAACATAAGACCTTTCCTCCAGACCGGAGATCCATACTTTTTTTAGCTTTTTGGCCATGACTGAAACTATGATTTTTATTGAAATTATTATTCTAGCCATAACTTTTCAAAACGCAACCGATTACATAGCCAGTCAAGGTGAATTATATTTTAGGGACACAATCTTCAGGTAGTTCCTAATCTACTATATTTAATAGTAGCTGTATAAGCATTATAATTTACAAAATAGAAATTTGTTTTAGAATTTAGCTTAGGTTGCTCACAGTTACCAATATGAACTATTAAAATATATATATATATATATATATATATATATATATATTATTCAGTTATATGGCTATGTAACCTTAAGATTCAAGGTCTGTTATAAATCACGAATAGTAAGTTTCTGATACATATTCTGATATTTCTGATACATATCACATTTTTTTTAAAAGTTAAATGGACGAGAGGACATATATTGTTAATAAATTTTCTTGAACTGATAACAAAATATTAAAATTATAATTTCAACAGCCAAATCGGGTCCTTAAACCATGAATTATAACATTAGTAGAACTGATGTTCTCAGAAAATGAGATACACTAGTTCACTGCTGTACGTTCAGGAAAAACTTTTCAATCAAAATACAAAATTAAAAATATAGAGAGATATATGTTCGAAATACTATGAAATTGTTGAAAATTTTATGGGTTTTATAGAAATTTCCGCTATAGAGAAGTGTCACTTCAAAGAATTTTCACATTGTAAATCCATCTCCTCCTACCAAATAATTGAGATAGAACGATGCCCATTTTTAATTGGGTAGTTGTTTTGAAAAACTGTCAATTTGAACTGTTGTAATAGTGAACAAGTGATAATAAACGCAAATAAGACCGACATTGCTATTTTTAAATAATAAAAAAAGGGTTTCTATTCAACTAAATATCTAAAAAAAATGTGATAGGGCAAGGGGTGTGGCCTGAATCCAATGTGGTATGACATATACGCCCGCATTTATAAAAGCTTATAAAATAAATTTAAAAATAATTATTCAAATTAAAATTTCAGGATGAGATAAAATGGAATATATTTTTTAGATGGAATTGTTAAAGCTGGAAACACTATTTTAAGCTAAAATGTTCAAAATATCCAACGGTATGTGCCAGGCGCAGGAAGGTCACGACGTGCCAACAATCACGTGACGTAGGTCCATAAGAATGGTGGTGGGGTCTTTTCTTTAATGCTAATAATTTTTGCAAATATGCATTAGAAAAAATAAAAAAAAAAGTTATAATATAATCATCATCGATTTAATAAAAATTGAAACTTTATGCACGTAGCCTATTGAGTGGGATTAATTTAAAATTCAACGGCAGTGGCCCAGGGATCTCTTGTAAATGTGCTTCTGGATTCCTGGCAATGGCCAGCTTCTCCACTCAAGTCCTGAGCATCTTTGGCTATAGTGCCCTCTTTCAGTCTTCACTGGCTTCTAATACTAGTGATGCGGCTGGAAAAGTGGCACTGGGATCTCCTGGAGTCTTGCTTTGCCTTCCACATGTGGGAGAAAAAGCCTGGCTCGGAGATTCCTGGGTGAATGTATATATTGTATATAGGTATGATTGTGTTACCTACTTTTTTTTTCTTTTATTTACTTTCTTCATCAGTATTATTTATTTACTTTCTATATTTATATTTATTTCTCTATTATTTGTATATATTGTTTGAATGAGAACTCTTAGCCCTAATACTTATAGCCCTCCAGCAGTGGTTGATTGTATTATTATTCAATAATTAGATTTAAAAAAAAAAATTAAAATTCAAAATGGATGAGTACTGGCTCCGCTTAGGGATTACCCAATTCTCCTCAAGATAGCAAAATCGTCTCAACAGTTATTATGAATATACGTCAACAAACTATACTAATAATTATTTATTTTCTTTACAATAATTGAATTCTTGTCATGAAATTTAGAGTTCGGCTTAATTTTGTTCCATTGATTGGTAACTAAAAATTTTTTTCATTAGTGTTGAGAACGATTTGAGAGAATAGTTATCCTCTTGAACCGGAGCGGTCTGGGATCACAGTCAGAATCAAAACAATAAAAAACTGTTTATAGAAACTGGTCAATCAATATCTCAACATATGAAAACAAGGAGGTTAAGCTGGGTGGGCCCTGTAGCTCGGAGTAATTCATCAGGAAGCCTCTACACAACAATGACTGCCCCAATTGTAGGCAAGTGACCCCGTAGAATGCCAAAATCCTGATAGATACATCAAATAAACAAAGATGCAATAGAGGTGCAAGCAGATAACCTGAAAGAATAAGCAGGGATGGAGGAGGCTGTAGGAAAAAGATCTAAAAATTCTGTAATCCAGACAGAAAAAAAAAATTGAGAAGGTTTACTGTTCCGTTTTTTTGGAGTCTATTCTTGAACTGTTTCTGATAATCAGCCACGTAGGATGCAGTACGTGAACTAATCTATCTTAAACATCTCGAGAGTGATCCGACATTCCTGGTCACACTAGTTATCTACTTACTGTTCTTGATATTGTGTGGTTGGAGAGAGAGAGTTCATTGATAAAAATCTAGAGGTATTTTCCTATTGATATTCTCGGAAAGCACCTTTAATGGAAAACCGATTACCTAAGGCTTGTCTGTGACATACGCTGTTTAATGTAACATGGATCCATAGATCGGCTGATTGAGTAGTCATAGGAGCGATCAACCCTTGGCCCCCCAAAGCCCAAAGGTTAGCGGCTAATTACTACAGAATCGATCCCTTCCTGGTCATTGTTTAGTAGATAATGCGCCCCCCCTCCCGCGGCGCGGATCGCCTCCGCTTCCTGCCCCGCCATTGTCATATATTGGCATTCAATCAGGAGACAAAAGTAGTTCGACCCGATAGGGCTTTACCCAACGGGGCTTCGCCTCCTTTTAATCTTAAATAGCTTTGTTGTGTATCCAGTGTGCCATGTTTCAGGCGGTGATTGAGGCTTTACCTGGATAACTTTACAAGCTTTATTTGATGCCAAGAAATCGGACTCATGAAGATCTAAAATCTTATTAGAGTAAGTTTCATCCTTTGATGAAGCATGACGCAGCTTCAAACACTCACCCGAAAAATAGCTAATCTGGAAGAATATTGCATCATTTAACGGACTTATTAACATATACCAATTATTTATACCTTTATATTAGTCTGATAGAGATTCGAGAATCCTTTACATAAACAATAAAATAAAAAAAATTAGCGAATCCGAAACCTCTAAGGTTCAATGCTGAAACTCATCAAAAATAAGAAAAATAAATTTTATTCTGGGAAATTTCAGTTTCGTGACCTTGAAATTAAAATAAAGGACAAGCTAAGTGAAGTAAAAAATGTTATTGCATTTTCGATAAACTAGATTGTTTACATATTGTTCCGGTATGCAATATAAAGAATAACAGCAAGATAACCTAAATTAGGCTGGCAGCACTGAAATACGAAAATTTAAAGCTGAGATGCATTCGAAGGATTTGTTGCTCAGAAGATGGAAAAATAATTGCTGTTTAAATGAAGTTAAATATAAGGTTATGGAGTTAAATATAAGGTTATGGAGTTAAATATAAGGCCTATGGAGGTGAATAAGGAATTCCAAAACAAGAGGTTTTTAAGAAAGTACTTCTATTATAAGGGATATATATAGTTGTGGGCTGAGATATTGTGGTTGAAGAATGGATAAAGGAACAAGGATTAAAGAAACCATGAAGGTGAGAAGGTTTCTTGGTTGTACAGGTTCGGAAAAGAAGTACACCTAGAAAATATTTCCGCCGGGAAAGTTGAATAGAACCACTTCAACTCTGCATAGCGAATGGAGATGTAAGTGGAAGGGCCTGTGGAGCGTTTCAAGGGACATTGAATCACGAAATATTAGGGACCGTTTGAAGATAGCAAACGATTATCAGACAACTTGGGAAATATGGGAATTCTTTTCTTCGTTACATAATTTAAATCATCTTATACTGTTTGTTATCCTTCGAATATTGCAGCGAGCTCTTCTGGTTTTCCTGTTCCAAAACCTGACGGTCTGCTTCGAGGTCTTCGCAAAATTCTCGAAGAACCTAAGCACTGACAAATTTCCATTATGTCAAGGGTTTGTTAAAACTGCTGCATCTAGGATAAGGATTCCCTTAGGCACACTAAATGGGTCAACCTAATATGTCCTATTCTGATTCTAGAAATTATGATTTTTCCCCTATGGTTCCCAATTATCTGAGGCAGTGTTTATGTGAATATGAATTGTTTTTTTATTATTGTTAGCTATTACGGTTTCATGTAGTGGTGGAAATTCAGCTAGCCGTGGTTGATTGGAAGGTTTATTACCAGGGCGGAGGGTGGGACATCGGGAAGTGAAATTTCACAAATTTTCACACTTATAACAAGCCCCAGTTTCTTCGTTAAAGAAAACACGAAAATAACCCTATTTCGTCTTAAGGAATAGAGATCATTGGAGGAATTCACTACTTTCAGAAGTTATGTATATTTGTCTCCTCCAATTCAAAATGTGGGAAAAACTGGATTTGTTGACACTTACTGATTGGAATTGAACTGGTGACACAGACGTCACTTTTCATTAGTTTGAGAGTAGCTGCATCTTCTATTACAGTATGGGGATTGCAGGGTTCAGCGTTAGAGATAAAACACTTTTTGCAGGGTTAATCAGCCTTTGTATTGCAATTATGTTATCCTAAAATTTCAGGGATGCGTTAGATTCGATTAATTTGTCCACGGAGTCTTTTATTTTCTTAATGATACTTATAACTGTATTAAAGAAATATATTTAGTAAATTTGAACATATTGATATAATGACGTGAAAACAGTTTTTAAGAAACTACCCAATGGTAGCACTCTAATGATATGGCTACATTAAGAGATCATGGGGCTATCTTCTTTTCAGACGTCTCAAAGGGTTATCAGGGATAGAAGAGGAAGCAATGTTAGAAAAGAGAGGGTTGGGATGATTCTGAAGTTTATTATGGAAGGATAGGTATCTGGATTGGGCCAGGTCTGAAATATAAGAAACATTAAGGTCATTATGGATGGTTTTATTAGTGACAAAGTAAGGAGCATTGAGAATTTTACGAAGGACTTTGGATTGTAAGGATTGAATACTAGAGGAATTCGATGGTTTAGTGGAGCCCCATAGCTCAACTCCGTAAGTCCAAAAAGGCCGTATTAGAGTCATGTATATGAGTATTTTGTAATTAATTTTAAGTTTAGAGCTTTTGTCAAGTAAGTACTCAAGTAATCGGAAACGTCTAGCGGTTTCTTGTCGCTTCAGTCTGGTATGATTACAGGGTATTTAGAACTTAAATGAATACATATACGATAGTTCGAAATTATTAAGTCAATCCGTATGTCTTTGGGAGCAATTATTTCTCCTATTTTTTCTAAGTATTCGATTAATTTAACCCCTTTAGAAACAATAGATTGGTCACGTTTCGGAATTTTCTGTTTTCTTGGAAGTTATGTTAGTAAACGTCTTACATTTTGTTTCTGGACTCAAAGAATTAGGTACATTTTGCGTTTCAGCATCTGCTCTGATACTTATACTTTGGGAATTCATAGTTCCTGTTAGAAACAAAAATTAATTTCTTGGATAAAACTAGCATATACAGAACAACTCGGGGTTAAGTGGCTGGGCATTAACTCAAGCTGTTCCAATCCTAATAACAGAAAAAATTCTTACAAATGTTGGAAAAATATTTTTTTATTACAATTTTAAAAATAATAGTTAATAGAATCGTTTGAATGGAGGCCAACCTAAAAAAATAAATTGAAATTATAAATTAATTATATTATTTAACTTAGTTTCAAAGAAAATATTAAATAAATTATTGTGATTATCCTCTACCCACGAGTTGTTAAAGTGGATTTTTTTATTTGTAGAATTCTCTCTGTTTTTATTTTATTTTATTTTTTTAAAATCTATTTTTATATATTCTGTCGTAGTGATTAGTATGCCGTATGGATTAGCAACTCTTCTGCCTAGTTACTCAATTGTGCAGCCACTCGTAAATTGTTTTGAGAAATAATTATGAAATACTTTTTTATAACAGCAAACATTGATTAGTCCATTGTCAGCTTTTGTTTTTATAAATTTTAATAAGTTTATTATTACGTGGTATGGTATTTAACTGTTTACTTAAAACAATAACTATTATCAAACAGTTTTTTTAAATATATACAGTTAGAGGAGCCATTTCCAGGAAATAAATACTGTGAACGCTCATGTTTTGATAAAAATAATGAACAGGAAAAACTTGTGTTATAGGGGTTAGCGGGAAAAATATTGGGCATCTGCGTAATATTTCTCTCACTACCTCAAAAGTAAACTCACATTAGACATGCCGTAACTCCTTTTATTGTTATCTCTCGACCATGAGGACGGTATGGTGACTATAATCATTTTGTATAAAATAATTATAATTCAAACGTCTTGTAATATATACATGTAATATAAAAATGTATAATATATACATCTTTAAGGAATAGGAGTAATCTCGGATCATAATACGAACGCTTGTAGAATAAGAACCAATAAAGAACCGCTTACAGAAACTACAATTAGTATCTTGTGATATGGGGGCAAGGATTAATTCATCATTAAGTCTCTACCCAACAATTAATTCCTTAATAATAGGCAAGAGAGCAAGTGGAAGGACAAAATCAAGAGGGAACAATCGAATTAACAAAGATACAATAGAGCTGAATGGAAATAACTGGAAAGACATAGCCCAAATCATAGAAGGAAAACGCTGGTTAAAGTGGCAATATATCTACGTCTCTACAGTCTACAGAAAAGAAAATATATGCATAAATCTTAAAGGATTTACATAATTTTTTTTTTTTTAAACTTTTATTATGATATTTACAACTGTATTAGTATAAATACATCAAGTAAATTTGTACAGAGAAATATTATTACATGAAACACGCTTGTTGAGAAACTACCCACTGGTAGCACTCTAATAATTTGTCTACATGAGAAGATCACGAGGCCATCTTCTTTTCAGACGCCTCGGAGGGTTATCAGGAATTGAAGAGGAAGCAAGGTTAGAAACAAGAGGATTCGGATGGTTATGAAGTTTATTATGGAAGGATAGGTATCTGGATTTGGCCAAATCGGAAACATATGGAACATTGAGGTCTTTATGGATTATTTTATTAGTGACAAAGTAAGGAGCATTGAGGATTTTACGAAGGATTTTGGATTGTAAGGATTGGATGCGAGAGGAATTCGATGGTTTAGTGGAGCCCCATAGCTCAACTCCGTAAGTCCAAATAGGTCTTATTATAGTCAAGTATATGAGTCTTTTGTAATCAAGGGGAAGTTTAGAGCGTTTGTCTAGTAAGTGTTGGAGTAGTCGGAAACGTCGAGCGGTTTCTTGTCGTTTCAGTCTGGTATGAGGATTCCAAGTTAGACGTTTTTCCAAGTGAAGTCCAAGGTATCGGATTTGTTCAACAGGGATAAGTGGGGTATTATTAAAGGATACTGTGGGACATGAGGTCATAGGTTTACGTCGAAGGGTAAAGGTGATTTGATGGGATTTATTAGAATTTATTTTAATCCTCCAGCTTTGACACCATTCTTCAAGGCTTGTGATGTGTGATTGAAGAGTTTGGGATGCAATGGTTGGGTCATTATTAACGGATAAGACACATGTATCATCGGCATAAGTGGTAATGACAGTGTTAGGATGGGTTGGGATGTCAGCTGTATAAACTGTGTAAACGATAGGACCAAGGATACTACCTTGAGGAACTCCAGCAGATTGAGAAAAGAGGGATGAATAGGTATTATTGTGATTTACTTTGAAGTGCCTATCAGTAAGATAGGAACTGATGATAAGAAAATATGTAGGGGGAAGGAATTTACGGAGTTTGTAAAGCAATCCCGGATGCCAGACTCGATCAAACGCCTGTTCAACGTCGAGAAAAACTCCAGTGCAGAGGAGACGACGTCTACCACACGATGACATTGCTGGATAGTGGAATGGGATGTGCGGAATCCAAATTGGTGATCAGGGATTATGTGGTTAGAATCTAGGATGGGATACAGGCGTTTTAAGATGAGCTTCTCCAGGATTTTGCCCATGATGGGTAAAAGAGAGATAGGACGGTAAGAGGATGGGTATTCTGGTGGCTTTTTGGGTTTATGTATCATTTTGACTACAGATAGTTTCCAAGGGTCAGGAAAATATGTGGAACGGAGTACGGCGCACATAAAATTAATTTTCAAATTGATTCTCAGATTAACTTCTTTAACAAAAACTTCTCGCTTCCTGTGATATTGTGATTTTAACCAAACTGTTAAGGTCGCTGAATTAATAAGATGGAATGGGATTGGATAAACAAAGTGCACAATGTATCTGTTATTATCGAGCATAGACTAGAGAGATCTATTCCTTTTGAAAGTATTGCATTGAATATTTAGACCGAAGGAGGATTAATGAACGGATGAATTTAGACGGTTATATAACACCGAATTTCGTGAACTGTACTCGGTAAATGCGTATAATTGATAGGTGATTACGTTGCGGCGATTACTGCGGTCGGTGGATGTCAATGTGTAAACAGCTATTTCTGGTATTGGTATCGAACCTTTGGGTTGGCTATGATGAATGCCTATTGTACGCCTTAGTCCTAAGTATTGTATGGCTAAGTCTTAATTATTCGTATTATTAGTCTTAGTTATTATTATTGAGTCTTCTCTATGATTTAAAAACTACAAAGTATGAATATATATATATATATATATATATATATATATATATATATATATATATATATATATATATGGAGTTTATTTTTATTTTATTTGGCCTCTGGTTTGGGTCTCGCGGAACGATTCCTAAAAGAACAGGGAGCTTCTTCGAGGAACCAGGTGTTGATGTAGATGAGCCTGCAGTGTTGGCCAAGAGCATCATTCTGGACTCCCTTAGGATCATTCATCATCACATATATGGTAATTAGGGGTTGATTATCGATATTTATTTAATTGTTCAGTTTTAAATGATTTAACTAAACATACCTTTTTGTCTATGTTCATAAGACTATGTTACTTGCTGTGTGTGCGTTCTAATTTTCTGCTTCTAAAACTTTGGCATTCGAATACCATCTTTTTTCTTTTCTTTCCTATAAATATCAGAAATTTTCTCATATCGGTTTTACCGAAATATGTAAATATTGTACAATTGTAATTTTGTGTATTAGTATATTATAGTATTGATATTGTTTATGCTGTGCGATATGAAAAAGAATTTCTATATACATAAACATGTGGTTAAATATAATTAAGTGCTATGTCCAAAAAAAAAAAGGTTGATAAGTATGCTGCGTATCGAGCAACCCTATATAAGTAGGGCAGCACTGCTTTAAATAAAGTATTTCTCTCTCTACATACACACACAGAGTTTCCCGTAACTAGAGGGAAATATTTAAAATGCTTATAGCAGACATCAAGATCTACAAAAAAAAAAAAGATTAATTGCCCAATTTTTACCAGAAAAGTAGGAAATTTAAGATTAGTGATTTTTAAGTGAGTCATGTTTTTTGTTGAATAGGAAGCGATAACTAAAAAAAAATATTATATTTAAGTAATTAATCATTTCTTCATAGTAAACTAGACAAAATTTACTTTAAACGAAAGTAGTTTGTCATTGTTAAAGTCATTTAAAGAGGGCTATTAAGCGGATACACTCAGTTAAGTTTCGTTTAAAAAAAATGTCATAAATTATTTCTGATTTTTTTTTTTTTTTATCATGCTCGAATTATACTACTGATACCCCACTTTTAGACGAACTTCCTTGTTTAATATGCTTTAAGTCCATATTAATTAAGTTGAGAGTCTGAAAAAGTTTGAGAATTAGAATAGAATAGAATAGAAAATAATTTTATTCTGGGACGAAGTCCCTTCAGAATAACAAAAAAGTACAGAAATTAAAATTTTACATCTGGCCAGATAAAAACAAACATAAAAAGTAAAGATAAAGATAAATCAGCAAAAAAACAAAAAAAAAATATTAGTTATACATAATATATACGTGAGTTAACCGGAGAGTTCAGACGGTTACACAACGCCGAATTGCGTGAGCTGTATCCGGGTAATATAATTGAGGTAATTTCATCGCGGTGGATCAAATGGGCTTGTAAAGTTGTTGGGCTTAGTAACGAGAGAATTCCTAAAAGGTTAATATTTGCTGTGCCGAATGGTAAGCGTCCGAGGGGTAGACCGAAGCGAAGGTGGGAAGATTGCATTAAAGCCGATCTGAAGGGACTGGGTTTGGACGGCGAACAGTGGAGGGAGGTGTGTAACAAGCGATTGGTGGTGTCGGCATCGAACCTTCTGGTTCGCTAAGCCTTATTATTATTTATTATAATATATACGAAATAAAATAAAATAATCTATATACAAAACTCTCGAAACCATACTAAGATACTTAAAACTATGTACAATGGTAAAATATAAATAAAGCCTTTTAGAAAAAATACAAAAAAAAAAATCTAAATTCTTCTTAACAGTAAAATCTGTTTTTCTGTTGAAAAAAAATATAAAATAAAAAAGATAAAAAATATATAATTTTATATAAAAGGTTAGCTGGTATCTGATTGTTTTTGGAACAGGAATTGGAATAGGAGGGTTTTGAATGTAGACAGGGATAAAGAATGTCGGATTTTGATAGGAAGGGAATTCCAAAAATTAACAGAGCGAGCAATAAAGGAGTTTTGGAACGAGGCAGATCTGTGAGAAGGAATGTAATGGTCGGAAGGTCGAGATCTTGTGGAGAGGGAGTGGATTGAGGACTTGAATTGGAGAAGATTGTATGCGTAGGAAGGACGATGATTGTTGATTTACTTCAAGTTGTTTAAAGAAATGGTGTGATTTTCTATCCCAGTCACCTGAAAGTTCCCGTGTTCAGCAAAAATTATAACAATTAACTTTGGCGAAGCTCATATTTCTTGTACTTCCATGACCTGGAATGCATTTTAATAAACACAATTGCCTGTGAATGAATGAATGAAAATTCTGTATTTTGTAATTAATATATACAATTACAGGAGGTCAGGCTCCATCAAATACATTATTACATAAAAAAGAATCAAAATAAAGTACTGTACAAATATAGAAATAAATCGGAGAAATATTCTTTTTTCATAAATAAGATAAATTAGATACATTAATTGTGACGTGAAAAAATAAAATAAATAAATAAACAAAAAAGGAAAAACAACTGTACAACAATATAAATAAAAAGTATTGACTTTGAAAATATATAAAAAAATCAAATAAGTATACATTAAAGGAATTTTAAAAATAGCAATAATATATTCCTACAATACAATGTAGCAGATTGCAACAATACATATGATCAGCTTCTTAGTCGAAGATAACAATGTCTTGTGGTAAACATAAACATAGACATAAATATTGCTGGCACTTAATCATTCTTAATGAATGATCTTATTTTAAGGCTCCCTACTGTAAAAAAAAAATATATCGTTCAACTTTGCGAGGTTTTCTATCGTTAAAAAATTACCGACCATTGAATTGTTGTCTTCTGTAATATATTTCTCTATGTAATGTTCCCTCAAGTCTTTATACATCGGACATTCTATTAAAAAATGATATAAATTTTCTGGCATTTGGAGGTTGCATATAGTACAGTTTTCTTCTCCTTTCCGTGTGTAGGCCGTTCCATTAAGATAAAATGAAGGTTTCCTTAAAGTTGGCTGACTGTTCTATGTTTGGTTATGTTTGTTCTTATGTTTAAATATTGTTCTCCGTGACTTTGACTACTCATGTTTCTTTATTCTGAATTATATTTTGAATTGATGACTGAATTTATATAGTAGCAGATGGAGTGATTTTGAATAAACACAATCGCCTAAATATACATTTTATTAATAAAAAAAAAATTAAAAATGTTGATTTTCCAAATATTTTATATATTTGTCTAAAAATCTATATTTCAAATCTAGATATATATAATCTGCGGAGGACGACCAGCTATATTTGTTAATAACGATGTGTTGGGAATGGACAAAGTTTAAAAATTACATAAACACCAGTAGGCCCGTGCGAAAAATTCGCACAGCATATTGTTATCAAATGCCAAATTAATAAGAAAAGAAAATAATGCAACGTATCAAAAAATAAAGAAATCAATTGTTACTTTATCCATAAATATAATCCACAAAGGAAACAAAATTTATTTAAATCTTCATTGTTGTTTAGAACCAACATATTTACAAATTTCAATAAGCTGTATCTTTGCGAAAAATTGTCCGATTTCGATGATTTTTTTTCCTTTTGTAGACAATTAGTAACGTTTTATACAATCATGGGAATAACCAAGGGAAAAGTGTGTAATTTTTTAGTTATTCGCAAATAAAGTTTCTTACTTTTCATAACTTGTTTGCCTGAATTTTCGGGGTGATTGGAATATTTTTCCCGCCTGAAGGAGAAGGAAGCCTTCGAAATTGGTGGCTTAATCTTGAGATTTGGTGTAGAATTAACGATGATATGGCTTGCCGATCAGAAACAACATCGATAAATAATATAAACTCCTCCTGTCTCGATCATAGAGACCTCAAGTTGATGAAATGAGACATGTATCCAATGACAGTACTACAATTAACGTCAGGTTGTGTGGATGTGAACCCCATGCCTTGCGTTATCTCGAAAATAGTACGTTTTTGGGCTTAAAAACGCAGGATCCGGGTCTTGCTGTACGCATCAAAATCTTCAAGGTCCAATTTGTCCCGCATCGATCTACAGACACCGTTCCAGTATTGAAGCCTAGCAAAATGTTTGTATCGACTTTATTTATTTTAGAAAAAAAAAACAAAAGCGGAGAATGCGATTCGCTAACCCCCCGTGAAATTCTGAATCCAACGGTACCCCATTCATGGTATTTGAGCATGGCAGGAGCTTATACTTGGTACAAAACCGATTTCGAGCCTTACTGTAATAATATATGTACGGATTTGTCATCTTAAACAACAATAAAGAATGTTTGAGTATCACTTCAATCTTCTTTATTATTTAAACTAAATTGCATTTTTATTTAACGCAGATTAAATAATAAAAAAATATTCATGTTCGCATGAAAACTGACATTGGGATAAAATAAGTAAGTTTCTTCTAAGTGCAGTGGAGGAAATCACTTTTTCCATAACCATACACTGGTTATTTTTTTCAATATTACTTTTTTTCTATTTGAAAGCAATTTCTTTATTATTGGAATTTTTCTAAATTTCTCCAGGCATGAAAAGGTTACTTTTCGTAGAATCACCCCTGTCACATTTTTGTAGTAACTCGGTTGCTTAGCAAATAGGGATACGAAGAGTTGAAATAGATGGCCGCAAGTTCATTTGAGTGAAATCAAATAGAAAAAAAGAGATGAAAAAAAAAAGGTCAGGCAATTGCTTTGACGCCCCCCCCCCCTACCTCGCCTCTGTTTCAGTTACTCTGTCATTTTTGTTTTTATCAATGAAAAAACAGAGATCAAACTGAATTGGGAAAAAAAAAAAAAACGTGAGTTGAGATTTGAAGGAAAAGCCAAATGACGAAAAATCAAATTAGAAAAATTCACTGTCATTTAGTAAAATAATAAAAAAAAAAATTAACTGTGTGCATATTTCTTTTCTCTCTCTTGCATAGCAACTCTATCCTAGATGAGTTTATTTTTTAAGTTTACATACACCATGCAAATTTGCAAATAATAAGCATTAATGTTAACTTTAGTTTTAGTTATGCTATTGTTTTTTTTTAGTGTATAGATCTTAAAAACATAAAATAAATAGGAGAAAATAAAAAGTAAAACCACAATAAAAGCTACAATTCTTGCATATATGTAAAATGACATTTTTCATAACATACATATATTTATGGAATATTAATTAATTGTTTTAATGAATTTTGTAACAAATAAATTAACTTATTAAATAATGAATATTTAATAGTTGACCGTTGCATTACAAAGAAAGGAGATGGTTCGTGATGGCGGTCATAAAAAGGCTAAATAGTTGCAAAACTATTTTATTAAAAGCCAACGTTTCGACCCGACTTTGTAGGTCTTCTTCAGAGAGGTGTGTTCAGCAAGGGGTTTCACTTAGAACTGAAGTTTCACTCACGGAAACTCCTAGCTGAACACACCTCCCTGAAGAAGACCTGCAAAGTCGGGTCGAAACGTTGGCTTTTAATAAAATAGTTTTGCCACTGTTTAGCCTTTTTATGACCGCCACCCTGAACCATCTCCTTCCTTTATTACATAATGTGTTTATTTATTAAGTAATATAATAAATTATTATATTGAGTTAAGATTACTTTTACACTATATGTACAGAAAATATAAAATAAACAGAATTAAAATAACAAGTAAATAATTATCAAAAAGTATATAGTACGTGGTAAAGACTCCTTTTTATGAAATTATTAACATCCACCTGAAACTTTGTAAACAGCTTCATCCCATCGCAAACTACAAATATTTTATTTACTGAAATTCTCGGAATTGGTGTGTTTTCGATCTGGAGGTCCACAAACTTTGTCTATCTAAGGTGGCATACAAAAACATTGTGCCATTTGGCCTACATAACCTCGTTATTTTAAAAATTTTGGAGTGCAGGTCAGGCCTAACAACACAATATTTTTGAAGGCCAACTCTTTTCCCGACTTTGTGATCAATTTATCTTACGATTCAAGTTGAAATCAAATGAGTATCTACGAGTTTCTAGTACCTAATTAAATAAACAAAGTTTGTCGACGTCTAGATTGAAAACGCCCCAAATTCGAGTATTTTCTTAGTTAAATATTTGTAGGCTGCGGTGAGGTGAAGCTTTTTACGAAGTTTCAGCCAGACGTTGATAATTTCATAAAAAGGGATCTGCACCACGAACTAATATACAGTAAATATAAATAAAATAACTTAAACATAAATAAATTTAAAAAAAAAACACCGACATACTTGTATGTGTAAAATAAACAAAAAAAAAAAAAATATAATGAACAAGTGGTTACATTTATTATATTTACAAATACTATTAACTGTACTGAGTAACTCAGTCTGAGTTTATATGAAAATTATGTGCTATTATAAATTAAGCTAAACAAAAATAACGATGAGTAAATTAAAATACAATCATGATGTAAAATAAGATATTTACAACTGTATTAGTATGAATACATCAAGTAAATTTGTACAGAGAAATATTATTACATGAAACACGCTTGTTGGGAAACTAGCCACTGGTAGCACTCTAATAAAAATAAAAATAAAAAAAATAATTAAGTAAAGAAATAAATAAGTAAAAAATAATGAATAACAAATATAATACAATAAATATAATAAAACAGTAATTATGATAACACAATATATATATATATATATATATATATATAACTTACGATTAGACTGAAAGACTGATCGAAAAAAAAGGGTTTTAGGGCATAGTAACAGTACACAGGTTCGTGAGCAACTGCCTTTATTATCTACTTTATCCAATATATATAGATACGGTTTGTTTTCATTTACAATGCTTTGTTAATCTTATTAGTAACACAGTTCCTATTATTGTTTATGGCTTATACTCAGCTAACTCCCTCCCTCCAGTTCCTTCGTATGGAGGAACTTATAAATAAAAAAAAATAAAAAATAGAACATAAAACACAAACTCAAACACTTTCAGCAGAGCAGAAGAAGAAAAAATTAAAATAATACTACACTAAGTAGCAGATTCACTTGCTTAACATACTTATACCTAAACAAATACAGATATCCTAAAATATAATAACTTAACCTATCTACAATGGATTTTAACAACAAACAAAAAAAACATTTTTCACTCTACTTGTATAACGCTATTTAACAGAAATTACTCAATATCGCAAAAACATAAAAAAATTGGAAAGTACGAAAAGAAAAACTTCCTAGCCCTGAGATGGTCCAGGCTGGGCGCCGCCGTCCGACTCGTTTTCTGGCATAATCTGAGGTACCCGAAGTTCTTCAAGGTGTACCGTACGTGACCGAAACGGGTAATTTACATCCCTGATAGTAAATAGGTTATTCTCCCGTATGGTGATGACTTTATAAGGTCCCTCATACCTCGCGGCTGTTTTAGTGCGAGCGGTGCGTAATCGTCTATACACTAGACCTGGGCAGAATTTATTTGAAAAATATTCCCGGAATAAATCCCTAAATAAACCTCGATAGTTATTTCCGAAATAATTTATTTCATGAAATAACCTGACCATTATTTCCGAAATGATTATTTCGGGAATAAATTATTTCAGGAATAACGATATCTGAAATGATTATTTCAGGAATAATGTGAAATCTGAAATAATCATTCCGATCGACTTTTAGATATAATCAATATCCGGGTCGACTGTTATGTTTTCGGGGTAGCTTATTATGAAAATACGGTCGAATTTGAGATTGCGCCACCCCCTCCCCGCCCCCCATCGACTTTTTGTAACTTTTCAGATATAATCGATATCAGGGTCGACTATTATGTTTACGGGGGCGCTAGTTATAAAAATAATGTCGAATTTGATATTGCGCCACCCCCTCCCCGCCCCCCATCGACTTTTTGTAACTTTTCCGATATAATCGATATCAGGGTCGACTATTATGTTTACGGGGGCGCTAGTTATAAAAATACTGTCGAATTTGATATTGCGCCACCCCCTCCCCGCCCCCCATCGACTTTTTGTAACTTTTCAGATATAATCGATATCAGGGTCGACTATTATGTTTACGGGGGCGCTAGTTATAAAATTAATGTCAAATTTGAGATTGCGCCCCCCCCCACCCTCTCACATCAACTTTTTGTAACTTGTCTGATATAATCGATATCAGGGTCGAATATTATGTCTTCGGGGGCGCTAATTATAAAAATAATGTCGAATTCGATATTGCACCACCCCGTCCCCACCCCCCATCGACTTTTTGTAACTTTTCAGATATAACCGATATCAGGGTCGACTTTTATGTTTTCGGGGGCGCTTTTTATGAAAATACTGTCGAATTTAATATTGCGCCACCCCCTCCCCACCCCCCATCGACTTTTTGTAACTTTTCAGATATAATCGATATCAGGGTCGACTATTATGATTACGGGGGCACTAGTTATAAAAATAATGTCAAATTTGATATTGCACTACCCCCTCCCCACCCCCCATCGACTTTTTGTAACTTTTCTGAAATAATCGATATCAGGGTCGAATATTATGTCTTCGGGGGCGCTAATTATAAAAATAATGTCAAATTCGATATTGCACCACCCCCTCCCCACCCCATTGACTTTTTGTAACTTTTGAGATTCAATCGATACCAGGATCAACTAATATGTTTTCGGGGTAGCTGATTAAGAAAATACGGTAGAATTTGAAAAAGATATCCCAAAAACATAAAAGACCACCCTGATATCGATTACATCGGAGAAGTCACTAAAAGTCGATTGGGGGGGGGGGAGAGGCGCAATCTCAAATTCGACCGAATTTTCGTAATAAGCTACCCCGAAAACATAATAGGCGACCCTGATATCAATTAAATCCGAAAGGTTACTAAATGTCGATTGGGGGGGCAGGAGGGGGCGCAATCTCAAATTAGACTTATTAGCAATCTCATAATAAGCTACCCCGAAAACATAATAGTCGACCCTGATATCGATTATACCTGAAAAGTTACAAAAAGTCGATGGGGGGTGGGGAGGGGGTGGTGCAATATCAAATTCGACAGTATTTTCATAAAAAGCGCCCCCGAAAACATAAAAGTCGACCCTGATATCGATTATATCTGAAAAGTTACAAAAAGTCGATGGGGGGTGGGGAGGGGGTAGTGCAATATCAAATTCGACATTATTTTTATAATTAGCACCCCCGAAGACATAATATTCGACCCAAATAAAGAAAGAAATATAAAGAAATCAATTGTTACTTTATCCATAAATATAATCCACAAAGGAAACAAAATTTATTTAAATCTTCATTGTTGTTTAGAACCAACATATTTACAAATTTCAATAAGCTGTATCTTTGCGAAAAATTGTCCGATTTCGATGATTTTTTTTTCCTTTTGTAGACAATTAGTAACGTTTTATACAATCATGGGAATAACCAAGGGAAAAGTGTGTAATTTTTTAGTTATTCGCAAATAAAGTTTCTTACTTTTCATAACTTGTTTGCCTGAATTTTCGGGGTGATTGGAATATTTTTCCCGCCTGAAGGAGAAGGAAGCCTTCGAAATTGGTGGCTTAATCTTGAGATTTGGTGTAGAATTAACGATGATATGGCTTGCCGATCAGAAACAACATCGATAAATAATATAAACTCCTCCTGTCTCGATCATAGAGACCTCAAGTTGATGAAATGAGACATGTATCCAATGACAGTACTACAATTAACGTCAGGTTGTGTGGATGTGAACCCCATGCCTTGCGTTATCTCGAAAATAGTACGTTTTTGGGCTTAAAAACGCAGGATCCGGGTCTTGCTGTACGCATCAAAATCTTCAAGGTCCAATTTGTCCCGCATCGATCTACAGACCACCGTTCCAGTATTGAAGCCTAGCAAAATGTTTGTATCGACTTTATTTATTTTAGAAAAAAAAAACAAAAGCGGAGAATGCGATTCGCTAACCCCCCGTGAAATTCTGAATCCAACGGTACCCCATTCATGGTATTTGAGCATGGCAGGAGCTTATACTTGGTACAAAACCGATTTCGAGCCTTACTGTAATAATATATGTACGGATTTGTCATCTTAAACAACAATAAAGAATGTTTGAGTATCACTTCAATCTTCTTTATTATTTAAACTAAATTGCATTTTTATTTAACGCAGATTAAATAATAAAAAAATATTCATGTTCGCATGAAAACTGACATTGGGATAAAATAAGTAAGTTTCTTCTAAGTGCAGTGGAGGAAATCACTTTTTCCATAACCATACACTGGTTATTTTTTTCAATATTACTTTTTTTCTATTTGAAAGCAATTTCTTTATTATTGGAATTTTTCTAAATTTCTCCAGGCATGAAAAGGTTACTTTTCGTAGAATCACCCCTGTCACATTTTTGTAGTAACTCGGTTGCTTAGCAAATAGGGATACGAAGAGTTGAAATAGATGGCCGCAAGTTCATTTGAGTGAAATCAAATAGAAAAAAAGAGATGAAAAAAAAAAGGTCAGGCAATTGCTTTGACGCCCCCCCCCCCTACCTCGCCTCTGTTTCAGTTACTCTGTCATTTTTGTTTTTATCAATGAAAAAACAGAGATCAAACTGAATTGGGAAAAAAAAAAAAAACGTGAGTTGAGATTTGAAGGAAAAGCCAAATGACGAAAAATCAAATTAGAAAAATTCACTGTCATTTAGTAAAATAATAAAAAAAAAAATTAACTGTGTGCATATTTCTTTTCTCTCTCTTGCATAGCAACTCTATCCTAGATGAGTTTATTTTTTAAGTTTACATACACCATGCAAATTTGCAAATAATAAGCATTAATGTTAACTTTAGTTTTAGTTATGCTATTGTTTTTTTTTAGTGTATAGATCTTAAAAACATAAAATAAATAGGAGAAAATAAAAAGTAAAACCACAATAAAAGCTACAATTCTTGCATATATGTAAAATGACATTTTTCATAACATACATATATTTATGGAATATTAATTAATTGTTTTAATGAATTTTGTAACAAATAAATTAACTTATTAAATAATGAATATTTAATAGTTGACCGTTGCATTACAAAGAAAGGAGATGGTTCGTGATGGCGGTCATAAAAAGGCTAAATAGTTGCAAAACTATTTTATTAAAAGCCAACGTTTCGACCCGACTTTGTAGGTCTTCTTCAGAGAGGTGTGTTCAGCAAGGGGTTTCACTTAGAACTGAAGTTTCACTCACGGAAACTCCTAGCTGAACACACCTCCCTGAAGAAGACCTGCAAAGTCGGGTCGAAACGTTGGCTTTTAATAAAATAGTTTTGCCACTGTTTAGCCTTTTTATGACCGCCACCCTGAACCATCTCCTTCCTTTATTACATAATGTGTTTATTTATTAAGTAATATAATAAATTATTATATTGAGTTAAGATTACTTTTACACTATATGTACAGAAAATATAAAATAAACAGAATTAAAATAACAAGTAAATAATTATCAAAAAGTATATAGTACGTGGTAAAGACTCCTTTTTATGAAATTATTAACATCCACCTGAAACTTTGTAAACAGCTTCATCCCATCGCAAACTACAAATATTTTATTTACTGAAATTCTCGGAATTGGTGTGTTTTCGATCTGGAGGTCCACAAACTTTGTCTATCTAAGGTGGCATACAAAAACATTGTGCCATTTGGCCTACATAACCTCGTTATTTTAAAAATTTTGGAGTGCAGGTCAGGCCTAACAACACAATATTTTTGAAGGCCAACTCTTTTCCCGACTTTGTGATCAATTTATCTTACGATTCAAGTTGAAATCAAATGAGTATCTACGAGTTTCTAGTACCTAATTAAATAAACAAAGTTTGTCGACGTCTAGATTGAAAACGCCCCAAATTCGAGTATTTTCTTAGTTAAATATTTGTAGGCTGCGGTGAGGTGAAGCTTTTTACGAAGTTTCAGCCAGACGTTGATAATTTCATAAAAAGGGATCTGCACCACGAACTAATATACAGTAAATATAAATAAAATAACTTAAACATAAATAAATTTAAAAAAAAAAAACACCGACATACTTGTATGTGTAAAATAAACAAAAAAAAAAAAAATATAATGAACAAGTGGTTACATTTATTATATTTACAAATACTATTAACTGTACTGAGTAACTCAGTCTGAGTTTATATGAAAATTATGTGCTATTATAAATTAAGCTAAACAAAAATAACGATGAGTAAATTAAAATACAATCATGATGTAAAATAAGATATTTACAACTGTATTAGTATGAATACATCAAGTAAATTTGTACAGAGAAATATTATTACATGAAACACGCTTGTTGGGAAACTAGCCACTGGTAGCACTCTAATAAAAATAAAAATAAAAAAAATAATTAAGTAAAGAAATAAATAAGTAAAAAATAATGAATAACAAATATAATACAATAAATATAATAAAACAGTAATTATGATAACACAATATATATATATATATATATATATATAACTTACGATTAGACTGAAAGACTGATCGAAAAAAAAGGGTTTTAGGGCATAGTAACAGTACACAGGTTCGTGAGCAACTGCCTTTATTATCTACTTTATCCAATATATATAGATACGGTTTGTTTTCATTTACAATGCTTTGTTAATCTTATTAGTAACACAGTTCCTATTATTGTTTATGGCTTATACTCAGCTAACTCCCTCCCTCCAGTTCCTTCGTATGGAGGAACTTATAAATAAAAAAAAATAAAAAATAGAACATAAAACACAAACTCAAACACTTTCAGCAGAGCAGAAGAAGAAAAAATTAAAATAATACTACACTAAGTAGCAGATTCACTTGCTTAACATACTTATACCTAAACAAATACAGATATCCTAAAATATAATAACTTAACCTATCTACAATGGATTTTAACAACAAACAAAAAAAACATTTTTCACTCTACTTGTATAACGCTATTTAACAGAAATTACTCAATATCGCAAAAACATAAAAAAATTGGAAAGTACGAAAAGAAAAACTTCCTAGCCCTGAGATGGTCCAGGCTGGGCGCCGCCATCCGACTCGTTTTCTGGCATAATCTGAGGTACCCGAAGTTCTTCAAGGTGTACCGTACGTGACCGAAACGGGTAATTTACATCCCTGATAGTAAATAGGTTATTCTCCCGTATGGTGATGACTTTATAAGGTCCCTCATACCTCGCGGCTGTTTTAGTGCGAGCGGTGCGTAATCGTCTATACACTAGACCTGGGCAGAATTTATTTGAAAAATATTCCCGGAATAAATCCCTAAATAAACCTCGATAGTTATTTCCGAAATAATTTATTTCATGAAATAACCTGACCATTATTTCCGAAATGATTATTTCGGGAATAAATTATTTCAGGAATAACGATATCTGAAATGATTATTTCAGGAATAATGTGAAATCTGAAATAATCATTCCGATCGACTTTTAGATATAATCAATATCCGGGTCGACTGTTATGTTTTCGGGGTAGCTTATTATGAAAATACGGTCGAATTTGAGATTGCGCCACCCCCTCCCCACCCCCCATCGACTTTTTGTAACTTTTCAGATATAATCGATATCAGGGTCGACTATTATGTTTACGGGGGCGCTAGTTATAAAAATACTGTCGAATTCGATATTGCGCCACCCCCTCCCCGCCCCCATCGACTTTTAGTAACTTTTCCGATATAATCGATATCAGGGTCGACTATTATGTTTACGGGGGCGCTAGTTATAAAAATACTGTCGAATTTGATATTGCGCCACCCCCTCCCCGCCCCCCATCGACTTTTTGTAACTTTTCAGATATAATCGATATCAGGGTCGACTATTATGTTTACGGGGGCGCTAGTTATAAAAATAATGTCAAATTTGAGATTGCGCCCCCCCCCACCCTCTCACATCAACTTTTTGTAACTTGTCTGATATAATCGATATCAGAGTCGAATATTATGTCTTCGGGGGCGCTAATTATAAAAATAATGTCGAATTCGATATTGCACCCCACGTCCCCACCCCCCATCGACTTTTTGTAACTTTTCAGATATAACCGATATCAGGGTCGACTTTTATGTTTTCGGGGGCGCTTTTTATGAAAATACTGTCGAATTTAATATTGCGCCACCCCCTCCCCACCCCCCCATCGACTTTTTGTAACTTTTCAGATATAATCGATATCAGGGTCGACTATTATGATTACGGGGGCACTAGTTATAAAAATAATGTCAAATTTGATATTGCACTACCCCCTCCCCACCCCCCATCGACTTTTTGTAACTTTTCTGAAATAATCGATATCAGGGTCGAATATTATGTCTTCGGGGCGCTAATTATAAAAATAATGTCAAATTCGATATTGCACCACCCCCTCCCCACCCCATTGACTTTTTGTAACTTTTGAGATTCAATCGATACCAGGATCAACTAATATGTTTTCGGGGTAGCTGATTAAGAAAATACGGTAGAATTTGAAAAAGATATCCCAAAAACATAAAAGACCACCCTGATATCGATTACATCGGAGAAGTCACTAAAAGTCGATTGGGGGGGGGGGAGAGGCGCAATCTCAAATTCGACCGAATTTTCGTAATAAGCTACCCCGAAAACATAATAGGCGACCCTGATATCAATTAAATCCGAAAGGTTACTAAATGTCGATTGGGGGGGCAGGAGGGGGCGCAATCTCAAATTAGACTTATTAGCAATCTCATAATAAGCTACCCCGAAAACATAATAGTCGACCCTGATATCGATTATACCTGAAAAGTTACAAAAAGTCGATGGGGGGTGGGGAGGGGGTGGTGCAATATCAAATTCGACAGTATTTTCATAAAAAGCGCCCCCGAAAACATAAAAGTCGACCCTGATATCGATTATATCTGAAAAGTTACAAAAAGTCGATGGGGGGGGGGGAGGGGGTAGTGCAATATCAAATTCGACATTATTTTTATAATTAGCACCCCCGAAGACATAATATTCGACCCTGATATCGATTATATCAGAAAAGTTACAAAAAGTCGATGTGGAGGGTGGGGGGGGGTGGCGCAATCTCAAATTCGACCGTATTTTCATAAAAAGCGCCCCCGAAAACATAATAGTCGACCCTGATATCGATTATATCTGAAAAGTTACAAAAAGTCGATGGGGGGTGGGGAGGGGGTGGTGCAATATCAAATTCGACAGTATTTTCATAAAAAGCGCCCCCGAAAACATAATAGTCGACCCTGATATCGATTATATCTGAAAAGTTACAAAAAGTTGATGGGGGGAGGGGAGGGGGTGGCGCAATATCAAATCCGACCGTATTTTCATAAAAAGCGCCCCCGAAAACATAATATTCGACCCTGATATCGATTATATCAGAAAAGTTACAAAAAGTTGATGGGGGGTGGGGAGGGGGTGGCGCAATCTCAAATTCGACCGTATTTTCATAAAAAGCGCCCCCGAAAACATAATAGTCGACCCTGATATGGATTAAATCCGAAAAGTTACAAAAGTTGATGGGGGTGGGGAGGGGGTGGCGCAATCTCAAATTCGACAGTATTTTCATAAAAAGCGCCCCCGAAAACATGGTGCATATTGGTAATTTTTTTATGTTATTTCAGAACAACGTTATTTCTGAAATATTTATTTCTTGATTTTATGCAATAATTTATTTATGAAATAAATAATCCTGAAATAATAGTTATGAAATAATTTATTTCAGAAATAATTCATTTCGAAATAATTTACATTATTCCAAAGAATGTTAAAATAGTGAAATAATTATTTCAGAAATAAATTCAGAGTTATTCCATCGAGATTATTTCGTTGACTGTTTGAAATATTATTTCAGAAATAACCGTTATTCCCGAAATAATTCATTCGTGGAATAACCATGTGAATTATTTCAGAAATAAATTATTTCAAGAGTGCCCAGGTCTACTATACACTATGGTTCCCAGCGCTAACGGGCCCTTTCTATAAACTATGGATCGGTTATTTGCCTTAGCCACCCGGGTTTGCTTCTCACGAATTAATTTTTCGCGTACTTTCGCCCACATTGTTTATCTCCCTACTCTTGCCTGATACATGCTAGCTGGTCTGGACCTAATTGAAACCGTCTCCCTTTTTTCAATGTTTCGGTCAATGGATGCGTGAGTTCCGCTATCCCGGGAATAAACTTTCGATAGTAATTTATCATACCCAAAAATTGCCTGACCCCACGGGCGTTCTTAGGTAAGGGTGCTTCCAGGATGGCCTTTACCCGCTGCGGGTCCGGCTGTACCCCGTTCCGTGAGACCACGTGTCCTAGATACTTGATTTCTCGTAACCCAAATTGAGACTTTTCTCGAAATAACTTTAGGCCGAATTCGCGCACCCTGTCAATAACGCGTTTGAGGTGTTGCACGTGGTCCTCCTCAGTTCCACTAAAAACGATGAGGTCGTCCATATAGACCTGTGAGTAGGATTCGCCCAGTCCTCGCTGTAGTTCGTCCATAAGGCGTTGGAAACTCAGTGGGGCCCCTTTTAGCCCGAACGGCATTCGAACGAATTCGAAGTGTCCCCTTTCCCACGAAAAGGCCGTCTTACCGATATCCTCCTCGGCCATCCGGACCTGGTGATACCCGCTCTTTAAGTCCAGCGTGCTAAAAATAGTCGCCCCTGACAGTCGATCAAGAATATCCTCGACCCGAGGAAGAGGATACCGCTCGTCCTCAGTCGTCTCGTTCAGTTTCCTGTAATCAACTACGACTCGATACTGTTTCGCGTTGCCGCCCTGCTTCTTTTCTACCACCCTCAGAGGGCTATTAAAGGGAGAATTACTCTTTCTAATAATGCCCTGCTTAAGAAGTTCTGCCAATTGTTCTCCGATAATCTCTCTCATAGCTTGAGGGTAACGCCGATTTTTAACGTAAACTGCGGCTTTCGACTTCAGATTTATTCTATGCACCGTTCGACCCGTGGTTGTTAGGTACTCGTTTTCGTGGTAGAATAAATCCTCGTTTTGCGCGACTAAGTTCGCTAGCGAGTCTTTGATGCAATCCCCGACTTCCATGAGTCCTCTGCTTCCTATCATCTTTACCTCGTAGTATCGTTCCCCTATTCTATACCGCCATGTCTCGTTCCTATTCTTAATTTTAAACCCAACGCGGTTTAAAATGTCACACCCGACTATCAGATCCTGACCCTGCATCAACTGCGAAATGATGTGTATCGTGATCCGCGAGTCACGTCCCGTGAGTTCCTTGAGGTCAAAGAGTGTCTCCCCCAGCGTCTGACCTCTGCCATGAATCGTTGACACCGCACAGTCGCATCGTTCTCGTTTCGCCTAGATTCCCAGTTTCTCCGCCGCCCCTATATTGATCAAGGAATTCGTACTCCCCGTGTCAATGAGAAATTTGATGCCGGATTCTCTCAGTCTCGCCACGGGCAACCTTGTCCGCTGTCCTGTATTCGTGCTGTTGTTAATAATTAAACCCCCCGGTCGGTTGCCCCACCCGTTGCCGCGTCCTCAGTCCGAGCGCGCGCGTCCTACCGCTACCTCCGTTCCTGACGGTCCCCCCTCCAGGGATTCCCTCCACTCACCTCTTGCCTCCTCGTAGTTGGACCACTGCGCCCCGACCAGATGCTTTCGTCCTCCGAAGATTCTCCGCTGGTGTAGCGTCCCCCGCTTCTCCTACCAGTCCGTCTTCCGCTCCAGTCCTGGTTGTTGATCTCCATGGGCTCGTGCTGTGGTTCCCTTCTGTTCGGTCGGGGGTTGCGCCTTGGACATTCTCTCGAAACGTGCCCCTGCCTGCCGCATTCGTAGCACCTCGTGAGCTTACATTGCGCCGCTATGTGACCCGTTCGATTACATTCGTAGCAACGGCGCCCAGGCTTCCGTCTCCCGTCCTCAAAGCCCTTGCTTGGTTGCTTTTCGAAGCCTCCGTTAGTGTTACTCCTCCTCGTAATACTGCGTTGCCGCCTTCTCGGTGATCTCACTTCCGTCCATTCCGCTTCCGGTTTTTCGAAGCGAGTTTCGTTCCGCTCCCTCGCATCGACCAGGTCGTGGGCGCATTCGATAAAATCGCGGTCTCTGGGCAGTGATCCCGGACGGTCCAAATAATGGTTTAGTTGTACCTTTAGCACACCCCTTAGAAACTCCATCTTCTGGGTTCCCTCCGCCTGGCCGCATGTTTCCACCATCTTCTCCGTCAGTCTATTGTATAACACCAATAGTTTTTCGGCGAACTCGCCTCCCGATTGGCCCTGGGTTCTGCGCTCTTTAAACAGATAGAAAACGTCCTCTTCCGGGGTCCACCTGCCACCGCCGTATAGCTTCTTGAGCCGTATCTTCAGCGTCTCCCAGGAGACCGTCAAATCGCCATGTACGGCGTTCAAAACCCGCCTCGAGATACGACCAATCAAAGAGGCTTCCAATATTTTTACGTCAGACTCAAGCAACGTGCCTGACTCCTGTCTGGCGGTAATCAAAGTTTTAATCTGGTCCCCACCTTTGATAAAGTGTTCGAGATCACCTACTAAACCTGTGAACGGTTCTAACTGGCTAATTCCCTCGTGAATAAATGCCGAGTTCTGCGTCCTTATCTTAAGCAACTCGATCTGTGTGTTTTCGGTCGCTTTCGATAGCTGCGTTTCTAGTTTCTGACGCTCTGCTTCCAATTTCTGTCTCTCCACAGTAGACTGAGCAAGTTGGTACTCCAGCTTTTTCAATTGTTCTTCCATCGTAATTGTCGCGATTAGAAGCTTGTGTGGGTTCGCCTAGTGATTTTTCCGAAATTCGCGATACTATTAACCGCGCGGTAAAATTCGGAATTCTTCCCGGGTTTCGGCACCACTTACGATTAGACTGAAAGACTGATCGAAAAAAAAGGGTTTTAGGGCATAGTAACAGTACACAGGTTCGTAAGCAACTAACTTTATTACCTACTTTATCCAATATATATAGATACGGTTTGTTTTCATTTACAATGCTTTGTTAATCTTATTAGTAACACAGTTCCTATTATTGTTTATGGCTTATACTCAGCTAACTTATATATATATATATATATATATATATAAGTAATAATAATAAATTCAATATAAAAAATCCTACAAATCCCATCTGTATTCATCTATAAAGGAGGAAGGACTTGTAAATATATAGAAAGCATGTGGCAAGCAGGAGTTGGTCCTGCGTCAATATTTTTTATCAACAACTGCGGGGAATTTATATCTAATTTGGATTCGGGTCTAACTGCACTTACTTTAAACAGAGTCGATGATTTCACAGTTGTGTCACAAAACGAAAGGTTGTCAGAATGGAAAAGCAAGGTACTATATGGCAGATCCTACAATCAATTGCATAAAGCCTCCATAGACAAAGAAAGATCAGTGGAATGGTTAACGGCTAGAAGGCTATTCTATGAGACAGAAGACTACAGAAGACATGTACTAAAAGATAGAACAACTTATGATAATTTCCGGCTGTGCTCAATGACGCTCGAATCAATCTATTACATCGCAGCCGAATATTAATTCTTTGGTATTACGATTTTAAATTTTAATTTTCTTATAAATATAATTTTCACCGTAAATTATACTTATATTGGCTTAATTAAGATTAGAAAAGTTTTATTTATTTAAGACAAATGCGTGACCTTTACTTGAAAATTATGCTTAATGAGTTTTGTCATCCTAGATCGGCTATCGTCCACATTTCGCACCGTTCGCTATCAAAACCTAGGCCCGCCAGATCAGCGTTAGAGTCTTAAAGTCTTCTCTAGAAGATTCCCACCTTTGCGTCTTTTATCCCTCTGGCGTTCATTTTATTCGCCGCAATATAATCTCCTGAATTATATTAACCAATTACAGTTCACGCAATTAGTCGTCGTGTAACCGTCTAAATTCTCTGGTTGACTGACTCATCCTTGCTCGGTCCGAATATTCCACGCAATACTTTATTTTCAAAAATCTTAATACGTTGCTGGTTCTATAGTGTAAGCGTACACATTTCGCATCTATAAAGATATATATATATATATATATATATATATATATATATATATATATATATATATATTATATATATATATATATATATATATATATATATATATATATATATAAATTGTACAGAATCATTTGTACCTATATATAAATAATTCATTTATATAAGGAAGACGTGACCCCCATTCCTGTATTACGACTGTCCTCTTAGAACTGCTTTGCTTGTTTGCGATCTCTAAGTCGGTAAAGTGGAATTATGGCAAGCACACTCTCTGCGGTGTGAGATATAACTCTTGCGGAGGAAGTTGGCCTCCATGTCCGGTTAATACTTAAGTTAGTTTGTAATTGGTTCCTTGTTTCCGTCTTTGTTCCGCTGTTAAATTTAGGCCTATTTGCTTCCCCTGCACAATGTTTTACGAGTTTGTTATTCCTTAAGTTTTTTTTTATATATACGTGGTTCGAAACCCGAAAAATTTGATTAATTCCATATATGACAGGGCTGTATAAAACTGTCATTCGGCCGGATGGAACTCCTCTATATGAAGTACTACTTATTTTTTTTTTTGTTTCCATTGGGAAACATGTGCTACTCATAGTTGTTGTCATTCGTTTTGTTCTATTATTTGTTCTAAGAATTGCTGATTCGAATAACATTTTATTACGAATTACCAGTTATTAGGTCTATTATTAGATTCCTCTTTTTACAAAGGTAAAAGGTATAGTATAATGACATGTAGGAATTACCAGTTTATTCTACCTAAACATTGTTAGACTATACTTTTTACTTATACGTGATTACTTTTACCGTCTAGTAGTTTCTCTGCTTCTTCTTCTTTATCTTCATCCTTTGTACATTTCAGCGTGGATGTGCCTCAGTCAATGTTATCCAGGCATCGCGGTCCGGAGCCAGCGCCTTCATGGCATTTAACCCTTACTCTATCTTCTGTCCCATCCTGGCGATGTGGTCTATCCATGTCATCTTTGGTCTTCCTCGAAGACGTCTTCCAAAGTGGCCTGACTTTGAAGAACTTTCTTGGCTCTCAGTCTTCATGCGTTCGACACAAATGCTTGAACCACTTCAGTTGTCTGTTTTCAATTGTATGTTTTAAACTTTTGTCATATTTTTTCATTTCGAACCTGATCAAATCTTGTTCGGCCGGCCATTATTCGGATATACCTCATCTCTACAGCTTTTATACTACTCCAGTCCTGTCTAGTGGGTCCTATTCCTCAGCTATTTCCAGTGCTTCTCCCCTGCTGTGAACAAGTATATTAACTTCCTCTCGGCCAATATGCATTACCTTACATTTAGTTGCTTTAAGCACTAAATTCGCTTTAATTTAAGCAATGCTTTCCACTCGGTGAACGCATTCTTTAAATGCTCATTTAGGACAATATCGTCAGCGAAAATCAGAACTTGGACAAGAATTGTTCTTATATTCCACATACCAACGACAGTCCGTTGGGTCTTTCTTTGGCATATTTTTAGAATTTCTTCCATAAATATGATACAAAGGAGAGTGCTAAGACTGCTCCCTTGTTTAAATTATTTGCTCATATTAAAGGGTCTGGATTTCCTTCCATTAACTCTAATAATGCCCTTTGAGTTTTGGCAATTGGATTTTATTTTATCAACTTGAAACGTTCTTTTCATCCAGATCAGCCCATATTTCATGACGGAACGAAAACAAAAGCAGCCGTTCTATCTAAAAATGCAAGGTATATGCTTTTCCCTTTCCCCATGCCTTTTCCACAATTGTTTTGAGCGAGTAAATGTGGTATTGAGTCTGTCAATGACGTCTAGAAGCAGTTTGCTCCTCTTATAAATCATCCCCTACAAACGCCCTCAATTTCCCTTCTAGAAAGGAGGTTTACAGTTTATAGAACACTTAGGAGAGACAAATAGGTATGTAATTACTCTGTAGCTCTCTATAGTTCTAGTTCTCATCTTTTCCACCTGAATGACAACTTCGTCACATTCATCATATCACCTCATCATATCTGCTCCAGCTCTTGATCTGTCCAGCTTATTTTTTTTCCTTCCTATGGCATTGCTGCCATACAGGGTATACGATCTGTTGACCTCATCCACGGCACCTCCTGAGAACATTTCGGTATATTGCTGTCGCCATCACTCCGAGATTTCTTCATCGTTGGTAATTACATGGCCCCTTTAACTTTCACATTTCTAATAGGCTTTTTCCTATTTCCCTACATCACTTGGATTATTTTCTAGAAGTTTTTTATATTTTCATGATATTCCGTTTGCAGGCTTCGGCTAAGCTCCTCCCAGCTTTTCTTCTTTGCCATTCTAACGACCGGTTTCACCAAGTTTCTTCATACTGACGTAACACTCCCAGTTGGCTGGGCTTTTGGCTCCACAATATTCCCTCTAGGCTGCCTTCTTCCTTGCCACCACTGCCTGAACTCTGTCGCTTTCTCATATCTATGTTATCTTGACTTTTTATAGTCCTGATGAAGCCTGAACTTTGGGCCGAAATTATTATTTTATTATTAATTAATTATTTTTAATTTGTTACTTGCGAATGAACACCCCAACCATCTCTTCAATACATTTCTATGTACATGAAGATAAATTTCAAACCTTTAACGTAAAGCTAATCCTTTATTTAATGTGTACATATATTTGTAAAGTCCTTCCTACTTAAATTTCTTTGTTTATATTAGCTGTACATTTATTTATATACCATCCTTTGTGTTTTACATTCCTTTGTAGAATTCCTTAAGTCCGTAGTATTGTATTTAGCTAAAATTTCGAAAATACTCATTCACTTTACCAATGTTTTTTTACCGTAAAAAACATAATTCCATATAAAAATTAATATAGAATTGAAAAATCTTAGGAATCAATTCACATAAATACTTATCATATACTGAAAACTATTTTTTCCATCTTCTTTTGCTTGGCCCTTTCTATTACAAGATAGAAATGAGTATTCCGATATAAATTAATGATTTAAATTTATTAATTATATGCCGAAATTATGTATAATAAGAGTGAAATATGTAGGTGTATGAATGAAATAATTATTTTTTTTTTTTATATTTGTTTATTTAGAAATATCACATTCTGTCACATCAAGGACATTTGTAATAGTGTACAGAGAACACACTCACACTCTATTTACAATAAATAAAAATAATAATAATAATACAGAAACTTAATAATAATAAATACAATAAAATAAAATAAAAATAAATACAATAAAATAAAATAAAAATAAATACAATAAAATAAAATAAATGTATATAAACAAAAGAACTAACCTAATCATACACACTCGGGCTTGAGTGGAGGATCTGGCCATTGCCAAAACTCCAATAGATGCTTATTTACAGAAGGTCTCTGGGCCACTGCCGCTTCAACCTTCGAGGAGGATTGTAAGGATGGGTGGTGCTGGATAGAGATTGTGCAAGGGGATTTGGATGATAGGTAAGGTTCTGGTGAAATTTGGAGAATTTTTCTGGAATAAGGTCTAGGACAAATGGGATATTAAGGTCATGGTGTAGGATTTTGTTATTTACATAGAACGGAGCATCAACTATTGTTCGAAGGACTTTAGATTGAAAGGATTGAATACGTTTGATGTTAGAAGCTTTTGCTGTCCCCCACAGTTCAAGTCCGTATGTCCATATAGGTTTCAGTATTGTCTTGTAGATAAGTAATTTGTTTTCAATAGAAAGTTTGGATTTTCTGTTTAGTAGTCTGTATAGCTGGCCGTATCGTCGGTTGAGTTCTTGTCTTTTGAGTCTAGTATGTGGGTTCCACGTTAGTCTTCGGTCTAAATGAAAACCAAGATACCGGACTGTGTCTGAGTAAGGAAGCTGGATGGAATTAAAGTGTACTGGTGGACAGGAACTGCGTCGGAGTGTAAAGGTAATATGTTGGCATTTAGATTCATTAACTTTAATGCGCCAGTTATTACACCAGTGCTCAATCAAGGTGAGGTGGTTTTGGAGATTTAAGGATGCTATGTTGGGATCAGAGTTGGATGATAAGATTGCGGTGTCGTCAGCGAATGTTGCAAGAAAAGTATCGGGATGAACAGGGATGTCAGCAGTAAAGAGGATGTAAAGCACGGGACCCAAGACGCTGCCTTGGGGAACACCGGCTTTAACGGAGTAGATATTGGAAAATTCTGTTCCACAGCGAACTCGGAAGGAGCGGTCAGAGAGGTAGGATCGGAGGACTAGGTACAAGGACTGAGGTAAATGGATTTTAAGCTTGAAGAGCAGTCCGGAGTGCCATACCCGGTCAAATGCCTGTGCAATGTCCAGAAATGCACCCGAACAGTATTCCTTGTTTTCTAGAGCTGAGGAAATATGATCAACAACTCGGAGTCCTTGTTGAACAGTAGAATGTTGGGAGCGAAAACCAAACTGATGGGAAGGAATATTTTGGGATTCTATAATGGGTAGGATTCGTTTCAAAAGGATCTTTTCAAAAATTTTTGAAAGGATTGGGAGTAGGCTAATTGGTCTATAGGATGTTGAGATATTGGGAGGTTTGCCTGGTTTTGGGAAAAGGATAATAGTGGAGTGTTTCCATAGCAGAGGGAAGTGGGTGGTGCGTAGGATACAATTGTAGATATATGTAAGGAATATGACTGCTTTGGATGGAAGTTGTCGAAGGATTTGAGGGGTAAGGAGATCATGTCCAGGAGCTTTACGGGGGATTAGTTTTTTTAATTGAAATTTCACTTCGGAAGGATGAATAGCTTTTGGGGGCAAGGAAAGTGGGATTGGTGATGTAAGGAGTTCTTCTACTGTTACGGTGTGGGCAGGATGGGATTCCGGATGTGAAATAAATGTATTGGATAGGTGAATGGCGAACTCCTCAGCCTTATCTTCGTCAGATGCTGCCCAGGAGCCATCATCTCGTCGGAGGGGATGGGAAATGCGGTGAGGATTTAGGATTTTGGTTGTGGTTTTCCAAAGGGAATTGTCGCGAGAAGAGAGGGAGGATAGGTAGGAGTTGAAGGAATGTGATCTGAAGGTGGCTAATTCCAGTTTTAATTTTTTGCAGTAATAATTATAGGAGCAGCGGTCGGCAGGATGTCGGGTACGTTGCCACAATAATCTGGCACGGCGTTTGGTGTGGATTAGGTCAAGGAGGTGTTGGGGTAGAATGGTCTTTTTAGGAATTCTGGAGGAGTCTTTAGGGAAGGAGGCAGTCCAGGCAGCTTGTTGGATTGTGGTAGTAAAGGAATTTACGGCACTATCAAGGTCATCGGGAGTTTTGAGGGTTATGTTAAGATCAATTTTATCGGAGATGATTTGGCGGAAAAGGTCCCAGTTAACTGGACCCCTAATAAATGACGGTGGAGAAGGTTTGGGAACGGGTTCAAGTGAAACATTAAGGATTAGAGGACTATGGTCAGAGGAAAGTTCATTTAGACGTGTAATGGAACAATTGAGGGGACTTAAGCCGCTGTGGATAAAGAAATCAAGGAGATCAGGATTACGGTTGGGATCTGTAGGCCAGTAGGTAGGAGAGTTGGGGGAAAGGAGGTGAAAACGTTGGGAATTGAGTGCAGACAGCAGGGTTCGGCCACGAGTATTCGTGGTTCTAGAACCCCATTGTTGATGTTTGGCATTTAGGTCTGCACCCAAGATGAAGTGATGTCCTAAGGAGTCGAGGAGAGAACGGAATTGGGCATTGGATATGGATCGGTTAGGAGGGCAATACGCTGATGCAAGGGTAACCGGAAAGGAAAAGGTTTTTATCACGATAGCGGTGAACTGTAGGAAATCATGTGTAGCTAACGGGAGTATGTGATGGGAGAGGGATTGGTGTACAATGACAGCAGTACCGGCATGTGCTTTTCCGTCAGGGTGGTCAGTACGATATGTCAGGTATTGTGGTATTTTGAAGTGCTGTTTAGTGGTTAGTCGAGTTTCAGTAATTAGTGCCACGTCAATATTTTTGTCAAGTAATAATGTAGTTAGTTCGTTTGTATGATTCCTAACACCATTCGCATTCCAAAGGAGAATGGATAAAGGTTTATTGGAAGTCATTTAAGGATTTTTAGCGGGAGGGATAAAATGTGATACAAGATTGGTGAGAAGAGATATCAAAGGAGTAACAAGGGATCTGAATTCGGAGAGGAAAGATGTAAATAAACTGGTAAGATCTGTGGTATTTGAGGGAGGAGGAATGTGGGGAATTTGGTGTTGATAAAACTGTTGATTAGGTGAAGTTTGATTAAGATGTTGAGGGTGGGGTTGAGAATTTTGAGGCATGTGTTGTTGTTGCGGCAGGGTCTCACAATAAGTAACATCATTCTTACCTCCTAATAAGTGTGCAAAAGACACCGTTGGGTCAATTATTTTTGAAGGTCCTCTTCTTGATGCGTTAGGTTCTCTTCTTGATGCCTCTGCTTCTTCTTGGGTCCGGGATTTTTGATATCTTGATTTGATATTCTTGTAGATCTGACAGCCTTTATAGTTCGCTGGATGTCCTTCAAGGCACAAAGCACAAACTGCAGGATCCCGTTTCGGTTTTGTGCACTCCCCGGATTTGTGCTGCTCTCCACACTTCACACAGCGCGGAAGATGATGGCAGTAAGTCCTGGTATGGCCATATGCCTGGCAATTGTGACACTGTACGATTTCCCTCTTAGGATATGGCTTCTCTACTATAACACTTGTGTAGTATATTCTTCTAATTTCATATATTTTTTCGATCCCTTGATTTGGCTCCAAATCTACGAAAAATAAGGGTAGAGGAACTTTTACTCCTGGCTGTTCTTTACTCTCCTTCTGTACATTTGTAATCTGGCGCACTATGAAACCTAAATTTTTCAATTCTTCTTCTATTGCTTCGGTTGGTGTTGAGGGGTGTAGATTTCTTATGACTACCCTCAAAGCTCGATCTTGCCGTAATTGGTACGTATGAAAATCCGCGTTGGTTTCCATTAGATACTTCACAATTTTTCTGTAGGTTTCAGCTGTATCTGGTGATATCTTCGTGTCCTTTGTTCTGCTTAGACATGAATAGCTTCCAGAGCCTGTTATTTTGTTCAGTCGTGAGCATAGTAACTGAAAATTTTTTATGTTTTTAACGAATATGGGTGGAGGTCGGGGATCTCTTGGTATTGAAGCGGATTCCATCACTTCTTTATCATTCTGAAGCACCTGATAGGGGTTAGGGGTGAAAAACGGAGATTGTTCGGTTATCTCTTGTGAAGATGTACCTGGTTGTTGCTGAAGTTCTTCAATTGTTGGTTTTGATGATGTTCCTGGCTGGGTTTCATTTTCTCTGGAGCTAATAGGCGTTACTGCAGGTGTTTGACGACATTGACGAGGCTTTTGTTTGACTGGCGAAGAACAAGGTGTTGAGCCTAACGGCCGAATTCTCTTGATAGACGCTCTACTAGACATGGCCTGATGGTGATATCGCATATAAGGGGAAAATAAAAAAAAATAAAAAATAAAAAAAATAAATAAATAAAAATAGCCCTATAATTTATAACAAACAATAAATATCAATTGTTGTTATGTACTCTTGGCCTGTTTTGAATAGATAATCTCAAAGATTTCACTGTAAAATAAGCAAATTCTGAGAGACGATGTAGAAACACGACCTTTCGCATCAGCTGATCCACCATGTGTCAGGTGTATGAATAGAGAAAAAAAAAGGTTATCTGTTCTTATTATTGGGACAACATACGTTAAAATATATAACATATTATTATTAATAAATATTTACATTTAAGAGAGTTATGCGTGTCACCAATGAACTTAAAGTAAAAAATAAAATTCGTACACAGAATCGCCTTAGATTATTGGGAACTCGGATTGTTGAGGCACAGATTACCGGACTCCACTGTATAATGCACTACACTAGATTGTTTTCCATTTTTAGGTCTGTTTTGAAAATAAATCACACCAGCTGTTCTTTTACTTTTTATGATTTTTTATTTTGTGGTCATCTATTCACTTTGTATGGTACACATGATCGAAATATTTATATCATTATCATATAATTATACTTTTTATATAATTATTGTAACATTTACCTCCACACTTTCTTCTAATTATAAAATTCATAATTATTTATGAAAAGCCAATTCTTTCTTAAACACTTAACAGTACATATATACAAATTGGAAGATCTTTTTTTTATTTATTTAATTAAATTTACAACTGTATAAACAATACAACTAGTAAAAATACACACATTAGAAATAATGACATGAACAGACTTGAAGATATACTGCCCAGTGGTAGCACTCCATATTTAATTCTAGGTGAGAAGATCACGAGGTCATCTTCTCTTCAGACCCCTAGGAGGATTATAGGAATCGAAGAAGAAGCAAGGCTGGAAACAAGTAGATTCGGATGGGACTTGAGTATCATGAAAGGATAGGTATCTCGCTCGGACTTAGTCAGCGTCATATGGAACATTAAGGTCTTTATGAATGGTTTTATTTGTGACAAAATATGGGGCATTACGGGTTTTAAGAAGGATTTTGGATTGTAAGGATTGGATAAGATAGGAATTTGATGGTTTGGAAGAACCACAAAGCTCAACTCCGTATGTCCATATAGGTCTTATTATGGTTAAGTAGATGAGTCTTTTGTAATTAATTGGAAGTTTAGAATTGATTGAAAGAATTGACTTTTCAATTATAAGTTATGAATTTTATGAGTTATTTTTATGAATGTGAGGAGATGAATGTTACAATAATTATATAAAAAATATAATTATATGGATTACATCATAATGATATAAATATTTCGACTTGAAAATGCCTGAAACGTCGTCGAGAATATGAAAATGAAATGAAGCATGGAGTAAAGGTGTAAGGGTGAAATAAAGCAATTTTTCTATAAATTATAAAATTTATTAATTATATTATAGAAGATTTAATAAATAAAATTCTTGTTATTTTTTAGGGACGGTACACGAGTCAGGTATACTTAGCGCCATTGACCAAAATTCGAAATTTCTATTAGTTTAAAATATACGGTCTTGAGGCTTCGAAATATATAGTAGTAATTTCTCAAGCGATTTCAAAGAGTTTTAATGGTAAAAGTTTAATAAATATGTTCAAAAGTTGGGAATTTTAATTTATACGTCAAATGTTTTTAAAATCTTTTGTTACTAAATTCTAATGATATTTATCTTATCTTTTGATCATTATATAATGAGTATATTGTATTCAGATCGTTTTGAAACAATGAAATTCATTTTATCTAGTTAAATTAAATTGTATCTACGACAATTTACTGTGAAGCCATTGTTAATTAATTAAATTAAATATTTCTGTACTAGTCGCTTTATTATATTCAAGGAAAAACATGACTACTTGAAAAAACACAAAACTTAGATTTATTACTGTTCTGTAGAAAATGGGCCCATTTTCCCCTCTACTCAGATGCAATAACGAATATTTTATATATATATATATATATATATATATATATATATATATATATATATATATATATATATATATATATATATATATATAAAGTTAACAGCGAGAGAGAGAACGATAAAAACAACTTAAAAAATTCATAAGAAAAACAAAATTACGATTTGAATAATTGAATAAATATTAACTTCTGACAGAATAGGACATAGTGTAAAATCTTAACGCCATAAAATATGATAAAAATAAATAATTATATTCGATTATTAATGACTTCTTAAATGGACCTAGTTGTGACGAATCGTTTGGGATTCACATTCAAATTTTTCAACAATTTTTTAACGTCTTTCTTTCAATAAAATTTAATAACTATTTTTAATATTGAATTTATTATTAAACACTTTATTCAGAAATATTACAATATGTCACAGTTAAGGACACTTATAATAGAGTTCAGAGAGTACAAATATTGAATTAAAGAAAATTTATAAAAATGAAAAATTTGAATAAGAAAATAAATGACTTAGTTAGTCCGATCATCTGGATTTTATTTAATTTAATTTTAAAACGTTCCTAATACAATGTACTTATTATATAATATTTAAAATATAAGATGAATAGAATTATAATTTAGTAGCAAAAGGATTTTAAAACATCTGATATATAAATTAAAATTCCCAACTTTTGAAGATATTTATTACAATTTCACCCTTCAAACCCTTTGGAATCGTTTGAAAACTCCTTAATATACAGTTCAAATCCTTAAAAATGTGTGTGTACTCATTAAAATGTCATGTAAATTTGAAAATTTTGTCAATGTCGCTAATTTTGCCAGACTCTTCCCACTGATTACTGTTCCTAAATAATTCAAGAAATAAAATATATCATTGGAATTTCAATAGCTCTTGATTTTAAACCTGTTGAAGGAGCTTTGTCTCTATGCTAATTGATAAGGAAATATAATTGTAGCAATATTCCCTTAAGTGCCCTCCGAAATAATGGGACTCAGGGAATTATGTTTTATCCCCAATTAGTTGGTAATGAGCTTTTGTCGTTTTGTTATAATGAGTATTAAAATTTATTTAATTATCATAATTTTTTGTTAGCTATAATTAGGCTCGGACATTTATCCTCTCAGTTGAGGCTGATCCTATTGGCTTCTACATGGTTTGAAATCTGAAATTTTAAAAATCAAAGAAACACTCAACAGGCCGGATCAAGAGAAATAAATATGAGATGGTCTGGTGGTCGGTGAATTATGGAAGACGAAGAATTTATGCTTGATTATTATTCAGTACTATTGAAATAACCAGAGATGGGTACGTAATTGACAGCTCAAATTGTAAAGATGAAAATATTGTCAGGATTCGCACTTAAAAAATGAGGGATACAAATTTAAGAAAATATAAAATGTCATCAAAACCATTATAACCATAAAATTATAACAGTGTTGAGATAACGATAAGAGTAAATGAATACGATAATAGTAATAAGATTAAAGAATATCATCAGAAAAATGATGAAAATAAAAATTTAAGTAAAGAAAAAGACGAAGTGCATTCATGCTGCTTTAAAAAAAAAAGAAAGAAAAAACCTACAAATGAGAGAGGTTATTTGGACCCAAAAATAATAAAACCATTACAATATGAAAATAAAATGTGAAAATAATCTCTCTATTATATACAATTTATTTTTTAGTGATTTTCATATTTTATTTTAGGAGGTAACAGGAGCTCATACTGGTGCTCTCCTATGGTGATTGTTTTACAAATTATACATCTGTTCTTTTAATTAATTATTTATTGAGCTATTGTTACCAAATACTTTCGTAATACAAAATAAAAATTTCAGATTAAAATTTTGTATAGGAAATCGTATTTTTATCTGCTGGTGGTTGTTTGATTTTACCTAGGTGACAACAGTTGTTTTTAGATGTGGACATTTCCCCTTGAATGCAATATATTTATTAATTTATTACATATAATATTATTTACCAACAAAGAACCGCTAAAACTGGTTAATCAATATCCCATGATATGAAGGCACGGAGGTTAAGATGACGGGGCATGTAACTCGTAGCAATCCATCTGGAAGCCTCTACGTAGACATGAAAGCATCAATAGAAAGCAAAAGACTACGTGGAAGACTAAAAAGCTGATGGATAGAATCAACAAAGATGCAACAGAGCTGCTTGCAGATAAATGGAAAGAAATAGCACAAGACAGGCAGAGATGGAGCAGGCTTGTTAAGGCGGCAAAAGATCTCATGGTCTGTAATCCCAACAGAAAAAAAAAATTAATAAAATAATATTCTTTATACTATATTGTGATATAATTATAATTATTATGAAATAGAAAATGATGCACAATATCAAGTACAATGAAAATATTAAAAAATAAAAGTCTCAAATTATAGTTAAACTTGTTACGAAAATGGACAAATTGAATATATGTTATGGCCACAAATCGGCAATAAAAACAATTAAAATTATATATTAGTATAAATTGGTAAAAAGTCGCGATGTACAATATAGAATTTCAAAGAAATAAAAAAAATGTCGGAACTGTGGTTTCGTTCAGTTTATTTTATGTTGGTAAAAAATAATACTGTCTGAACTACAAAATACTTGTAGAATAAAGTTATACAATTTGAGCAGTTGTATAATTTGTAAAATATTGGTTGGACAGCCGTTAGTGTAAATAAAACAATTCAATAAATAAAAAGTATACCTAAAAAATACGAATAGAAATAGAGTTTATTAAATATATATAGTTTCTTCTGTTCATTATTCCTAGAATTGGTGTTATTTATTTATAGAATCATTTTATTTATCAGCTAATTTATTACGACAACGTTTCAACCATCACTGAATTGAATGACTGAAAGTCAGTCCCTCCAGAAATGACGTAAGAGAAACTCTAAAATATCAGGATAACTTAATTTTCTCTGAAAAATTAGTACGAAACTGAATAATGGAAATTTAATAGAGGACTCAATAAGACTTAAAAATGTCCCTAGTGATGGTCGAAACGTTGTATAAAAATAGATAATAAATAAAATGTTGGTGAATAATGGCCTAATTTATATAAAACATAAAATATAGTATAAAAATAACATAAATATATATAAAATATATATTAAATATCTTTGCAATTACCATTAGTTTCAAAGCAGAGATGGGCAAGTACCGAGTACCAAGTATTTCACTCTAATTTAATCACTATGGGGAATTCAATCACTACTTCAGTTGATCCTTTGATATCAACTGAAGGTGTAATTAAATTCTTTGGTACTTCTTAGAAAGGTCAGTATTTCAGAAAAATACTTGTTAGTCGGTACTCAGAGAAGCATTTGCCCATTTATGGTTCAAAGGCAGATAAGAACTGAGAGTTCACCCTTGAGTTGGGTTTAACCTATGAAAATTTACTTTTTCTCCACTTTTTTAAAAGTGACCCATGCCCTTCTTTGAAATAAAGCCAATAATATCATATCGTTTGATGAAAAAATTGGACGGAATTTAAGATGCCAAAGACCTGAACTTTGATAGTGCTTCCTAATAAATTTGAATATGCACTATTTTATTTATTTGTTTGTTTTACGGAAACTTTAATTTTGGGGGTATTGGGCAAGAACAACAGTTCAAGGCCACATTGTCCTCTTTTTCCTGGGGCTGTCTTCTAAATCATGACAGTTCCCTGATAAGATTTTTCTTGGCTTATATTGGAGTAACAGATGCGGGTGCCTCCTCCACCCCTCCAGCAACAAGTTAATCTCTTTACCTTGCATGACTCTTACACCTATCTAATATGTTTTAACAGTATAAACTATGCTGTCAATAATATAATTTATTTTTTATCTAAATAGAGCTACATTGTCTTTCAAACCTGTATAAGTTTTACAAAATGAAAGAAATTGTAGCAATAGGATACCGGGAAGGGTATTTCATAGACTATATAAATGTTATTTATATATTTCAAAGAATTGATCACAGCCATTTTTAAATGAACTATAACCAACATCAAACTGATTGAACCTAAATTGATCGAGTGAAAAAGAAAGATAATTAACTGAATTATCAAAAGCAGTCTTGTCGACTGATAGGACTGAAGGCCTATTCCGTAATCTACTGTGAGAGTGTAAAAGAACTTTGATACTTTATTAGGCCACAATTTAGGTCACCAACTATCTATAAAAAGGATGATATATTATATTTCACATATTTTGGAAGTTGTTTTAGTGAGAGATCGGTGTGTGACGGTTGCAGCAGTGCCAGAAACTATCACAGAGACTGCTCTGGTGTAAACTTTGTAAGCGACAATACCTACAACGTTTGCATGTTTAGAAGCATTGTTTCAGGTTTTTCGAGATAGTTGACAGTACTTGTCGCTTTTGTGACAGCTATTGTCGCCTTGATTGCCACACCTATCGCTGAACTGTCGTACATTATCTAACCTAATCAACTTTTATTGTGATTGTGTGGAGAAGCATTATCATTTCTGGACTCGGTATTGATTCATTGTGCAACGCATTTACTTTATTCAATTTTTTGGTTCGGAATTAAAACCAAATTAAACCTTTTCAATTTTCCTTCTATATGAGGATAAATTAAATCTTTTGTACTGTACCATTTCGACATTTTCCCCAAAATGTTTTCTTTGTACCAGCTCAGAGCGGGTTTTGGTTTACTAATGTATAAAACAAATGTCATTGACATAAACGTCCATATAACTTCCTCAATCAAAAAAGTATATTTGACAACAAACAAATATTTTGTTACAGAAAAAAATATATAAGCCTATCTGCTTCTAAAACCAACATGGAAAAAATAAATAAAATATCCCTATCACTCTCTCTCTCTCTCATATATATACATATATACATCTCTCATATATATACATACATTTTTTTTTCTGTTTGCGCTACAGACCATTCAGATCTTTGAACGCGAAATGTGGTCTCCTTACAGATATACATTGCTTGCGGGAGTACAGATGCCTGGAGAAGGTCACCCAAGCTCACGTTGATACAAACCACGGTCTCCATGGGGCAACGGCAGGCCACCGGGCTACCTATATTCTTTTCCCCGAAACAGACCGTCCATGGTTCAACCCTCAGAGGGGTTACAAACATCCTGTAAACCACATCCCAATTCCCGACTTATGTACACGGGGTAGGGCCTGTATCAGTTGCCTCCAGTACACTGACAGGCCTCACATACCCGAGGAAGGATATTAATATATATATATATATATATATATATATATATATATATATATATATATATATATATATATATATATATATATCGTAAGACAAAACAAAAAAAAAAAACAAGTCTCTAATTATCTGTATGTATTTTTTTTTTTTTTTTACTGAGAAAAATACATTATTGATATGATATGATAAAAATACACCTGTATGTATTAGAGAGACAGGAAAGTAATGTACTTTCATAAATTTTTAACATTACTTCCGGTTTCCCAAATACAGTGCTGCCCCCACTTGAGTCTTCTAAAATATAAAAAATAAATTCCACCTAAATGTTATTATAGAAATGGGCCATCCATACATTGTCCGCAATCATTATTCCGTTACTGTATGACTACAAATCTAAAAAAATAGAAACGAAAAAAAAAAGAAAATAAGGGTAATCCACCTGCTGTTGACATTAATTGCTAAAGCTTTAAATCTTCTGCATAATAAATGAAGTATTGGTGTGTTATTAGCAGTCTTGTAAAGATTTCTGGACTCTATCGCACTCAAATTCAAGTATCATTCCATCCGACCTACCAATACATTACCAATCCTTTTGGTCTGTACCGGTAAAATCTTTTCGCAAAATATTAAAATGTCTAGAATATTCTATATCTTAGCACTTCCCAGACTACTGTTATATAATATCTTGTAGTGCTCCCCCATTGAATTCAACGACGAAATAAAATAAAATTAAAAATTAATTAAATTATTTTTTCACTTTACACTATATTCACTTTACACAAAAAAAATATATTTTTTTTCTTAATCATTTCAAAATTAATAAACCTGTGGCAATTTAAAATATTAATTACACAACTTTCTTTTGATTAGATACGGTAAAAAAAAAAAAAAATGTAACACTGAAAATTATTTCTTTTTATGCAGAGTGTCACGTAACTAGCAGGGAATATTTGAAAGGATGATAGTTCACACCAAGATCTACAAAAAAGTTCATGTAAACAATGGCCTAATTTCCAGCGAAAAGTAGGAAATTTAAGATTTATATTTTTTTTAAGCGAGTAATTTTTTTTTTTTTTGTTGAATAGGAAGCGAGTACTTTTAGATGACTGGATAGAAAATCATATCATTTCTTTACACAAGTTGAGTTGAATCTCAATATTTTTCCAAATAAAACTCAATTTAATTTATACAGACATAGAGCTTATTTTATTTTTTTTTTAAGCTTATCTGTCTCAGGGACATTAATAATAGTGTTCACAGATCACATTCACACTCTATGTACAGCAAATAAAATAAATTATACAGAAAAATAATATATATACAATAAATAAGAATAAAATAATCTAAAAATAAATAAATAAAAAGAACACATGCACACCTATATACAATATTTACAACTTGGCGAGAGAACTCCAAACCAGACTTGTCCCTCCAACTGTGGAGGGAAAAGTATGACTCCAGGAGTTCCCTGCACTCCTCTCTCAACCGCGTCACTAGGGCTAAACCCAGTGGAGATTGAGCAAGAGTGCTTTAGCCACATACACTCATGTCGTGAGTGGAGAATCTGGCCATTGCCAGAACTCCAATATTTACAAACTATAAAAGATCGCGGGACCAGTGCCGTTTTAACCTCCTTGGAGGATTATATGGATGGGTGGTGCTGGATAGAGATAGAGCTTATTAAACGATAAAGTTTTTCTAAAAGTGGGGTAAATTTAGTACAGTTGTAGGGTGATAAAAAAAATCACAACTAATTTATGACTTTTCTTTCAATGGAACTTAGCAGTGTTTAGCCGCTCAAAAGTGCTATTTAAATAGTTTTAGTAATGACAAACTCTACTTTTATTTAAAGTAAATTTGGCCTAGTTAACTATGAAGCAATATATAATTACTTAAATCAAATATTTTTTATGCTATCGCTTCCTATTCAACAAAAAACGAGACTCGCTTAAAAAATCACAAATCTTTAATTTCCTACATTTCTGCTGAAAATTGGGCAATTGTTTATATATACTTTTTTGTAGATCTTGATGTCTTCTATGAACCTTTTAAATACTTCTCTCTTCCTACGGGAAACCTTGCATATTTTATACTTGAATATTCTTATGTATTTTATTTTTATGATTTTCCAAATTTGCTGTGACGATTAACTTATGTATTTATTTTCCAGTTGTGTACTTTCCCGACTTTGATTATTTAGGCCGGTCAATTTTCTATGGGTTTCCTTTTGTCTTTCCTCGTACTTTGTGGTTTTTGTGGAGTTTCCGCCTTATACATTTTCATGAACCCTGTTAAATTCGGAAGGATGGTCACAATGGTTGAACGATTTTCCTTCGGCATCATATGAAAAGGTAAAAGGAAAGAATAGTCATATAAATATAAATATATATATATATATATATATATATATATATATATATATATATATATATATATATATATATGTATGTATAAACACTAAAAACTCAAAAAGAGTTATAAATTAATTGATATAATGTAATTGAAAAATTCGAATAGTTGGGCCACCTAAATGCCATAACTCACATTTTCCAAGATTGTCCGTTTTATAGTCGGAAATTAACTGACTTAAAAATATCACTCACTAGTCTTAGGAAACGACAGTAAGAGAACTGGCAAAATAATAACATTTCTAACAAGGGTAAATTTAATAAAAAACCTATAATAATAATTTCTATTTATCTTTTTCATTTATTTAATATTTAATTTGTTTTCCTTTATATATATATATATATATATATATATATATATTACTTCTCCCCCTTATTTTATTTATTTATTTTTTATATGTATATATTTTTTATCTATTATTTTTACTTATTTATTTATTTATTTTTATTATGATTTACTTATGAACCCTATTCAAGTAAACTAGTGGCTAGTAATTCTTTCTCTCGGGATGTGATTGGTTATGCTGAACAGGCTTGGGGTTTCGAGCCTTATGAAGTTTTGAAAAAAATTAAAAAATACTTTGTAAAAAAATTACGGCGTCTCCCAAGGTTATGCACCTAATTATATTTTGGCACACGAAATCGTTCTCGCCTCGATATACTCTTATGCACTTAAAATTCATTTCGACTATGTTTTGAAAGTCCTGGAGATGCCTGGTTTTCGTTTTTCAGTTATACTAGCGAAAGAGGTGATGTCTAAGAGAGTTTATTGGTACAGAAACTGTTTAGAATTCGAGGATAGTTATAAAATTAATCTCGATACTGTAAATATCGCTGATCTGCGCGGAAAATTGACTGTTGTTAGACATAGGGTAGAGGACTTAAAAAAACAAAATAACCTTCAAAGATGTCTTCATTCAAGTTTTTCTGTTTACGCAGGACTATGTTCAATGGGCACTGTTACATCATATCTTAATGATTGTTTTAAAATTGTGACTATAGGGTCAATTTTTCGATGTTGGACTGAATCGCTCGATATAAGCGTAAAATCATGGATGGTTGAAAACAAAGATAACTGTCTGGTATTAAACTCTCAAGAAAAAGAGGATATCATTAGCTTTTTTGGGACTTGTTCCATGTACAGTGAGATGTTTTGGGCGGCAGACATTTATTAAAACATTTAAGTAGGAGGGATGGAGGGTCTGAGTACTAACACATACAGGAGAAGGAACAATAAAGAACTGCTTACATTAACATTTAAATAAATTAAATTAAGCATATAGCTTAATTGAAAACTATTCTCTCATTATATGAAGGCAGAGATATTGTGGTGTGCCGGGCATGAACCTCTGGAAACGTGTTCAAAAAAATGAATGTCTCAATCGTACGGAAGAGACCACGTGGAAGGTGGATATATTAAAATCTATAATCTAGGTGGATATATTGAATCAACAAACAAACTGCAGAGCTCCGCACAAATAATTTGAAAGCAATGGGCTAAAATTTGCAGAGTTGGCTTAGTTTTTGCAGCCAATAGAAACAAAAGTATAATGTGGTACTATATTATATTTACAGTTGATATCATATTCTTATGGTCAAACATCTGGCAGAAAAACTAGAGAAAGCTATGGTGGGTTTCTTATGGAAAACAAAGAAATAGCTCTATCCAAAAAGTTGCAAGTATTTAATTCCGTTCGTAGGGCAGTAATGTGCTATGGAGCACAAATATGGGGCTGGGTAAGTTATGAAGCCGTAAAAAGACTACTACGATTTTTTCTTAAAAAAATATTTAATTTACCAAAACATACTCCAACACATTTTATCCACTTTGAGACTAAAATAGATCCGTTATTTATCTTTACAATTAAACTCTATTTTGATTACATTATAAAAAATTTGAATCTTCCATCACATAGATATTCAAAAATATTAGCACTATAGATAATTAAAAACGAAATCGCATGGTTTAGGGACTTACTTAATCCGATAGAACTGCATGGATTAAAATGGATTAAGCATGGGTAAAACAAACTAAACAGAATATCTCTATCACTTCCTGGATGCTTGTCCGATACACTCTGAATTTAGAATTAAATTGTTAAAATCTAGAAATTTATCTCGGGATCAAGTAATAGATTTAATAAATGGAAACAATTGTATATCATTGGTAAATTACTGCAAGTCTGCTTTCTCCTATAGAATAATGCTCACCAAAGAATTTAACAATTATTAAATCGGAGAATTTTGGTATCACTATTTTTGGAATTAAAATATTTATATAACTTTTATATAGTAAATATAATTGTTCTCATTTTCTTATTAATTAGTTGTATATAAATCGATTGGAATATAATTTTGTTATAAAACACAGACTCCTCTGAAGGTCAATTTTTCGGTCAATTTCTCGTCTGATTTTCGGTTTTAAATCCAAAAATATTATTTTGTATTGTCTTGCAATTTATATAATGTAATTTTAATTAATAAAAATACTTTTTCTTCTTCTTCTTCTTCTAATATTCTTATGGGGTGTTAATATATTTAAGATTACATTTTTTTATTATTATTATTATTTTAATGGAATTTACAACTATATTACATAGAAAATACAATAAGTAAATGTGAAATTGATAACATGACATGTACAACATGAAGAGAAACTACCCATTGGTAGAACTCAAAAAGATTAAATTAAATTGAAATTTCGGTGTTTAAATGAGATTCGTGTGATCCACTGCACTATAGTTTTGAGTTGCTTATGGAACATTTCATTTCGTTAAAAAAAAAAAAAAATTAAGAATGTTATGATTTGAGTTTATGTAGTATATAAGAGTTATATATGCTATCGTTACTGTTAAGGCTTATAGCGTTAATTTCTTTTATTTTTTATTTTTATTTACACTGTTTAGATTAACTTTGTCTTGTTTTCATTAAGTTTCAAATTAAAAAAAGAATGATATCAGCTGTTAATTGGTAATAAATTAATTAGTTATAGTTCATGAACGCGATTGCTTATGTGGAGTGTATTGTCGGAGCCAAGGTTTTAAGCTTTATGCCCACGGACTTCGTCAACATAGGAAGTCCCTCGCAGTCTTTAAGAGGTTATCTAATGTCATTTCACTTCATTTTCAAGTAAAACCATGGGGAGCTAGACAGTTATCATATCTTATATAACCAATTAAAGAAAAAAAAAAACAACACCTTTCCGGTTTTAATCATTGGAAAGGGACTGTCAAAGTTTCCTTCCATCCCTCCTTAGAATAACAAGAAGGACTGATCCAAGTTGGAAGGCTAAAATGAAAAGGTGTAGTCGGCTCACGTCTTGAGGGGAAGCAGTTTGCAATAGGTCGTCAGGGGTTGTATGTCAACCAGTAGCCATTTCTAAACTGGGAGCGTTCCCTCCGAGACCATCTTGTACTCGAGGATCTGCATCCACATCGGCTCCGCATAGGGATTTACCCTTCCACCTCTCGACCTCAATGGACCCCCGACTCGAGTAAACAACTAAACTTTCATTGAACAAAAAAAAAAAAAAAAAATAACAAAAAAAATAACAAAACTTTTTACTGAAAACATACGGATAAATATCTTACAAAGATAAAAAATCATCTATCAGGATGATCAAAGTTTTTTTTTGTTTGTTTGTTTGTTTCGATGTCCAGGCGCAAAACATCCAGGTCATAAGCGCCCGATCAACTAAGTAACATCATTTAATACTATTTGGATGGTTAGTACAAAAAAAGAAAGAAGAAAAAATAAAATAAATAAAAATAATAAAATAAATAAAGAAATGGATTGATAGAATAAAATAAATAAATAAGGCTAATAATAGACATTTATAGGTAATAAGATGTATAAAAAATGTATAAATAAATAAACTTTAGAAAATAGCAGTAGAATCAATAAATGAATTGAGATTAATAAACAAATGAATTTAAAATGAAATGAAATCAAATGAAATAAATAAATAAAAAATAATAATAAAAAAAAATAGAATTAAAATAAATATATATAAAAAAATTAATAAATAAAAAAATAATAGTAAATCTGCAAAGGATCATTAATTATAAGCTTGTCAAATGTGTTTTTTTAAGTCTTTCACAATCCAGGAACTTGATGACTTTGGTAACGATTTCTTCTTGATTTCCCAGGGATGCTGATATATTCTGGGGTATTCCAAAATTAATCTTGCGGTGTAAAAAGGGCATTCTTCCAAAACATGTTTTATAGTAAGTGACTGGTTACACTTTTGACATCTTTTAAGTCTTTTTACATCTTTTAAGTTTTTTTTTTTTTAATTTCTATTCGAATGATTACTCAATTACTTAATGCTATTCAAAATTATTGGTATCAGTATTTATATATTTTTTTTAACGTTGCTTTTTTAAGAAGAGGTAATTTTTCCTTATTACCTCTCCGTGGATTCGCAACTGAATCGAGCTGCCTCACTGTGGGCTGTCTTTGCAATCTGGAGGTACAAAAGTAATTATAAATGAATTATTGAATTATTGATCTGTGATTGGTTGAAAAAAAATCAATTCGTAAATCCTTTTTATTACAATTGAAATACGAATTTTATAATTTATAGACCTTGGAAATCCTAAAAAGAAAAACAAAAAAAAAATCAGTGAAATGTATTTTTTAAAAAATCAAATTTGACTAAAATAAATATTATTCATTAATTAGGTAATGATTAATAGTATTTTTTTTAGTAGGCAATAAATTAATAAAACACGTTGCAACATTAATTAAACACGCTACTGCTCGCTATGTTGCTACTATCTTTTAGAAATAGAAATAGAAAATAACTTTATTCTGGGATAAAGTTCCTTTAGAATAACAAAATGGAACATAATTAAAATACTACATCTGGCCAAAATAAAACAATAAATCTCGTGTCTTCGTAGGTATTCTCTGACATTTAGTTGGTTTCTGAAGGTTAAATTGATTTCATACATATCACTAGACGATAACAAAACATTCCTGATTCGTTGTATTAATTACTTTTTTGTTTCTAATATTAAGGAATAAAATAAATTACAATAAATCCCATCAAATTACTTTTACCCTTCGTCGTAAACTTATGACTTCCTTTGCTACAGTATCCTTTAACAATTCCCTACTTATCCCAGTTTTACGAATCTGATACCTTGGACTCCACCTAGACAAACATCTGACTCAGAATTCTCATACAAAACTAAAAAGAGAAGAAACCACTTGAAGTTTCCGACTACATCAGCAGTTACTAGAGAAACGCTCTAACCTTTCAATTAATTACAAAAGACCCATATACATGACTACAATAAGGTATATTTGGAGATATGGAATTGAGCTTAGGGACTCTAACTAAGCGATCGAATACTGCTTGTATCCAATCCTAACAAACCAAAATCCTTCGTAAAATACTCAATTCTCCTATTTTGTCACCAATAAAATCATCCATAATGTTCCTTTTGTGTCCGAATCGGCCCAATCCAAAAACCTGTCCTTTCATAATATACTTCTGAACCCTCCGAACCCTCTTATTTCTAACCTTGCTTCTTCTTTGATTCCTGATAACCCTCCGAAGTGATAGAACAAGAAGATGGTTCTAATATAGAACTATAATTGGAGTGCTACCAATGGGTAGTTTCTCTTCATGTTGTACATATCATATTATCAATTCAAATTCACTTGAATGAATGAGAAATGGTTTATTAAATATGCATAAATTATAAATTTCCAAAATACGCATTCGGCATAATTATTCGTCTGCCGGAAATTATATATGTTTTACAGGTACAGTACAAATAATACTTCGTTACAATTACATTTACATGGATAAATGATAAATAAAAAAACAACTAATACAATATAAAATAATAAATATTTTGAATAATTTATGTCTAGAAAATAATAATAAAGGAAAATAAGGGAAATTATAAACAAGAACATGAATAAAACTGACCACAAATAAATTATACGGATAATTATTGTTTACAAATTCACTTGCTGGATTTATTAACTACTGCAGTTGAAAATGTCAATAAATATATTAATAAAAAAATTAAGGTAATGTCAATTACGTTTGTTAGAGGGAGCAAGGATGGTGTGCAATATCGTTTTTTGACTCTACTTGATCGATCCGTCGAAAAGTAAATCCGTCGGTGGCCACGTTCCAAAGAATTAGAATTAAATACTGTGTGTGAATAAGTTCTCAAACTAACCAAATTTTAATATAAATGATAAATTTTTCATTTTTTTTTTATTTCTTAATGATATTTACAACTGTATAAAAGAAATAAATGTAGTAAATTTGAACATATGGATATAATGACGTGAAAACACTTGTTGTGAAACTACTCAATGGTAGCACTCTAATGATACATTAGGAGATCACGGGGCAATCTTTTTTTCAGACGCCTCGGAGGGTTATCAGGAATTGAAGAGGAAGCAAGGTTGGAAACGAGAGGGTTGGGATGATTCTGAAGTTTATTATGGAAGGATAGGTATCTGCATCGGGTCAGATCTGAAACATAGGAAAAATTAAGGTCATTATGGATAGTTTTATTTATAACAAAGTAGGGATTTTGTATTGTGAGGATTGGTTACGAGAGGAATTAGATGGTTTAGTGGAGCCTCATACCTCAACTCCGTAAGTCCAAATAGGCCTTATTATAGTCATAAATATATATATGAGTCTTTTGTTAATAATTGAAAGTTTAGAGCGTTTGTCTAGTAAGTGCTGTAAGTCTGGTATGAGGATTCCAAGTTAGATCCAGGTGGAGTCCTAGGTAGCGGATTTGCTCAACAGGAATAAGTGGAGTATTGTTAAAGGAAACTGAACGATATGAAGTCATAGCTTCACGACGAAAGGTAAAGGTAATTTGATGGAATTTATTGAAATTTATTTTAATTCTCCAGTTTTGACACCATTCTTCAAGATTTGTGATGTGTGATTGAAGCATTCGGGATGCAATTGATGGGTCATTGTTTACTGATATGATACATGTCTCGTGGGCATACGTGGTGATGACAGTGTTGGGATAGATTGAGATGTCAGCTGTATAAACTGCATAAAAGATAGGACTTAGGATACTACCTTGAGGTCCACCAGCGGACTGGGAAAAGAAGGATGAATAGGCGTTTCTGTGATTTACTTTAAAGTATCTATCAGTAAGATAGGAACGGATAATGAGAAAGTATGTAGTTGGTAGGAATTTTCGGAGTTCGTATAGCAGTCCCGGGTATGTTTCAATTTAAAAATGTTTTTATCTCGTTGATTATAAACTGATTTAACCATGCAGACATTGTATATGTAATATATATACATATATATGTTATCATTAATCTCGATTAATAATGAGGCTAGAGTCTGTTGTGTTGAAGCTGTTTTGTCCTCTGAATAATACTACCTTATTGTTCATATATAACTTATTTGTTATCCACTTCAGGCTTTACTCTTTATTTTTAACATCAAGAGCTGTTATATAAACTCAGTAAACTACAGTATGTCTTGTTTTTACCTGAATTTATTGAATTGAACTTTAGTTCACAATACCCACTTTTTTAACAAAGGTCGTGATTTTCTTTCAATACCTGCAACTTCAGAATCTGCTGAGAAATATTTTTCTAAAGCATCATTAGTAAATAGAAAACTTAGAAGTAGGTTAAGCGATGAGTCAGTCAGATTATTTTGTATTACCTCTTGGTCAAAAAAATTAATCTCAGTAAAGTAAACATAAGTCAAAACTATTGTACTGTTATTTAATTTTTGTTTATTTTTTTATTTAAATAAGTGTTAACATTGTATACATTATCTTTGCTTTACAACTAATGGTAATCTATACAATGCTAATACGTATTTAAATAAAAAAATTAAAACACAGATTTCTCCTCATAAATCTCCTCAGCCTCTACTGGTCCTTAATACCAGTAATACGGCTAGAGTGCCAGGCGTTAGGATCTCCTAGAGTTCTGCCTTTCCTTGCGGGCATGGCTCGGAGTTCTCCAGACTGAATGGATTCCGTAAATATTGTATAAATGTATGCATGTGTTTTAGTTGTTATTTCGATTAGTTTAATTATTTTGTTTTATACACATTTATTTTTAGCATTATTATTTTCTGTATTATTTATTTTATTTATTGTAAATAGAATGTGAATGTGTTCTCTCTGAACGCTATTATAAATGTCCTTAATTGTGAAAGATTGTAGTATTTCTGAATAAATGAATAAAGAAATTTTTATACACAAACAAAATTACAACTCTTTCATTCTCAGATGGAGATCAATATCTTTTTAGACATTGACTTTAAAGTGTTGTCTTGTTAATTTTATTTTAACTTATTTAATTTAATTTTACTATGTCTATGCCAATATAAATCTATCTACTCGGTTGCGTTGTTCTAAGCTAACTAGTTCAATAAATAGCTGTAGGCTAATAGGTAATTGTAAGACCGAGACCAAGAAAAAACTGAGGGCGCAAGACCAAGACAAGATTTGTCTAGGTTTGAATAAGTCTTTGTCTAGAATTTGCGTTCCACTAATTGAGTTTCCTGGAAGTATTCTTCTTTGATTAAAATTCAAATGGAGTTAGAAGAACGACTATACATATCACACTACCAGTTGGACCTTCCATCTGAATCGGGAGCTATGAGGACTAATTCCCTCCAACCTTTAAATAAAAACTATTGTGAACCAGTAGGGTATAAATGGCGGTTCTGGTCCCAGAATTTGGGGAGCACTTTTGGACTTTGGACCCTGGGCTATTCTTACCTTAACCACCTGTACACCACGTGACCAATATAATTTATTTTGATTGATCTTAATCTCTAATGCTAATCCTTAATCCTAATCCTTAATCCTAATTTGTATTTTTTCATTTTTAAGTTCGACAGGTCCGGACCTGTCTCAACTGGTCTCATCTTGTCTACCTCAAGTAAATATAAAGTGTAACGACATAAATATAGACATATATTGTGACATTCTACGATATCATGTCTCAACTGGTCCCATCTTGTATACCTCAAGTAAATATAAAGTGTAACGACATAAATATATATTATTGCAAACGAATATAAATTATAACAATGAAATATACACATATATTATTACAAAGGAATATAAATATAAAGTGTAACGACATAAATATATATTATTGCAAACGAATATAAATTATAACAATGAAATATACACATATATTATTACAAAGGAATATATACATATATGACAACGATGAAATATACACATATATTATTACAAAGGAATATATACATATATGACAACGATGAAATATACACATATATTATTACAAATGAATATAAACATAAATAGTAACGAATAAAATATATATTATTACAAAAGGAATATAAATTATAACAATGAAATATATACATATATTCTAATAATTTTACGATAATATATCATAAAATTAACAACAACGTCATCACCCCTCCTCTCCCCCCTCCCTCTTCTTCTCATCAACTTTTATATATTGTTTTTTTTTTTTTCATAAATATCAAAACGTATTTAATAATCTAAGAATATACATCTCCAATATCACGAATATTGTAATAAATCGAAATTCGATTAATCAATCTTAAAACTAACATAATTTCCGAATTCTACACCTACAATAACCTAATAGTACACTCTAATATCGAAAAATAATAAATCATAAAGTTAATATACGTAATATTATTTTTATAACATATGTTTATCAATAATATAGAAGGCCGTGGAGAGTATCTGGCACTTCGAATAATCATAGACTCCAATATTAAAGAAAGTTTTATTAAATCAATCTTAAAACTAATATCATTTTCGAATACTACACCTATAATAATCTAATAGTAGACTCTAATATCGAAAAAAAAAACTAAATCATAAAATTAATATACGTAATATTATTTTCATAACATATGTTATGTAGAAGGCCGGGGAGAGAGTACAGCTGCGTTAGGCGAATAGTCTCTTCACGTTTGAACATGCATAGGCATGTAGGGGGACAAGGTCCACTGCGAAGGAAGCGGTAGGGTCGGAAGAGAGTGGTGGGGGAAACCATCAGCCAATCAGATTCGAGGATTCTCGTCACGTGACCCTAAGGTTGATATAATTTGTTTTTCATACCCCTCTTGGTTTGTCAAAAAACATGTTTTGACATAAGCCTCCTCACCACGTCAAGGTGGGGGTATTTCGAGGAGGTTTTTTTTTTTTTTTTGTTTTTACATATTTTCAAACACACATACATTGGTTTACGGGTAAATCAATACCTCGCCAGTGACCAAATCAAACACATGCACACATTGGTTTACGGGTAAATCAATACCTCGCCAGTGACCAAATTATACATACTTTTGGTTTACGAGTAAATTAATACCTCGCCAGTGACCAAATCAAACACACACACACATACTTTTGGTTTACAGGTAAATCAATACCGTGCCAGTGACCAAAATGCAAAAACAAAAAAAAAAATCTGTTGAAAATAAGAAATCAAATTAACATAGAATAAATAACAAATTGAAACATTTTTTTTTTATATTTTTATATATATATTTTTTTTTATTATCAAATTATAGAAAAACTAAACAAAAGTTATAAAAATTTGAAAATCAAATCGTAATTCGAATATACCCACTCTGCTAGTATATGCGAACGATAATATGAACACATTAATTTCAAGTCTCTATGAGTAATACATGGGACTATTTGTATACTTTGCATATTATCAATTCGAGGACATTTATATTCCTCAAGATTGATAATTTCACACGAGTGCAAAAATTGTAACAAAAATTCTTTTTTTTGCTGTCCTTTTACAAAAATATATTTATAATTTAAATCGATATTATGAAAAATCGATGATAAATTGTGATAGGGAACATCTCCTTCATCCCAACTTAGTAAATGATAATTTTTCGAAAGCCAGCGGTTCGTTTTCATGCTTTTAGCACTGGTAACAACCGGATGAGAAGGTGGTTCGAAAATCCAATTGCTGGCTGCATTATATTTTAAATCAAAAATCGATAATTCTTTAACTATATAATTATTTGCATCATCTACGAAGCATTGAAGTTCCACAACCGCACCGTTTGATGACATGATGAAAACTGAGAATAAATTACAATGAATCCCTTTATTATTACTTATACCCTTTTTCTTATAATACTCGTTAAAGGGTTGTACTCTACAACGTTATCGTGTATGATGAGGCAGAAAGCAGTTGTTTCAGGCGGAAAAGGTTTGGAAGAATCGAATTCTAACCTCACATCGACCGGTCCGGACTTGATAGATTCCGATTGTTTAGAACAATCGATTACGATAACCGGTGCTTTTTCTTTAAAGTTTTTTAGGGAAAGGAGTGGCTCTGAAGGATATCTTCCAGGATAGTAAGAATTTTGAAAATTACTATACATGTGATATAGTATCGCGAATCGATTTTTATCGAAATCCACATTCAAATCGTCATAAGGGTACGATTTAGAATTTAAATATAGTTTTACGTTACTGATATTACAATGATCGAATTGGCTAGCATCCTTTTCAATTTTATTAATTCGATCAGATGAAAACGCTAATACGATGTATCTCGGTTTCTCCATCTGATTTGAAGTTTTTACCGCCCAAACTTGTCTCTGTGTAGAGGGCAAGAGGGGGTAAACAAACAATTCCCAGCTCCGGAATGCTACTGAAACGATTTTTTCCGACTTTAGTCGGCGTAAAAGAGTCAATCGTGTAAATTCGTTCACTGATACATAAGGCAATTTCCAACATAGCTTTGTTAATTCAATTTTTGCTTTCTCTGGATCGCCTATACGTTTAGATATGTAACTGTTTTCATCAGTCCGTGATCTCATGAGAATTAATTCTTGCTTAACATTAACAATAATTTTCTGATAGTCTTCCGCGAACCCTAGTAATTGTGATAAGGGGATACATAAGTTAAAATAACCATCATCAGAGACTAAGCTATCAAGTGAATCGGATATAGGGCAGCACCAACCGATATGTTCCATAGAGGATCCACCCATGAAGGAAACCATACCCTTTAGAGTACTAGTGATACCCGAATTACGGACTCTGTCTACTTCAACACCGCATAACTCATATCTGATTTCATCGAATAAATAGGCTAAAGCATTATTTGTTAATTTAGCCGATGTGGGTACCCCGCTACCATCCTCTTTTAAAAATCGTCCCTCGAAATAAAGAAAACTTTTAGATGGTAATGTGAAAATATCTTGATGCTGGACTAAGATTCTGATTTCATCACCTCGAAGTAGTTTTGTCGAAGCATATGGAAAATGGGAATGATATTCTATCGACTCGATTGAATCGGTAAATGCTACGGTCGAACCTAGATCTGTTATTTCTTCCATAGTACTTGATAACCTGCCAACCGAAGAAACTCAAAATTTTCTTTCGTTAGAGATGTTACTCCACCGAGGTTATTGAAACGAATGAGCTTTGTTTGTAATCCATCTCTTCTTTTATATACTTTTCCAAAGTCTAGCCCCATATTTTAAAATTAAAAAAGTAGCAACTGCGAAAAGTTTATATTTTTTTATTATTGAATAAATTATAATAATAAATTAGAGAGAAATAGTAAACATAAGTGTCCACAAATATAGGTTTCAGGATCTTGATATCTTTTACTAACGAAACTTATACGACAGTCTTTAAGATACTTGACCAAATCAGAAGGAGGACCTTTATTACCGGCGCTGTCGAAAAATTTCACATAATGACCATTTTTCATATAGCATACCCAATGTGTACCTTTACCCTTAGCACTATCTAGATTCAAAATGGCTCTCTCACGAAACCAAGGCTTGGATGGTAAGTTATCTCTTGCGAAAACACCACGGAAATGAGGGATCTTGTACTTTTTTGCCAAATTTATAAGATCGCTATCGCTTAAACTCATTTTTGGCATGGACCCTAACATCTGTTTTGCTTTTTCACTAAACGTTCCTCCAATTTTTTTTGGAGGGCGAATAACACGAATCTTCTTCTTTTCCTTTGTTTTAGCCATGACGATGTTAACAGTTCGATTGTCAGTAACAGAATGACTCAAAAGAGTGTTGTGTCGATCCTCCCACCCCCTCACTCTCTCTCTTTACCCCCACCCCTCTAGACATTTATATTTTTTTTGCTTTCCCAGCTGTTATGCTTTGAATCGAAACCCAACCACTTTACAAAAACTTTATCACCTTTCCGTTTCAAAATTTTTTCTACCAAATATACGTTAGGATATTTCACTTTTTGGATTTCTTGCTCATAAAATCCACCAGCGATCGTTTGATTTGATGTATCCTTAAGCCAGTAGGTTACCGGAATGGTTTTCCTCACTTGATCGATCTTGAAGATTTCAGTCGACCACGAGGGCCGATATCCCTTGGTGAAATCGGCTTTATATTTTGAAATTCTCACAAAATCACCGACTTGATATTTTGGTGGTTTACGATTCGATAAAACATTTTCACGTTTACAATAGACGTTATGAAGTAAATGTTTCTCAATTTGTTTGCCCCTGACTGAAGACGGTTTCATCTTTATGGTTCTATGCTTTGTATTGTTATATCTTTTAACTAGATCTTCATATATCGTAATCCATTTATATGTTCCTTGGAGGCTAAATTGTTTCCAAATCTTATTTTTTATCGTTCTTATAAATCTTTCTACCATACAAGCTTTCATATTACTAAAAGTAGAGTAATGATTTATTTTGTTGGATTTCATTAATTTTTGAAAAAATGAATTGTAGAACTCTTTTCCTCGATCAGATTGTAAGTTACGTGGTTTTCTACCATCCTGGATTAGGATATTTTCAAAAGCTGACGTTACATCTTTTCCAGATTTCGACTTCAATGGAGATAGCCAGGCGAATTTAGAAAAACAATCGATTACAGCTAAAATATATTTATAACCTCTATTTTCTTTGGCATATGAACACACCTCGATTAAATCTACCATCCATAGGTCATCGATACCCTTCAGAATCACCCCTCTCCTGTGGAAGGACCGTCTAGCCGGTTTATGCAATTCTTCGACTACCTGTTTCTTGATATCCGACATGGCCGAGATCAGTCGAAACAATGACAATAACAACTCCTCCCCCTCCCCTCATCATGCCACTATTTATAATATTATACCCATCATTCGTAGACTTTTCTCAACCTTTAGAATTTCTTTTTCTGGTCCATGAGTCTGTAGTAAAAATCTCAATTTTTCAACCAGTTGATTAGGGTCCTGGTCTTTATCATAACCTTTCCCTTTGATTTTATCCTTCAGTGGAAAAAGCTTAGCGATTACTTTCCTATATTTTTTACTTCCTTTTTGAACATTGACCGATCCTGTGGAACTATAATTCATTCTATGAGCATTAGTTTTTGTTAATATTATTTTATAATTTTTTTTATCGTTTTCATCTACCCTATCCATATCGGGATCTTCTAAGAACAATAGCTGAGACAGCCCTGGAGTAATTTTGAACAGCGAGCCATCAACATCCAACCAATCATCCTTAATGGAAATAACCGTGTCACCGAGAGTAAAATTTTCACCGTTATAACAAATTCCATATACTTGATCCAAATCCTGGGTTTGATTTGTAGTAAATTTGAGTATATATTTATTAGCCTCTTTACCGATTTGGTCTAAGTAGCTAAAAACGGTTTCTACTCCTTGGGGTGTAGAAGCGTGTTCACTTATTTCTTCCAAAGGTGAAGAACTCTCATAAGTAGAGGATGAAGGGAAAATGTCTAAGACATTAGGTCTATGTCGAGATGCGAGAGTTGGTAAAGGTGTAGAGGACTCAAATTTGGGACGAGCCCCGATTGTTAAAGACACCTCTGTAGTAGGCGATAACTTTTGAGGTGATAAAGGTAAATTGGGTGGTGAATGGATAAGAGTTTCTTCTTCTTTTTTAATATTTGATGGATTAGTAGAGAGGTGTGTTACTACCTGTTCTCGAAAACTATCTCCGACGAACGATTGTAACGGTTTTATCAAAGGTTTGTATTTTTCCTTCAAGTACTCTTCTCTATCCTCCCTTTTACGCTTCAAATTTCTACATTTTTCACGGATGATCTTACGAATTTCTTCGGTTTCTTTAGCTAGCGCGTAAGATGTTGCCTCGTCCATGTTCGATAAGTGAATGAGGAAAATGAAGCCCTTAGACGATTATATATGTATCGAATCCTTTACGGAATCGACCATTGCTCAAATCACGATCTTTATCAATCACAATAAATCCATACTTGGTTTTCCAACATTCTATACATATTTTTTTAAATTCAGAAAATGTCATATCAGAATTAACATGATCTTCATATATCCTTTTAGTGCTGAGATTATCTTGTCGGAATATGATAAGAAAGTTGGTATTGTCCCGAATTAATAGTTTCGGCACACGTGTATAACTCTGACAAAGATAGAAGCTATCTATCCCTCTATGTCTGCCCATGCAAAAGTATGCTCTGACACGATCTTGTTTGTCACAAGCGATGTCGTCGAAAATAAATACTGAATTTGGGGCAGCATCTCTCGGGTGTGGAATATTCGAATTATCATCGAATGGGTAGAAACCGACGCCTTCGAGATTTGACAAAACGTGAGCCAAATGTTTATACTTTGGTTGATAAAGGGATTTACTAAATAGATAAACATTCTCAAAATTCAATCCATCGGGGTTGTATAGCAGACTCAACATAAGATTCGTCTTACCACAGTTAGATGGCCCGCAAATCAAGCATCGAATACTATTAGGGAATAAGGAGCCATGTTTGGATCCTCCACCCTCCTCGTGTTGGCTTACGACTGAATCAACGTTCGCTATATCGAACGATGAATGTTGCTTCAACAAACGCATGATGAAGACTGAGAGAAAACAAATATTGCAGGTCCTATATATATATATATATATATATATATATATATATATATATATATATATACTTACTTATAACATCTCAAAAAATAAAATAAAATAAAAATTGACATATGAGCAATATAGATTCCTTCACGCTTTTTCACAGACTTAGGACTGTCAGGAACCCAAATGATACAAACTGTTACTTTTATAGTATCGATTTAGGTTTCTGGTGGTTTAAATATATATTGCCCTGTAAGGATCGAGTTGTCGGGGGGGTTGGGTGTGTGTACTCTATATTCCATCACACCCTAAAAAACTTACAAACTAGGTTAAAACATGCTAAAAACCATGCATAAAATAAATAAAAATATCTAAAAGCATCTAAAATCGATTAAACTATCTAAGATAAATAAAAAGCATCTAAAATCGATAAAACTATCTAAGATAAATAAAAAGCATCTAAAATCGATAAAAGTATCTAAAATCGTTAAAAGCATCTAAAATCGTAAAAAGCATCTAAAATGTATAAAATGAAAATAAAATGGCTAAAGTGAGGATGTATGTACTCGATATTCCATACTCCTCGATAAAAAAAATTACAAACTAGGTTAAAACAAGCTAAAAACATTATGCTAAAAACAATATGCTAAAAACATTATGCTAAAAACAATATGCTAAAAACACCATGCTAAAACAATGATAAAATATACTAAAAATAAATAAAATCTGGGAGTAATAAAATTGGAGGTTGAGGTCGAACCAGTAGAATAGACATACTCAAAAGTTATTAATCGTCGAATAGAAAGAAGATAATGAATTCGGTTGGCCATGGTATTGCGGTAGTAAAAATATCTAAAAAAAAAATTAATAAAAAAACCTCCCGTTAAAATTCATTAAAATTATTAAAACAATTGAGATAAAAACATTTGAAATCAATAAGATCATTTAAAATTAATTGAAACATTTAAATTTAATAAAAACATTCAAAATCAATAAAAGTTGTTAAAATATTTACAAAAAGCAGCTAAAATAAAAGTGGTAAAATGACTAAAATTATCTAAAATCAATAAAAATATTTAAAATTGATAAAAATTACTAAAAACCATTAAAAGTTGGAAAAGACGAAACGTATTTAAAAATTGTTAAAATTACTATTTAAAATGCTAAAATTGCTATTTAAAATGCTAAAATTACTATTTAAAATGCTAAAATTGCTATTTAAAATGCTAAAATTGCTATTTAAAACGCTAAAATCGCTATTTGAAACGCTAAAATCATAAAATACAAGAGTAAAATAAAATATTAATGTAATGGATACAGTTATAAAATAGAAATAAAAGTCAAATTTTAAAAATATAAAACTATGAAATAAAATATTTTAGCAATGGACACCTCAATAAAATAATTAAAATACAAGTGTAAAAAAAAAATCAATAAAACTATGATATAAAATAAATACAGCAATGGATACATCAATAAAATAGTTATAAAAATCAAGAATAAAATAAGTGAGTCATTATGACGATAAAATATTAAAAAGACAATTATCCAACGGACCATTCCCTCACAAATACTATTTATTTAAAACTAATTGGAGGGAGAAAGTGATAAAAAAAAAATAGTTAAAATTAAGCTAAAATAAAATACCTACCTGAAAGAGCATTGGAGGAATTATTCGACATGATTCTTCAAAAGGGGAGATGAAATGTTTTGGACATTATAGGCTGGAAAAATAGATGTCACCTCTCACATACACACACGACTTACGAGTCTTTCGACCACGCCAGAGGTCCATACATACAGCTTACGAGTCTTTCGACCGCTCCAGAGGCTCAATTACACGACTTACGAGTCTTTCGACTGCGCCAGCGGTCCATTCATTCTATGACTTACGGATGTTTTAGCATCCGCAAGCCAATGGTAACAACTATTCTTCTAACTTATAATGTCCAAAAGCCAAAGTACTCTCCCCATCTTCCAATATTATTCTCTTATCGTCGTACGATGATAACGATATTTTATTTATTTCTATTGTCGACATTTCATGATGATGTGATTTAATTAACTGCATTTTATGCCTAAAGGTTTTATGCTCTCTCAGGCAGGTCATATAATCATCAATAGTTACTTCTTTTTTGACTACATGTTTCTTTATTCCTTTAATCTTTTTTATTACTTTCTCCCCAATATCAATAAAATACATTTTTGGCCTAAGCCCTATAAAAGTTAAAATAGGTACACCTTTACTTTCATCTTTAAATTTCCCCATTACTTTTTTATTGTTTATTGAATAACAGGGATGATGTGTTGGATAATTGGATGTATCCATTCTTTCCTTCATTGCTAAAATGTCGTCGTATAAGTTATCGGTCTTTATATTATAAATAAAAGAATCGTATCCATATACATTAATTTTAAATTGGCATGGCCATATTCGATCATCATTTCATCGTAATGATGATGATACATGATATTTTTTGATAAATCTAATATGGCCATGCCTACATATATCGGTTTATCAAATTTAAGTTTCGTCTTTTCCATGTGGACAGCTGCTAAATTTTCATTAAAAATAGTCCTATCTTTAAAATTTGGTTTTTTTATTAATTTTTCCAAAGTGTTGGCATTCGATACTAATTTAATGTCGATTCTTTTTCTTATATTTTCCATTGTCTTGCCGAAAATGGCATTAATATATAATTTAATTTGGTCTGTCTCAAAATCGTTGATTGCTTTTTTTCTTAACTCTGTGTTGTATGTTATATATTCTTTCAGCCAACAACTTTGTCTGAATTTTAAAACTCTATTAATTTTCTTTAAAATTATACCATGGCCTATGGCCTGTTTTAATGTCATGTAATGAACTATGTAATTGTTTTTTTCTTTAAAATGTGCAATGAGTTTTTTAAACCTTTTCTTATCATTAAAATTGGTATTCTCCGGTAAAAATGGTAGATCGTTGTGTGCATCATGTAAATGAGTTGGATATGTCAAATCGACATCTAAAATAAAACCGAATTCATCATTTTCACTCAATTCGTCGATGATGACGTGAGATGGGTCTACCCATTCGAATTCGCCAATAGGGAGGGGTTTACACATTGCTGCACCATATAGATTATTACAATCTTCATAAAATATATAATTTGAACCTTTATTGGGGTCATAATCTGTTAAATGTTTATTATTGGCTTTGGCGAATCGATGAGAGACCTGACAGAGACCCCCTCTTATCCCCTTTTCAAACATTAAAATCATATTGTAATCACTTAATAGCTCCAATTTTACTTTTGTAAATTTTAACATAGCATCCCACGTCATCGCGGGAACGGTAAAGAAATGCGCTGGGTCTAGTTTATGTGACTTCATTGTTATTTGCCTAAAAGATTCAAAAATATCAGTAAGTAGTAGTGTATCTGATTTGATGTATACATCGTTGTAATCACCCAGCGTCTTACATTTAAACGTATCCCATACCTTTTGAGCATGTCTATAGTCTTCGTCTGTTATATGCTCCTGCGAAAGGTTACTAAAAAATGCTTCTTTAGGGGGTAATTGTGTTTCTGAATATGTTTCGGGAGATGTCATATATTCATAAGGAAAAACCCCCTTTCTTTTTAAAACTTCAACCTCCTCCCTTCTAAACAAAGATTTAATAGCGGGTATATCTGGAACTATTTTCGCGAGAGAATCAAGGCTGTCGGATAAGAATCGATATGAATCCACAAATCTGATTTTAAAATGATTACTAACGTATTTTGAAAAAGTTATGTACTTTTCCTCTGAATTAGGGATCATATCGATTCTTTTCTCGTCATACCCCAATTCCCTCACGAACAAATGGCTGTCATACCCGCTCATATTATGTAAAAATACAGGGAGGAAGTTGGGGTTTTGAAATCTCAAATTACAATGATTGTGAGCAACCCCCCTATATCTCCCCGTTAGATGACAGTGATCCCTTACTTTGTCACCATTTAATGGCAGGTCACACATATAACAGACGGAGGACTGGTTAAATGCTTCCATCTCCGAATCAGTTAGGGGATTCATCGGAATTTTCATTTTATAGACGCGTTCTATTTTAATAGCTATTTCTTTTAAAGTTTTTATAAAATTTTCTGCAGCGTCGGTTCCTCTATATATTATTGGTTCTGTGACTAGATCATCATATACATCCATAATGCTCTCATCTTTCTTAACGTAAATGCAATATGAAATTGGCTTATGAATATTTTTTAATAATGTGTATTTACCTAGCGGGTTGGGCTGACAAGATGCTACGGGTTCGAGGTAGCACTCGAAATCGGCGTATACAACATAGGGCACCTTCAAAGTTCTTTCTACATGGTTGAAAGAAATAAAATTATTTTCCCCCGGCAACTCGATCCTTACGGGTTTGTTCTCGATACATTGATTAAAATGTTGATTAAATTTTATGTCTGAATAAAAATGTGTGAAGCATCTTTTGCATATGTTAAGATGATGTTCATGTTTTGTAAATTGAGATCTTACTAATTTATTAAAATTTTTAATATAAACATAATGCTGTTTACCCTCTCCCTCTAATAATAATAGATCTCTGTGATCTTCTAATTCTCTTTTTACTACTTTGAGGGGGTAAACAGCATTTTTTTCATCGAGAGAAAAAACATTAATTGAAATATTGTTTGATGCTTCAAACAGTTTTATTTGATGAACAGGGGTGGGGAAATCAACACATGAGAAGTTGTACCTATGCTGTATACGTTCATAATTTAAAACACGTTGAGGATGTTCAGTTACAAATTTACATAAAATAGCATATTTGAAACAGATAATTATCTTGTTTCTCCACATTTATACAAGCTTTTCTATTTTTAATTTTATCTGGTAAGTCTATAAAAGTGCTACCTCGAAGTGGTTTGAATTCGTTGATTTTTAATCTTAACCCTCTATTACGTATAGTTTCCACCCCGACTTCTTTGTTTCCATATTTTCCATTTCATGTATGATTTTATTAAACCCGCTATCTATTATTTTTTCGATTTCCGTATCTTTATAAATTGCTTTATTGCGTGTTTTAAAAGACGTCTCGATGGTTTCCCCTAACTGATTTATCATTACGCAATCAGCCCACATATTTATTTTAATTGAATTGTGTTCTCGGAGGGAAGCATTTATTCTAATAAAAACATCGTTTCTGATACTATTAAAAAATTCAGTTAGGTCGTAATTGTCGTCGCATCTAATAAAATAAGACCTCAACCTCCCTTTAAAAGCCGTCTCATACTCTGAAAAACCTGCAGCGTCGGGTTTGAGACCAAAGAGGTCCTGCCGTTGTGGTTCTTGTCTAGGTTTTTTCCTCGGGGGTTCATTATTGCAAAATTCCTCATGTCTAAAATAATTATAAATGTTTGTAAAATTTGTTCCGCAGAAACGGCAGGACCTCTTAAAAACTACTTTACATGCAATCTCATGCTTTAATCTAGTATCTTTTCGTGTAAACACCTGTCCACATTTTCCACAAATAACTTCACAATGGTTATCAAAATTATCAAATCGGGACAGGTGTTTACAAGATTTTTCATGTCTTAAACGATGATGTTCTCTATTAAAAGATTTCCCGCAAAAAGAACAAATCAATTTAATATTGTTCAAAAATTCTTGGGTTTGAGAGGAATCCCCACAAATAGCCTCGTGTCGTATTCTGTTATTAGATCTCGAAAAAGATTTGCCACATTTGGCACAAATGCACGAGGCTAGTTGTGGAAATTCCTGACTATAAATACATGATAGTTCATGAGCCATGCACTCTCTATGGCTAGCAAATGTTTTATCACAGTTGGCACATTTTCTTGATGAGGATTCCATTTTTCGTAAAATATATATTTAATAAAGAATAACTATATATAATAATAAAGAAAAAAAATTATCTCCGACCGATAAATGAATTAAAACAAAAAAAAAATAACTATAATAAGAAAAAAACGAAAAGAAAAACTCTATAAACTAGTATAAATATATATATAACAATGAGAAAACGAATGAATAATAACTTTAAAAACGATAACAAGAAACACACACGAAAATAACTTTAAATATATATATATATAATAAGAACAAAAAGAAATAACAATTAATTTGAAAATGATATTAAGAAAAACACACGAAAATAACTTTAAATATATATATATATAATAAGAACAAAAAGAAAGAACAATTACTTTGAAAATGATATTAAGAAAAACACACGAAAATAACTTTAAATATATATATAATAAGAAGAAAAAGGAAGAATAATTACTATAAATATAAAGAAAACACGAAACGAAAAAAATTTAAACTTTAATAAATATATATAATAGTAAGAGAAAAAAAAAGAACACTATAATAAGAGAATATGAAGATGTAAAAAGAAAACCCAAAAAGAAAAATGTTAGCAGAATAGAAAATTTTTAATAGAGAACTAAATAAAAAGAAAAAACTTACCTTAGGATAGAAAAAAAAAAGTATGAAGAAACAAAAATAACTTTGAAATAAAGAAAACAACACTGTAGATAACTAAACTAATAATATAAACAAAACTGTAGAAGAAGATAGAAAATTCTAACGCAGAGGACACTAAGTACGATATGAACACTGTGAAGTCTGGAGCTAGAATGAGAGTAGTGGGGGTAGGCACACGGGTACCTCCGGTTGTATCCTCGAATCTGATTGGCTGATGGTTTCCCCCACCACTCTCTTCCGACCCTACCGCTTCCTTCGCAGTGGACCTTGTCCCCCTACATGCCTATGCATGTTCAAACGTGAAGAGACTTGTCGCCTAACGCAGCTGTACTCTCCACGGCCTTCTATATAACATATGTTATGAAAATAATATTACGTATATTAACTTTATGATTTATTTTTTTTTTCGATATTAGAGTCTACTATTAGGTTATTATATTTGTAAAATTCGAAAATGATATTAGTTTTAAGATTAATTTAATAAAACTTTATTTGATATTGAAGTATAAGATTATTCGAAGTGCCAGATACTCTCCACGGCCTTCTATATAACATATGTTATGAAAATAATATTACGTATATTAACTTTATGATTTATTTTTTTTTCGATATTAGAGTCTACTATTAGGTTATTATATTTGTAAAATTCGAAAATGATATTAGTTTTAAGATTGATTTAATAAAACTTTCTTTGATATTGGAATATAAGATTATTCGAAGTGCCAGATACTCTCCACGGCCTTCTATATAACATATGTTATAAAAATAATATTACGTATATTAATTTTATGATTTATTATTTTTCGATATTAGAGTGTACTATTAGATTATTATAGGTGTAGTATTAGAAAATGATACTAGTTTTAAGATCGATTAATCGAATTTCGATTTATTACAATATTCGTGATATTGGAGATGTATATTCTTAGATTATTAAATACGTTTTGATATTTATGAAAAAAAAAAAACAATATATAAAAGTTGATGAGAAGAAGAGGGAGGGGGGAGAGGAGGGGTGATGACGTTGTTGTTAATTTTATGATATATTATCGTAAAATTATTAGAATATATGTATATATTTCATTGTTATAATTTATATTCCTTTTGTAATAATATATATTTTATTCGTTACTATTTGTTTATTCTTTGTAATATATATATTTTTTCGTTACATTATGTTTATATTCATTTGTAATAATATATGTGTATATTTCATTGTTATAATTTATATTCGTTTGCAATAATAAATATTTTAGTCGTTACACTTTATATTTACTTGAGGTAGACAAGATGGGACCAGTTCAGACATGATATCGTAGAATGTCACAATATATGTCTATATTTATGTCGTTACACTTTATATTTACTTGAGGTAGACAAGATGAGACCAGTTGAGACAGGTCCGGACCTGTCGAACTTAAAAATGAAAAAATACAAATTAGGATTAAGGATTAGGATTAGGGATTAGCATTAGAGATTACGGATTAAGATTAGGGATTAAGATCAATCAAAATAAATTATATTGGTCACGTGGTGTACAGGTGGTTAAGGTAAGAATAGCCCAGGGTCCAAAGTCCAAAAGTGCTCCCCAAATTCTGGGACCAGAACCGCCATTTATACCCTACTTGAACCCTTAAGAGAAAAAAGTAGTTTGGATTAATAGGAAACAATATAAGGCATGTTTAATGGACTTTAAATTAGCCTCCTAGAATGTCTTTTCAGCATACTTTGCAGTATGCAGTGCTTTGCAGCAGCTCCTCAACCAGCTAGGCACACATAAATTCGACAATGTCCAAGAGGTTTATAGGAAATTTTAAGCAGGAAGAGCCACTTCATCAACTACAGAAAATGCTGGTGCCTCTATGATGACAACGACGTCCATGAGTTGGGTGGACCGTGTCTAAAAAAATCGCAGAACAGGAACACGAAATAGAAATGAATGAAGGAGTGCTAGTCTATAAATGAGTAATAACGCTACCGAAGAAGAAGTACTATTCCTTGAAATTAATGTTTTAATTACATTTCATATTCGAAGCTAGATAGATACATGAGCTTTAATAAAAACAAGGCAACGAAGGCAATGGACAAAATGTTTCGGACATTGTGTGGGAGGAGGGAGCGTCGAAAGAACGAAATGTAAATTTAAAGTTATTTAAATGTTAAAAAAAATTAAATAATTTATGTAAAAAAAAAATGGTATTCACTTGAAAATGTAGAGATAATAGTATTAATAAGTTATTAGTAGAGACCGGATGTTTGTGCAGTAAAACTTAGAAAAACGAGCAGAAAAAAACTCAAAATGTGCAAAATCGAGCCGTAAAAACCTAAAATATGTAAAATTGTCTAATTTACACCTAAAAAACGTGCAAATATACATATTTTGTTTAATTTATAATATTAATGAATCGAAATCCTATCAAATAATATCGGTAACTAGTTTTTCCTAAAATCGGTTTTGCCCAAAAATGCACTTTGCAAGACCAAGACCGCATAACTGTTGCAAGACCAAGACAACTGGCAAAAATATATCGATTTTTTGTATAAAAATTAAGAAAAAATAGTTACTACTACTTGAAAATTTCAGTTACTATATGTAAAGAATTGGTATAACCAATTTACTTTTGCATTTATCTCTTCTAATTTTTCATTCGGTCCTTGCTAGGTGTCTCTTATCTGAAAAATTACAGTAATATCTCTGTAGTAATAAGCTAATAGTTAACTGCAAGACTGTTGCGAGACTCTTGTGCAAGACCAAGACCTAGACCAAGACTGAGTTTATAAGACCAAGACTCGTCTCGGTATCGCATTTGTTCAACACTATAATCAACTAACGATAACAATACATAATCAACAATAAATTACGATTAACCTAAATCTCGAAGAAAGAAAAATTTTAAAAAATAAGGATTAACATAAAGGATTGAAAATTTAAAGATAATTCACAAAACAAATAGAAAAAGGTATCAATAATTAACCGAAAAATAATTAAATATATTTGTTTAAATTTTTCTTAAATTGGTTAATTGACTGTCACTTGCAAAGAATGAGGTAAAGTAGAGTAACTTAAAAAGATTAAAGTTATGAGGTTATAAGTATAGACCAGACCAACTTATTTCAGATCTGTAATTTAAGTTAAAGATAATTATGGGCATAGATAAGATATGAATTGTCCTCATTATAATGAAAACTTTATTTTTTAATCGAGTTGAAATTTAATTGAGAAAAAGATCGCTCGATATGAACTGACGTAAGGGGACTCATTTCGTAACAAGCGACCACTGCTGGTTCTTTGTCGACAATAATATTTATACCGTTAATGCAGCCATTATGTTTTTTTTTTATAAGAGCTTAACCTATACTTTTTTTATATTACGGAGTATAATATTTTAGCTATAATTTTTCCTATTTCAATTAAAGCTCATGTATCTATCTAGCTTCGAATATGAAATGTAATTAAAACATTAATTTCAAGGAATAGTACTTCTTCTTCGGTAGCGTTATTACTCATTTATAGACTAGCACTCCTTCATTCATTTCTATTTCGTGTTCCTGTTCTGCGATTTTTTTAGACACGGTCCACCCAACTCATGGACGTCGTTGTCATCATAGAGGCACCAGCATTTTCTGTAGTTGATGAAGTGGCTCTTCCTGCTTAAAATTTCCTATAAACCTCTTGGACATTGTCGAATTTATGTGTGCCTAGCTGGTTGAGGAGCTGCTGCAAAGCACTGCATACTGCAAAGTATGCTGAAAAGACATTCTAGGAGGCTAATTTAAAGTCCATTAAACATGCCTTATATTGTTTCCTATTAATCCAAACTACTTTTTTCTCTTAAGGGTTCACAATAGTTTTTATTTAAAGGTTGGAGGGAATTAGTCCTCATAGCTCCCGATTCAGATGGAAGGTCCAACTGGTAGTGTGATATGTATAGTCGTTCTTCTAACTCCATTTGAATTTTAATCAAAGAAGAATACTTCCAGGAAACTCAATTAGTGGAACGCAAATTCTAGACAAAGACTTATTCAAACCTAGACAAATCTTGTCTTGGTCTTGCGCCCTCAGTTTTTTCTTGGTCTCGGTCTTACAATTACCTATTAGCCTACAGCTATTTATTGAACTAGTTAGCTTAGAACAACGCAACCGAGTAGATAGATTTGTACATATCTAACTACTTATTTTGCATAATGAAGGTTATTTCATTCCATGATTACCCCATAATATTGAAGGAGAGGAGATCAACAACTCGCGTGTACAAGGTGTCTAGTTCCCTGAAGTAGATCTGTCTTTACCGAGATCGTGAAGAGTACTCGCTAGCCCATGGACGACCCAGGATGACTAACTGGGAGCACTTAGAAGGGATGGAAAATCAGCATCCTTAATGTTTGCAAAAGCGTAATACCTGGAAAAGTAAGAAAGATTAAATTTTATACGTCATTACGATTCTGCTTCTCAACTTCGACAGACTATATTGGTTAAAAACAAATCTTCAAGTAATGTAATTTTTACGTAAATGGTTTCCCCTTACAGTTTTTTTTTTTTCAAGTTTTCAACATTTTATTGAGAAATTATATATAGTTCAGAAAGTACATTCATAATGTATATACAGAAATATAAATAAATAAAGTAATAACAAAAGAATAAGAAAATAGAACAAAAGAGAAAAGAAAAAAATATATATATACACATAAGTAAGTAAAAACAGAAATAAAAGTAAAACAAACATCTTAGATACAAACATACCTATATACACTATTTACAATTAGCCAGGTGATCTCCGAACCAATGTTGTCCCCCCACATGTGGAGGGAAAGGCGAGGCTTAGGAGATCCCTACGCTTCTCCCTCAGCCACTTCACTGGTATTTAAAACCAGCGTAGGATGAGTAAGAGCGTTACAGCCACAGACACTCATGACTTAAGTGGATAATCTGGTCATTGCTAGAACTCCAAAATATCCATATTTACAAAAGGTCTCGTGGCAACTGCCGCTTTAACCTACGAATGGGATTGTAGGGATGGGTGGTGCTTGGTAGGGATTGTACAACGGGATTTGGGTGATGAGAAAAGTTCTGGTGAAATTTGGAAAATTCCCCTTACAGTAGGCAAGATTTTTAAACCTCCCTACTTTGAGTTGGCATTCGATTAGTATGCTAAGGATATATATTAAATATAAACCGTGTATGACTAAAAATGTTCTTCAAACAAGTCACAAAATCAAACAGCTGGACAAGAGATGCATTACAATTTAGAAATAAAATGTCGAATCGATTTTACATCCTGTTATTCTATACTTGCTGTCATGTAGTGGAGAACAAAGGAGTTATGATCATTTGTCTTGTGCTGAGGCTTTGCGGGGTGCTACGGTGGGGGGGGGGAGGGGAGGAGTTGGGGAGGGCCCCCGGACGAGGGCTAACACAGTAGAGCTTTGTCATGTCACCGGCGTAAAACCGATGTCGAACCTCCAACCTTTCCTCTTATCAAAGGAAAATTCATCCAGAAAGTTTTTGTCAGCACATCAGAAACATTCCTAGGCTCTTAGTTATCGAGTATTATTAAATTGTCTAACTGACAAACACAGTAACTATTTTTGTATTCTTTAAAATGTTGTTTTGACATCTTTAGCGGTGACATGCAGATATATTAATAGATTGAAGATCGGTTGATAAATTTTACATTTCCCTTCTCATTTCCTGAAGTAAGGGTCACCTAATTCGACCTGAATGTTGAAATAGATCAGACGGGATGTTCTTGTGGAAGTATAAAATCGAACGTAAAATTATCATAAACTGTATTATAAAACGAAATGAAAATGAAAAAAAAAAAAGAGACATTGGATGATATTGGTGGAGGTACCAAATAATAAACATTTATGTTAGTGGGTTGGCTTTTGATCGAGTATGGCAAGCAGGTTTACTGTACAAACTCCGTCAATTCTTGCCCCCTACATATTTCCTATTAATCCAGTCTTACATCACAGATAGAACCTTTAAAGTAAATTGTAACCCTATCTTTTTTCCTATCTTTTTATCCTATAAATTTATCTCTCTTTTCCCATTTCGCAGGTGTCCCTCAAGGGAGCATCATAGGTCCAATCCTTTACACAGTATATACACCTCATATCCCTACCTATCCTTCAAAGTCTGTCAATAATGAACTAACTACTGCATCACAAACCCTTCAGTCACACATTTCAGGCATTGACAAATGGTGTGCAAATTGGAGAATTAAAATTAATCCAAACAAATCCCAACAAATTACTTCCACCCTTCGCCGTAAACCTACAACATCCTGTCCCACCGTATCCTTTAACAATATTCCACTGATCCCTGTCGAACAGATCCGTTACCTACGACTCCTTCTTGACAAACGTCTTACCTGAAATCCTCATACTAGACTTAAAAGACAAGAAACTGCCAACAGATTCCGACTATTACAATACTTACTTGACAAACTCTTTAAACTTCCAATATTTTACAAAAAACTCATTTACACTACTATCATCAGGTCCATTTGGACTTACGGTATTGAGCTTTTGGGGCTCTACAAAAACATCAAATTCTTCCCGTATCCAATGATTAGAATCCAAAATCCTCCCTCAAAACCTAAATGCTCCTTATTAAGTAACAAATAAAATTATCCATGAAGACCTCAACATTCCTCTTGTGGAAGACTTGGCCCGAACTAGATATACCTCTTTTCATTAAAAACTCTTTGATCACCCCAATCCTCTAGTTGTAACCTTTCATCCAACACAATTCCTGACAACCCTCCGAGGCGTCTCAAAAGAAGATGGCCAAGGGACCTCCTAAATTAATTCATCTTTGAAATGTTACCAATGGGTAGATTCTTCATAAAGTACCTTCATGTTATATATTCCTATTGTAAATTTACTGGTTGTATATATGTTTACAGTTGTAAATTTCAATAAAATAATAATTAAAAAAAATTATAATGTTAGTGGGTTTGAATTGGTGTGAATTTATAGAAATGGTACTCATTTTATTGACCATGTAGATGCTATCTGGTGTGACGATGAGCAAGTTGATGTCTTGAATCTCTTATCGGGGGACTTGCTTCTGCTTCGGTACATTCGTGTAGTGTTACGTGCTGATAATTATGTGATGACATGGTTGCTGCTTCGTTGTGCCACTGCTTAGGGGGGTAGACGATCCCTCAGGAGCCTCCAAACTTTTTGGTCCGCGTCCCACATTGGGACCTCCACTTAAGCCCCGCAAGGGCTTGTGGCTAATGTTGTGCGCTATTTGACGCGCTTATAATTGTTTCTTAAACTGTTCTAAACAGTTGTTCTATTTTCATGTTCTTTCGATTATGAAATCTAATTCCTTGGTGTAACTAATCGAATGAATTAGTTCAACTAATTTCAGTTCGGTATGGGAATGTTCTGGTAACTTACTTCACAAGCACTATTGAAACATCGTACTAATCAATCAACGAGTTTCTAAACATTTATTCCAGAGAAGACCATGAAGCTATTAACAAAAGACTCAACAATGTAACAGTTCGCAAAAAATTCATATTCAATCTCGTTCAGTAGCGAATAAAGCAATATATATTCTCATCTTGCCTGTTTCGTATACAGTGTTGTGCGTAGTAGAGGAAAATATCGATATTTCTATGGAATATATCCATACGACTATGGATGACCTTTTCACTCAATATGTCCAAGTATGTTGGTTAGAACTTTCACAAACCAAGGCCACGAATTGTCAAAGAATGAACTGGAATCTGCCAATGCCCTCGGTCGTTCATCAATATTTATTAAACATAAGAAATATTATTCTGTTACAAATCATTCGAATGATAAATCATTATATACCGGTGCAGCGTACCGTTATCTCATCCTACATATGGCATATTGGCTTGATATATCTGATATTAATTAACGTGGCCTAGGTATTTTAGGTAGCTAAGGCTAGTGAAATCTGATATAATTAATTAGAAATAATGATATATCTAATTAACGGTAGATTGTAATATATGATTTACCTAGACTGATAATTATAGATAATATAATATCGTAAGTGGATAGGTAGTTTAATTGGCCATTAACTGTTCATTAATAAATAATAAATATAATTAATTAGAATTCATTGTAATATTTTCGTTGTGCAACGTCATTCAATATTATTGAAACAATTAATCGTGATTAAATATTGTAAATTAATTATATACGAATAAAAGTATACTTGTATTTAGGTTTTATTTTGATTATTTCAGTATATATATATATATATATATATATATATATATATATATATATATATATATATATATATATATATATATATATATATATATTTACGGTTAGTATTATTATTTTTCTGTTTTATTAGTGTCTTTGAATGTGATAGGATTCCTAAATAAATAAACGTATATGTATATATATATATATATATATATATATATATATATATACATTTACGGTTAGTATTATTATTTTTCTGTTTTACTAGTGTCTTTGAATGTAATAGGATTCCTAAATAAATAAACTTATATGTATATATATATATATATATATATATATATATATATATATATATATATATATATATATATATATATATATCTGTGTGTGTGTGTGAATTTTATTAAATTATTACAGACAACCAGCCTTCTAAGGTGAATAACGTCTAATAACCTCCTAGATACTTATAATAATTAGTAATAATGTAAATTGGCAATTTATATTCAAAACATATGGTCACCACGATTTTACACATAATTTGATATGAAACCAATACAAATTTGAGAATACTTGAATAAATAAAAACGGGTTTATTAACATAAAAAAGATAGAAAGTATATCGGAGATATTATATTATCGAGATCTGTTTGATATTCCCTCAAAATATACTTCATTTTATAGGCTAAATAGATTAACCTGAGTAATAATATTTTTATTACATTCTAAAATTAATTTTAAGATAACTATTAAATTAATTAATAAAATAAATATAGAAAGTACATGATACCACAAATAATATAATAACAAAAAAATAATATTTAATATAATAAATAAATGAGGTGTACTATTAATTGTTCACATACTTTTTCGTTTGGATCTTTGAAATATGGCTTGCTGCTCAAAATTACTCCGGGCATTCCAATTAGTACCTTCTTTTTTTTCATCCTACATGGCATTGCTGCCATACGGGGACAAGTTTTCAAGTATTCTCAAATTTTTTTTGGTTCCATATCATTTTAGTTTTTAGTCCAAAATTGTTTCAGAATACTCATTACATTCTCATTACCGAGTGTATACGCAATTCTCATCATTGAGACAGCTTCTATGAGATATTTTTTTTATTTATTTATTAAGACATATAATATTCTGTAACGGAGACAATAATTATATTGATAAATGAACACATTCACACCGTATATACAAAAAAAAAATTAACAAAAGTAAAATAATAACTAAATAATAATAAATAAAAACTACATACAATAAAAAAACGAAAATAAATAAATTAAAAACATAAAAATACAGTCATACCAATATACAATATATACAATCAGGCGGGGAACCCAAATCCCTGCGCTACTCTCTCATCTGCCTCACTGGTGCTAAAGCCGGTGGAGTTTGAGCGAGAGCGCTTTAGCCACATACACTCATGTCTTGAGTGGAGAATCTGGCCATTGCCAGAACTCCAAAATAAATACTATAAAAGATCTCTGGGCCACTGCCGCTTCAACCTTCGAGGAGGGTTGTAGGGATGAGTGGAACTAGATGGGGATTGGGCTAGGGGATTTGGATGATTGATAAGTTTCTGATAGAATTTTGAAAATTTTTCAGGGATAAGGTCAAGGACAAATGGGATATTAAGGTCATGATGTATGGTTTTGTTGGTTACATAGAACGGAGCATCGACTATTGTTCGGAGGACTATGGATTGAAAGGATTGGATGCGTTTGATGTTAGAGAATTTTGCTGTCCCCTAAAGTTCAAATCCGTAGGTCCAATAGGTTTCAGACAGCTTCTAATGAACAAACATTTATAATATTCATTCGATCAGGAAAAAAAAAAAAGTATATGTACAGTATTTCAAAACAAGAAATAATAAATATATTATTATTTCGTAGGTTTCAGTCATTTTAAATACTTATAGGTGGCTGTAAAAATAGAATGAATGAAACCTAAAGACTGTAAAGAAATATTTACAGATGAGCAGCTGGCAAAACCTTTTTTTTTTTTTTTTACTGGTTTATACTGGTTTGGAAGCATGCCTGCTCTTCATTTTTAAATTCCTCGTAACTTCGAGGGAGGAATTTAAAAATGGACCGCATCTGCTGGCGTGTTGCTCGCAAATAAATTATTTAGCAACTGCTTGCTCGGTTAGGCGGTGGAACTCAACAAATCAAAGTAGAAGACAAGTTTGGATGTTATCATTCTAAAGCCTGATATCATTGCTTGTAATGATTAAGTAAACGATATTAAATTATCTCTAAAAAATAAAATACTTCTGACCATATATTCTATTTTAGCTGTTTTAATTTATTCTGTCCATAATAAAAAGGACGCAATAATTTTATTTAATTATTTTAATTTTTTTTATATATTGACTTTTTGGCCAGTAATAGACTATGTGTCATGTTCAGTTCAGAAAAAAAAACTGTTATAAATACAATTTCTATAAACACATACAAAATTCGTTATTTATCAGTAAAAATTGTATTAACCTTGGATAAACTTATAAATAGAATAAATAAACGCTAAATTAATACGAAAGCCCCCCAAAAATATAAATGCTACAGAATTAGCATGGCACAATATTACTAATAATTATAGTTATTAGGAGACAGATTATTTTATTTTATTATAAACATCAACTGCGTTTCTCTATCAAAAAATCTTTAATCTAAATATCGGACAGGTTTTGAATAAATATTATATTTGTCAGATATCTACAATTAGCGTTGCCCAAATGCGAGACCGAGACGAGTCTTGGTCTTGCGCAAAAGTCTCGCAACAGTCTTGCAGTTAGCTTATTACTATACGGATATTGCTATAATATTTTAAATAGAAGAAACCTAAGTAAGCCCGAATGAAAAATTAGAGGAGTTAAATGCAAAAGTATATTGGTTCTACCAATACTTTACATGTAGTAACTAAGATTGGCAAATATTAGTAACTATTTTGCCTTAATTTTTATTCAAAAAATCGATTTTTTTATCAGTCTTGGTCTTGGTCTTGCAACACTTAAGCGGCCTTGGTCCACCCAAAGACCGATTTTGGGCAACACTAGCTACAATATAGGCACAATTTGGACCAACCGACGCACAGTGGACCGAAAGGATCTTTTTGGCAAAAAAATTCCGTCAAAGACAAACGATATCAGATAGGTAATAGAGTTGATGATTGAATTTTACAGCTCCGTTTGTGCTGAATCGATTAATATCTGAAACGTGTTCCTGCGACCAATCATTCATGAAAAAATGAGGGTTTAACTAAAACTTAAAAAAAAATGTTAATTTATTATTACTTATTATTTTGTTCTATTTATTTTATTTTTTTGTACATATGGTGTGAATGTCATCCTACCTCACTATAACCAATGTCGAACAGACAGATTGTTATAATACTCAATAAAGAAATTTAGAAAAAAAAAAAAAAAAAAAAATTTTCATTTAATAAAAAAACTTTAAAAAAATGTTTTAAACTTATTCCACGAAACTATACGAAAGATTCATTAAAAATATTAATAGCATTTTTATATGTTTTTTAAATTATTGTAAATTTTTTTTGGTTGTAACTTTTGTATATATTCTTTGCAGGTATTATTTATGTATATGATATATATTACAATAATGTAAATATAATATAAGATGATAAAAAAAAAAATTTTATAGCGTCATCTGAAGAATAACTGCAATATAAATATTTTAATTCCTGAATATGAATAATGATATATCGCATCCCCATCACGATTACATCAATTGTTTGTTTGTGCTTTGAGGCGTTAAACTCTAGGATCATCAACGACTGTTTATTCTTTATTTTTGTTGTCTGGAGCTAAGAAACTCCTTAGAAAAAAAAAAGATATATGTATATAAAATTACATCAATTTCTGGACATTTGGTAGGTGTTCTGGTTCTCCTATATATGGAATAAAAATGGAAGTATATTAATTAATTTCTTATCAAACTATACTGATATTTTGTTTGGTAAAGTGGAATCCACAAGCAAAGCTTCTTCATTTGACCAACAATTTTAAAAATCTAGACATTATTTAAAAAATAATGTGAGTGGTGTTAATGATTCGTTCATTCGATCTGATTTATGGTTATAGCCAGTAACCCTTAAATGAAATTTTAATGCTACAACGTTACCTTGATTGAGCAGTGGTGCAACAACTGGCGCATCAAAATCAATGAATCAAAATGCAAACATATCACTTTCACCCTGCTACGCAGATCCTGTCCGCCAATCCTTTTTAATTCAATCCCACTTCCCTACTCAAACACAGTCCGTTACCTTGGCTTCCTTCTTGACAAAAGACTAACTTGGAACCCACTTACCAGACTTAAAAGACAAAAACTTAACCGACGATATGGCCAGCTGTATAAATTACTAAGTAGGACATACCATCTTTCGATTGAAAATAAACATTTAATCTACAAGACCATACTTAAACCTATCTAGACCTACAGACTTCAACTGTGGGGAACTGCTAAACATTCGAATATCAAACGCATCTAATCCTTCCAGTCCAAAGTACTCAGAACAATAGTCAATGCTCCATATTATGTCACAAACAAGACCCTACAGCATGCATGGCCTTAACATCCCATTTGTCCTCGACATCATCCCATCCAGATTCTCAAACTTTCACCAGAACCTTATCTATCATCTTAATCCTCTAGCTCAATTCCTATCCAGCTCCCTTCGTCCCTACAATCCTCCACGAAGGTTAAAACGGCAGTGGCCCAGAGATCTCTTGTAAATATGCTTCTGGAGTCCTGGCAATGGCAAGCATCTTCACTCATGTCCTGAGCGTCTGTGGCTCTAGTGCCCTCTTTCAGTCTCCACTGGCTTCTAATACTAGTGATGCAGCTGGAAAAGTGGCACTGGGATCTCCTGGAGTCTTGCTTTGCCTTCCACATGTGGGGGGGGGGAAGCCTGGCTCGGAGATTCCAGAGCGAATGTATATATGGTATATAGGTATGATTGTGTTTAGAAGTTTCTATTTTATGTTATTTGTTGACTTTTTTTTTCTTTTATTTACTTTATTCATCAGTATTATTTATTTACTTTTTATATTTATATTTATTTCTCTATTATGTGTATGTATTGTATGAATGAGAACTCTTAGCCCTAATACTTATAGCCCTCCAGATGTGGCTGATTGTATTATTATTCAATAAATAGATTAAAAAAATTTTAAAAAAACGTTACCATACATACATGTGATAACTAATGTTAAGTTTAATATTATGTCAATTATGATTGTTAAAAGTTGTTGTGGTGTTGTATTGATACATTTTTTTATATACTAAGAACATTTTTTATATATTTTAACATATATATATATTTTGGATTTATAAATGGGCAAACATTTTTCTAGGACTCATTTTTAATCACTTATGTAGACAATCAATGCTATGTAAACAGCGAATTTCATTTCTATCTTTATATTTTTTTAATAATATCTGACCTGATATAAAAAAATTAAATAAATATTTGAATATGCGAAAGAATATAGAAATTATTATCCGTTTTTCCTTCAAGGAAAACGAGAACAGGTTTTTGCGTCAGGTTTTTTATATTTGGTTATATTTTATTAATTTAGTTATGAGCTGTCCTCTTCCTCTACCTCCTTTGTGCTATTCAGCCTGGAAGTGCCTCGATCCACGAATCCCAAGCATTTCGCTCCTCAGCTAGAGCCCGATCTAGGAGATGTACTCCATCCACGACAATTCAGGTCTTTCCTATGGTCTTGCCTCCTAGAATTTTCGTGGACCACGGTTTTAATTCATTCGGCATGTATCCCCAAACCTTCTCAGTTGTCTCTTTTCTATAGAATCCTTTAGTGAGACGGTACCTAGGTCCTTTCTTATATTTTAATTTCTGATCCGGTCCTTCCTGTTTCGGCCGGCAACTCTTCTAGGATTTTTCATTTCACTAGCAGTAACGCCGTAGCTCAGGTGTTTAGTTAATGGGACCCAGCTATATCGCTATAAAAACATATATTTGCACACCCCCCCCTCACTGTATTGCATGAGAGGTAAAACACATCATTGGCCTTTTTAATTCGGTTAGAAATTTCCTGCTCGGATCTTCCATTCTTGATTATTATTGCGCTTAGATATTTGTAATCCTCTAACATTTCCAATACCTCTCCTTTGCAATGAATTTAAAAAATCTCTTCAAACCGTCCGATATGATTTACTTTGCTCTTTCCGACATTAATTGTGTGAAGTCATGTTTATTAAGTTTTCCGACGCGGTCTTATAAAGTAAAAAATTACATCAGAAAAATGAGAAATATAAATCAATTTAAAATGATAAATATAAATGTATAGGAAAATTTCATCAAAATCGTTAGAGACGTTTTTGAGCTATATTCTTTAAAAAAAATATATTTTTCATTATTATTGCGCAGCCGCTATTAGACAAGGAATATTCAATTGGTGCCACATGCATCAGTAGTCAAAAACCAACAATATAAAAACAGAAGCAACAAAATCGGCTCATTAGTTCCCGAGAAAATCTTGACACAGTCAGACAGGTGTTTTTCGGACTCAGGGGGCTATGAAACGTATAGATCCGTCAAAAATCTCACATCGGAATTTTTTTAATTTACCTAGTATAGCTAGGAAAGTAAAAGATCGAACGTACGCATGAGATTCAGGTAATATATTTATAATTTTTCCGATGTAATTTTGTATTTTTTAACTTTTCCCCTAGATGATGACCCACATTCTTGGGTCGAAACGTCGGCAACGTAATAAACATGATTTTTGACTCGGTCTTCTGACTATTTTTCATGCTTATGATTTCAACAGTCAACTATATATCCATAATCATATGGATTAACACAGTCTTATTTGCTTATAAGTTTAATTTGTTTTTATTCAATTTTACTTTATTTTAATAATTATTTGTTATAAGCCATTTCAAAAATAATTACATGACACTCTCATAAATTTTACATAAAACCAATTAAAAAAAAGTAACTGAATTCTACTGATATATTTTTTAAGCAGCTTATAATAATAAGTAAATAGCTCCTCTCCCAGCCACTCTATTAGGACGAAAAAAAAAAAGCTAAAGAAAAGACCCAGAGGTGAATAAAGAAACCACTTTAAAACTAACTTTAAAATGCCACATTTTACCGTCTCCATGATTAACTGAAGTTGTTAGTCTTTTGAGTTTATCCAGATGTCGCCGGGAGCAAAAGCGTTTTATCCCCGGCTTCGTCAGAGTCTAATGAAGGAATTAACTAGCTTTGTTTTCTTTAAATATTCATGGAATTTTCAAGAAATCTGTTTGTCTTCTTTTAAATGGTCAGTTTCAAAGAGAGCGTCTTATTTGATTTTTTAACTTGAATCAATTTTATGAATCAATTCTAATTTTCAATGTGAATTGTTTTTTATATTAAGTTAAAGATTGATATGATTAAACAATAATTTACTTTTAAAATAAATAAACCTACCGATTAATTCAATAATTTTCAAGGAAAAACGTAAATATTATAGTCCGTGATAATACCCCTTTTTCTCGAAAGTTAACGAATCGGAGGCAGTGATGACTTTATAATTAATGTTTTTATTCATAATCACTGTTACAAATGGCATCTTAAAATTTAGAGTAATATACTCTGGATATATGGTTTGACTACACGAGTTCACTCCAGGTCCCCTACAGTGAAGAGTGTGACTTCAACAATGTAACTGCATGAGTGATTTGTTCTGAGGAGCATGAGGTTTATATACCCAAGCATAGCAAGGGGGTGAAGGGAAGTCGGAAGAGGACGGTAAAGGAAGTTATATTATAAGTTATTATATATTATATCCCTCATTATTATATAAGTTAATATTATTAAGATGAGGTCTGTAAGAAAGTGTCCTTTTACTGGAATCGGTTATTGTTCCCTAAGTCTTGATAATGGGCCGCCTGTCCAGTTGGTACATTCTAGATAACTATTTCTAAGCTATCAGAGATAGCTTGACCTGACTATCCAAGAATGCTTTGTTCTTTTATCCTTTGAGTCATGAGAAACGACAATATAATGCATGATTCACCAATTGGGATGTTTAACAAAATAAAAGTTAAATTAATATTATTTTTATTATTATTATTAAATAGTTTCATCTCGTCGTAATCTACAACTGTTTTATTAACGGAAATTCTTGGGATTGGGGCGTTTTAAATCTGAAGGGGAGGGGGGCAAATTTTGTCTATTTAATTTAGTACTAAAAACTCGTAAACACACCTTTGCTTTCTACTTAGATCGTAAGATAATTTTGATCTCAAAATCGATAATAAAGATGGCCTATAAAAATGTTGGGCCGTTTGTCCTATATAACCTCGTTATTTTGAAAATTTGGAGGTGTAGAATATTTTTGAAGGCCACCGTTTTTCTCGATTTTGTGATCAAATTAGCATACGATCCAATTAGAAAGCAAATAAGTGTTTACGAGTTTTTAGTACTTAATTAAATAGGCAAAGTCTGCCCCCCTTCCAGATTTAAAACTCCCTAACCCCTAGAGTTTTCATAAATAAAATAGTTGTAGGTTACGATGAAACAATTTACGAAGTTTCAGGCAGATGTTAATAATTCGATAAAAAGAGGTTTGTACCAAGTACTACGAGGATTAGAAACATCAAGTTAGTCACTTATAACTATGCAACAATTTCTATGACAGAAATCTGGGAGAAAAATACAATTTCATAACCACCTTAAAGGAAATATATTTGAAAAACCATTATTTTAATTTTATTATTTTTATAAATAAAATGTGAGTTTAGCCAATTATGTTTATTACAATACATCTCATATCACTGGAAAACAAGAAATAAAAGCATTGAAAGAGTTAGTTGTAGTCATTTTGTTTAAAATACGGATATTTTTTCTGATAAGCAGTTTTCTAAAAGAGAGATATCTGTAGTATTGTTGGATGATGATAAAAAAAAGAAGAAAAAAAAACCCGCGAATAATATATGATTTTTTATAAACAGAATTAAACTTAGTTTAGCCGCTCAAAAGTCCCCTTTAAATGGTTTCAACCATGACAAACTCTGCTTTCACTTTATTTATTGGGTTGGCAAATAAGTCCTTTCGGTTTTTCAGGGCGAAATAAAACTCAATTTATTATTGACATAAAATTTACTTTAATCTACAATATATTGAACATTATTTAATATGACTTTTTCCCATCTTTCTACAAAATGCATAATGCCAGGTTCATAGAATGTCTGTAGTTTATTGTTAAAAAACTGATCCTAGTGGTTTTTGATGTCTTCTTCCTATTGGAATTTCTTTCCATTCATGGAGTTCTGCAGAGACCGGAATAAGTGGTAGTCATTTGGAGCTACGTCTGGTGAATAGGAATGGTGGCACAAAAGTTCCCATCCAAGGCTCAATAATTCATTTCGAGTGACCAATGAGGTGCATTGTCTTGGTGGAACACAGCACTTCCGATCATTCATAACTGTTCAGGATGTTCTCCGAATTCGATGTTACCATATCCGTTGGATAGCTGAATTATTGCTCTTCAAAGCCGTATGAATGTTTTTTTTTTTAAATTTATTGCCTACACAAGGAATACATAAACAAAAACTCCTTATAGATATTTACTTTTTATCTCATTTTGTGTAGTTTATGTGGCCCTAAATGTCGGCTAAATTTCTTGTAGATAGCTATAGTAGTATTGAAGTTACAAAATTTCTTTGTGATTTTAAAAAAAGTTCATGTAAGGAACAAAAAAACAAAACAAAAAAAATTAAGCCTGGAAACAGCCGAGCTTTTGCAAATGGTTTTCTATCCTTGTGTGCGTATATTTAGGGCTATAGCAATCTCTCGCACTGATTGGGTGGAATCTTGATTAACATTGCTCGTTTTAATTTCATGTGGGCGACCATACCTTATCATTGATGTCAAAATTTCCTGAATGAAATTCGGCAAACCAATTTTGACAGGTGCGTTCGGTTAAGGCATCATCCCCATAAACACTGCAAATATTTCTATGATCTTCTGCTGCACGCTTACCTTTTTAAAAATAATACAACAAAATATGCTGATAATGAATGATATTTTCTTCCATATTCACAGTGCAGTAGCAAACACAATGCTAACCTAATTTCAACAAGAGTTAACAGATATAGTCTCTGATGTATTACAAACAGGATAAACAATTCACCTTAGGAATTATTTCATCAGATAAGAAGTGTATTATAGTGACATCAAAATAAACAAAAAAACGAAAAGAACTTATTTTCCAATCCAATAAATTTCATATAGTTTACAGTGAAGCAATTTAATTACTTTAACTAGATATTTCTTTAGTTATCGCTTCCTATTCAACAAAAAACATGACTTACTTAAAATAACACAAAACTTGAATTTCTTATTTTTCTGCTGAAAATTGGCCCATTGTTTATAAGAACTTTTTCGTAGCTCTTGAGGTCTGCTATCACTCCTATAAATATTTCCTTCTACTTAAAAGACACCCTTTATAACATTTATCACAATTTTATGTATTTAAATATATGTCTACCTTACTGACAGATACTTCAAAGTAAATCATAACAATGCTTATTCATTTCTTTTTACTCAATTTGCCGGTGTTCCTCAAGGTAGTATCCTAGGTCCTATCCTTTACACAGTTTATACAGCTGACATCCCAACCCAATCCAACACTGTCATCACCACATATGTCTATGACACATGTATCATATCAGTTAATAACAATCAATCTATTGCATCCCAAACTCTTCAATCACAAATCACAAGTCTTGAAAAATGGTGTCAAAACTGGACGATTAAAATAAATTCCAATAAATCCTATCAAATTACCTTTACCCTTCGTCGTAAACCTATGACATCTTGTCCTACAGTATCCCTTAATAATACCCCACTTATCCCTGTTGAACAAATCCGATACCTTTGACTTCACTTGGACAAGCATCTAACTTATAATCCTCATACCAGACGGAACGAAAAGAAACCGCTCGACTACTCCAGCACTTACTAGACATACGCTCTAAGCTTTAAGTTATTTACGAAACACTCATATACATGACTACAATAAGACCTGTTTGGACTTACGGAGTTGAGATTTGGGGCTCCACAAAGCCATCGAATTCTATACTTATCCAATCCTTACAATACAAAATAATTCGTAAAATCCTCAGTGCTCCTTAATTTGTCACTTATAAAATCATCCATAACGACCTTAATGTTCCTTATGTTTTCTATTTAGCCTAATCCAGATACCTATTCTTCCATTATAAACTTGTGAACCATCCGAATCCTCTTGTTTCCAACCTTGCCTCCTCTTCTATTCCTGGTAAACCTCCGAGGTGTCTGAAAAGAAGATGGCCTCGGGACCTTCTAATATATAAATATAATTGGAGTGCTACCAATGGGTAGTTTCCCTTCATGTTGTATATGTCATGTTACGTGTTTTATATTTACTTGTCGTATTTATTATTTAATACAGTTGTGAATTTCAATAATTAAAAAAAAAACTATACCTCAATCGTTATCAAAAGCTGCTATTTTTTTTTAATCGGCCTATTTCAATCTAAATATGAGTCATTCATATACAAAGTGAACCCTAATTAACAATGACATATGAAAAGCAACGCATCTTTATTCCTCATTGTAATTCTACTATTGAAACCAATATTTAAAAAGAAATAAATTGAAAGTACGCCTTATTTGTAGCAAAGCTTTTATATGAAATCTTGGACAGCAATTTAATTTAAATAGGGCTACTTTTGGAACAATTAAATTTCAAGTCCGGTTTTTGAACGGAAAAAAAATATCCATTTTGTCCGTTTTTGAAAAAAAAAAAAAAATGGTGCTGTCATTGTAGTGCAGTCCATACACAAAGCACATTTTTGCAGTCTAAACCAAAAAAATGTATCCACCACGGAATCACCACAAACTAAATTTTACCGCTGTGCCAAAGTTACCCACCCAGCCCCAAAGTTACCCAAACTTACTCACTGAATAATGAGGGAAATTTGGATTTTTTATGTTCACTGCATACCTAACAATATATAAAAAAAAAAATTGAATTACCCGACCTTTTGAATACTAGACCACTTTTTCGTGCTAATTTTACTGGGCTAATAATCTCTAGGACTATTTATTCTCCTAAATGGATACTCTGTGTCGCAGACTATGAGGTTCCAAATATAAGAACATTAGGTTTGTTTAAAAGGTACATATTTTACTTTCACTTACGTATATATGTAATGCATAGTAAGGGTAAGTATTGCGATCGTGAAAATTTTGGAATCTCAGTTTTCAACGGAAATACATGTTTTAAGGTCCCCTCAGTTCAAATAACTAAGTGTCGCAAAATGGTCTCTGTGTGTGTTAACAGTCTAGCTTATAAACAAAAAGTAGTACGAAACTGATATTAAGTATTTAAGGTTTGTATATGGGCCGGATGTGACAGCAACTTTTTCGTTAAAATCGGCTAGCCGGAAGTGCCACTTTATACAAACGCTGAAACACATTTTTACAATTTTCTCAAAACCGGCTTTAACAATTTTGATCAAACTCGGTGTATCATAAATAAGTGGTCTTTAATATCATTTAGGTTGATGTCACTTTACAGGGCTTAAATGCCCAATGTTCATATATGTCTTCCTCTAAAGTACCTTTAATATGGCTTATTTTAAAAAGTTAAACATTTCGGTTTATTCAGAGTTACGAAAAAATGCTACATATAACTTTTGAAAGAATTCGATAAATTAATAAAGGAGAAAAAAATAAAAATGCAGAAAAACCTGCGTTCCTACAGACTGTAGCGCCTAAACGAATGTACCGATTTCAATGAAACTTTGCTAAAGTAATTTTCTTGATACAGTTTAAATTTATCTATATAACATACTTCAACGAAAAGAAGCTAGAAAAAAAGTTACGAGAGATGTTAAATTTAAATTCCGAATAACTCGAAAAGTGTACGCTTTTTTGATGGTTTTTTAAAAGTTTATGGAATTTCCTAAAAAAACAAAAAAAAAATCGTTAAAATCGGACAATTAGGAGGAAAGATATGGTCTCTAGTTATTTTCCCTGAAGAGGTTAAAATTTGGATGAATTTAAAATATATTTTTTTTAATTGTTGAGACTAAAAAAACCTTTTTTCTAAAGATATTTAATAAAGTGTCTTTCCTAAGAACATCTTTCATAAGAAATTAGTTCCTAAATTTATACTTTTATTCTCAGTTCTATATTTCAACACTGCAATCACCACTTCTGGAATCAACTTACTCATTGTCTGCATAGATAACTTTTTCAACTAAAAATATCACTAAAATGACATCACTCAAAAATGTTGAAATTGGAGTTAGTCATTCTGTGGTTTATAAAATCAGATATAGTGAATTGATTTTTATTGCCTGTCTTCCATATATTAAATAGACATTTTGTAATTATAATGGTCTTAATGACTTGTTATCTGTAAGCTTTAAGCTTTAGCTCCCTTTAAAATGCACTTCAAAAAATTGTATAATAGCCCACCATTGCCAGAAAATAATTTCTGTTCAAAGTTGATCGGTAAGTGAAAGTTGTGTGTTGCGCGCACCAGATTTTTTATACTATATGTATACAAATAATTCTATGAGTTTAATTATACTGAATTTAATTGGTGACGAATCCCTAGAGAAGCTTAGTTCCATGCATGGCTGGCGATTCTCAGAACTGTTGAACTTCCTCCACTGCCCTCAGGCACATCGTAAGCAACAAGAGAGGACTGGATTAAACAATTAGAAAAAAATTTACAGTCGAGATAAAGCTGGCAATTCCCGGGGGCAATAAGGATCAGTCTTTATGATAAAAACACAAATAAAAGAGAGAAAAACAGTTTCGCTCAGGGTAACCCTCCCTTTCCATGGTTATCGTGAAAAAAATCCCTTTGTCGCCAAGTAGGTAATTCTTTTTCCCTTTCTACCTAACTGCTCCGCTACCTCGGCAGTGACCTGAGGCTATTGTCTACAGAATCAGTTCCTGTCCTTCGCCAATGGATTAAGGCCCTTGAGAGGAACTCTTTGTTCTCCTGTAGCCGCCGTCCTGTCTTGTAATCCTATTGCTACCCTAAGCGGGATCAGTTTCCAGTTTACCTTCCATTAAATTGTTTATTTATTTATTATAATGGATTCTAACAACTACACCATACAATATAATAGGGATAAAAAAAAATTACCGTTTTTCAACCACATATTTGTATTATTATTTCTTCGATATAAAATACAATCAATACTCAAAGTATAGTCCATTATTATTTACCGTCATTAGCCATCTGCTATCCAATTACTCGATCCCACGCTGATACTATTCTTTGGAATAGTTTTCAAAGAACTCTTGGACCGCAATTTAAACTTATTTACCGCAATTATCAAATGTTTTCCCTTGAAGAAAATGGGCTGTGGATCTAAATAAGTATTAATCCGATCGTGCGAGGTCTGGGCTATATGGTGCATAAGGCAGGAGTCTCATATCAGAAGGGTTTTCCAATAAATGTTAACAAATTTCTAACCTCTTAGGTGATTGCTGAGGAGTAAGTTAGTGAGGGACCAGTCTACAGCTCTTTTTCACCTTCCCCATGGAGAGTAGATGGCGACTAACAGAATCTTTCGCCACAGCACACTACTTGGCAAGTTTTTGAGTACTCGTGAGAAGATTTAAAGTATTTTCACTGCTAAATTTTTCAAACCAACGCCACACAGTGCGCTCGTCAAGGACACCTTCTTCCCCTTCATATTTAATAATTTTACGAGTTTATTTACAGGCTGTGATTTTTTTTTTTTCCAGCAATGCCTTACAATTACGAGAATTTCGCAGGAAACTGTCATGTTTCTTCTTTGAAACAAATAACTAAATTGAGTTTTTTTTAAGAAGTCGAATGGTATTAAACAAGCTTAGAGAATGCTCTAAAGGTATTATTAATTATTGGTAAGTATTAAATAGGATTAAAATATTTACAGTCCTTTGAAATCTTGAATTTGATAAACGGTAATTTTTTTATGCGGCCTATTAATTTAATATCAATTTATGGTACATGACCATTTATCTGCCCATCATTTTTATTTAATCCGGGCTTCACACCTTTGTCAAATTGTTTGTAGGTATGTTAATATCCATATACATCCGCGGTACAGACCCCTTTTTATTAAACTATTAACATCCATCTAGATCTATGTGATTTTTTTATTATTTTTTTTTATTTTTTTTATTTTTTTTTTATATTTTTTATTTTATTTTTTTTTTTTTTCATTTTTTTATTTTATTTATTTTTTTTTTAATTGCATTGTATATATAGTATGAATGAGCCTCACTCAGCTTTAGTACTCAGTGCCCTTAAATGTGGCAAAATGTATTATTTCTCAATAAAAAGATTTAAAAAAAAAAAAAAAAGATCTACGTGAATTAATTACTCTTATCGTAACCTACAAATCCTTTATCTGCCGAAATTCTCATAAATGGGACGTTTTCTCTTTTAATTAATTAATTTAATGAGGTACTAAAAACTCATGACTATCCGTCTGCTTTCTACTTAAATTATAGACAATTTTTATTCAAAAAATCGATTTTTTTTTACCAGTCTTCGTCGTTTTACCAGTCTACAGTGAGGCGGTCTTAGTCTTGTTCTTGCAAAGTACAAGAACAAGACCGATTTTGGGCAACACTAGCGAGGACGTACGTCAATTTATCGATTGTATTTAAGTTGTGAATAACTGGGCTAATGAATGGGTCACAAGGCCTGTAATGATGAGGTATTGGGCATGACAGAATAAAAAAGTTGGATATTGGGTCTTCTCCTTCGTAACATAGAGGCACAAATATTGAGCATTATATTTTATAGTATGCTTTTGAATGTGGAGTCATATGTTCTTCTTGCCGCTTAATCGTAGTTGAGTCATAAGTCTGATCTTGCCTATGCGAAATTTCAAATTAAAATACTTTTCACCGCTTTTTTAAAGAAAAAAATAGATCCCACCACTATCGAGCTTATATCTCGATAAAGGGGGTTAGATGTGCTATTTAAGGCAGCTTCAATATCTATGCAACACAAGTGGTTTTAAATTTTTCATTGAGATTACAAATACGAATATATTAAACGCGAATATATATGGCGGCCGTGAGTCTAAAACAGAGATGACAAAAAAATAAAGCCGTTTTATAGTAACAGGTAAAACCAATCCAGTTCCAATGAAATATCCCATTTCAAAATATCTTTTTTTAAAAGTATTATGTGTTTTTTGTTTGTTTTATTTATGCTATTTACAACTGTATTAATAAATAAAATACATTTAGTAAATTTCATAACAGAAAATAATGACATGAAATCACTTGTTGAGAAACTACCCACTGGTAGTACTCTAAAATAAAGAATGTATATACAATAGGAAATCTCGAGGCCATCTTCTTTTCAGATGTTTCGGAGGGTTATCAGGGATAGAAGAGGAAGCAAGGTTAGAAACGAGAGGGTTTGGATGGTTCTGAAGTTTGTTATTGAAGGATAGTTATCTAGATTGAGCCAGGTCAGAAACATAAGGAACATTAAGGTCGTTATGGATGATTTTATTTGTGACAAAGTAAGAGCAGTGAGGATTTTACGAAGGATTTTGGATTACAAGGATTGGATACGAGAAGAATTCGATGGCTTAGTGGAGCCTCAAAGCTCAACTCCGTAAGTCCAAGTAGGCCTTTTTATAGTCATATATATATGAGTCTTAGCTTATAGCTTTTGTCTAGTAAGTATTGGAGTAGTCGGAAACGTAGAGCGGTTTCTTGTAGTTTCAGTCTGGTATGAGGATTCCAAGTTCAGGTGTCCAAATCGGAAACATATGGTATATAAAGGTCATTATGGATGATTTTATTTGTGACAAAGTAGGGAGCATTAAGGATTTTGGATTGTAGAGATTGGATACGAGAGGAATTTGATGGTTTAGTAGAGCCCCAAAGCTCGATCCCGTAAGTCCAAATAGGAATTATTATAGTAATATATATGAGTCTTTTGTTAATAGTTGGCAGTTTAGAGCGTTTGTCTAGTAAGTGCTGGAGTAGTCGGAAATTTCGGGCGGTTTCTAGTCGTTTCAGTCTGGTATGGGGTTCCAAGTGAGACGTTTGTCCAAGTGAAGTCCAAGGTATCGGATTTGTTCAACAGGGATAAGTGAGGTATGATTAAAGGATATTGTAGGACAGGAGGTCATAGGTTTACGACGAAGACTAAAGGTGATTTGATGGGACTTATTAGAATTTATTTTAATCCTCCAGTTTCGACAACATTCTTCAAGGTTTGTGATGTGTGATTTAAGAGTTTGGGATACATGTATCATCGGCATACGTGGTAATAACAGTATTAGGATGGGTTGGGATGTCAGCTGTATAAACTGTGTAAAGGATAGGATCTAGGATACTACCTTGAGGAACACCAGCGGACTGAGAAAACAGAGATGAATAAACATTATTGTGATTTAAAAAAGATTATATGTAAAAAAGAAATAATATTATCATCGTTTCGAATTATGTTATTTAGTTTATGACTTACTATGCCGGGCAGTCATATTATTACTATTGCTGTTTTTTCTGTATGGAACGCAGTACATTTGCTTGTTAACGTATAATAAAGCGTATGTATTGGGATTGCAATTTTTTCACCTATAACAAACAAGCCAAATCTAAAATAACCTTTCATTTAAAAAGAAAAACTTTTTTTTTTAATTTTATTTGTTTAAGAATAAAATATTTAAAAACATTCTTGTCTATCGCGTGCCGATTCCGAACCTCCATCGTAGCAGGTCATGTGCGACTTGGTTTTTAGACGTTACAACTTAAAGCTCTTAGTGAAACATGTATCCATATATGCAGATACTCCTACAGGTAAATGCACATATGATAATTGATTCATATATACGTCATAATTAATAAATTAAACTTGCTAATATGTCGATTGCTCGGTTATTGATGTGGTCAAGTTTGCCATCATTTGGGTCTAACGTATAGTGTCAGCATTCATTTGGTTAACTGCCACATACTTTAAATGCTGAGCACGTACAATTCACTAAGCAATTCCCTTATAGTGCTGTGTAAATTCTATTTAAACCGTTCAACGTCGATTAGACCGAAACAAGCAGATGGAGAGTAAATTAGATAGTAATTTAATTCTAGTAATTGGTGAGTTGTATTGAGGAGTGCACTGTTTACACATAGACGTGTTAAATAGGTCAATTACGTTTTATATGTATTACGTAGGTGAAATACACTGTTTAATGCTCAATAATAATTTTGTACGTATACAGTAAGTAGATAGAAATATTTTCAAGGTTGATAGTAGAAATCAAGATCTACAAAAAAGATCATATAAACCATTGCCCAATTTCCTGTAGAAAATTTAAGATTCGTGTTTTTGTTTTTTTAAGCGTCACATGTTTTGTTGAATAGAAAGCAATAACATAAAAAATATTCGATTTAAGTAACTAAACACTACTCCATAGTAAACTAGACAAAATTTATTAATTAGTCAAAATTAATTATTAATTTGTAATTAATAATTAATTATTAATTAATTATTAGACAAAATTTACTTTAAACGAATGTAGAGTTGGTTATTGTTAAAACTATTTAAAGAGGACTATTGAGCGGACAAACACAGCTAAAAGAAGTCATAAATTACTTGTGATTTTTTTTTTTTTCCACCCTTCAACTATACTACAATCATCCCACTTTCAGATAAACTTTCTCATTAAATAAGTATTAATTACATATTAATTGAGTTGATATTTATTAGGAAAAATTTTGAGATTCAACTCAAGGTCTGTGAAGAAATGCTGTGATTATATACTAGTACTCCTAAAAGTACCCGTCTGTTGAGCAAAAATTATTACAATTATTTTATTACAATTATATTACAGTTATTTATTACAATAACTTCTTTACCTGTTTCAAAGCTTTTATTTCTCGTTTTTCCATGATACGGGATATATCATAATAAACATAATTTTAAAAAAACACAATTTATTTGTAAAAATAAAAAAAAAATTAAAAATAATGATTTTTCAAATATTGTTTACGTCAAGTGGTTACTTCAATTATTTTCATGAAAACGTAAATATTAGGATTAGAAACATTAAGTTAGCTACTTATAAATATTCATCAATTTCTTTGACTGAAGTCTGTGAGAAAAACACAGTAAACTGTTGTCAATTTTGCTGAAAACACGAGTACTTTTAGATGACTGGATAGAAAATCACATAATTTCTTTATACAAGTTGAGTTGAATCTCAAAATGTTCCCAAATAAGCCTCAACTTAATTTATATGAACTTAGAGCTTATTAAACGATAAAGTTTTTCTATAAGTGGGGTAAATGTAGTACAGTTGAAGAATGATAAAAAAAATCACAATAATTTATGATTTTTTTTTAACGGAACTTTGTTTTGTTGTTTGTCCGGTCAATAAACCTCATTAAATAGTTTTAACAATGACCAACTCCACTTTCGTTTAAAGTAAATTTTATCTAGTTTACTATGGAGCAATGTTTAATTACTTAAATCATATATTTCTTGTGTTATCGCTTCCTATTCAACAAAAAATGTGATTAGCTTAAAAAAAAAACACATCTTAAATTGTTTATATGAACTTTTTTGTAGATATTGATTTTTACTATAAACGTTATAAATATTTACTTTTAAGTACGGTTATCCTGTATAAGTATGTATACATATACATATTCATGGACAATTTTTCTATTAGGTGAACAATACAATTTACTTTAAAAATTAATTATTTCAAAATATAAAGCTAATAATTAAAAAAAATAGAAAAAATATATTTACTTCACTTTTAATGCAATCTTTAATATTATTGTGTATTAAATTTACAAAGGCAAAACTGTAACTAAAATACCTCAAATGTGTGATCTCTTCGAGTTTTGTAAACCCAAAGAAACTCTGAACTCTCTTTTTCTAAATTATGAATTTAAAATCCGTAAGTTTGTGTTCGGACCGATGATGTGTGCACAAATATTATAATAATAGTTAACTTAGATTCATAGATATAATTTAATCCAATCATTGATAATTAACTAATGTTTTTTTTTTCAGGTAAGTGCATCCATGATCTCATATTAAGAACTCCCACACAATTGATTATTTGGTAATGTACAAAAATTTATGTAAGAAATACATTTTATTATAGTTTTTTTTTGTCGTTTTATCAAAAGTTAAAAAACCAAATGAGTTCTCTATTTGACTTTAACTTTTTTTTTTAACTTTTATTACGATATTTACAACTATATTAGTATGAATACATCAAGTAAATGTGTACATAGGAATATTATCACATGAATTACGCTTGTTGAGAAACTACCCATTGGTAGCACTCTAATCTATTTGACTTAAAAAGCATAACTAAATAAAAACAATTTTTTATATTGAACGAAACCTTTAAGTAATTTTTATCTCTATATAAATTTTCACATTTTAATTTTTTTTATTTTTGAATTTTATATTTCTGGTTTTTATACTTTATTTTATATTTTTATTGTTTCTTTTTCACTTCATTCATTGTTTAATCATACTTGTTTATTGTTAAATTTTACAGTTCCATCGATTAATTATTTTTCTTATTGGATTTTTTCCACTTTTCTATTATTTATTTGATTTTCCGTTACTTGATTTTACTTTTTTTTTTATATATTTCTGTATTTTACTTCTGTATTGTTCCCTTTTTTTTTATTTTAAATTTTTTTTATCCTTTTTATATTATATTTTTTACTTTTCCAATTTATTATTAATTTTTTTTATTGTTTCATTTTACTTTTATTCTGAGCTATGGGGCTCCACCAAACCTTCAAATTCCTCTCGTATCCAGTCCTTACAATCCAAAATCCTTCGTAAAATTCTCAATGCTCTTTACCTTGTTACAAATAAAATCATCAACAATGACCTTAATGTTCCCTATGTATCAGATTAGGCCCAATCCAGATATCTGTCCTTCCATAATAAACAATATAACCAACCCAACTCTCTTGTTTCTAGCCTTGCTTACTATTCAATTCTGATAACCCTCCGAGGCGTCTGAAAAGAAGATGACCCCGTGATCTCCTAATATAGACACATAATTAGAGTGCTACCAATGGGCAGTTTCTCAAAATGTGTTTCATGCCATTATATTCATGTACGAATTTACTAGGTGCATTTTTTTTTTATACAGTTGTAAATATCATAGAAACAACAATAAAAAAAAAGTTTATTCTTATTAAACTTATTTTTTTGTAGTTTTCTTTATTTTACTTATTTTTTCATTCAGCTATAAATTTACCTATTTATTTTGGCGATTGGAAATGTGTTCTGAATATTTGACTATTATATATTGCCTTTAGGTTTGGCAAATTGGTAATGTGAAACAGAAATGCACTGTTTATCTCTCTCAATTAAAAATCTTTTATTTTTATTTTCTACCTTTATTTAGTTGTAATTGAATCAGTAAGAAATAAATAAAATTCAACCCAAAAACATTTTAATAATATATATATTTTTTATTATTTTACTCTATTATTTGTTTTATTTTATTGTTTTACTTTAAGTTATTTTTATATGTACTTCTTATTTGACATTGTATTTGTTTAAAACATTTTTCCTTCTGTGTGTAAAAGGGGTACCGAGGGGGGCGATTTGTGGGGGGAGAGGAGACCTGGCCTGGCTGTGGGTGTTAGGCCGTTATCATTTAGCCCATGATTTATAGTTATCGATCCTCTAGCATTAGCTTTTGCTTGTGCCCGTCTTTTACCTCTTCCACCATATCCTAAATATCTGGGCCCTTCAACCTCTTCAAGTACATAATTAAGAAAATCTCATCCTAATCGCTCCCTATCCCATAGCTTAGAAAAGGACAGGACCAATTAATACAGAATCGGGATTATTAAATCAGGATTATGATTATGAAAATTTAATTTAATTATTCTCCCGTTTAAAATATATTTTATTTTTATATTGTTGAATATTTACATGACAAAAAAAAAAAATTAAGTGATCTTGAGCTTTATTAATGTAAACAAGCATAAACCCACCAACAGACTGAAAATCGAATTTATAATGTAAAATTCCAACCACAAAGCCATTTGTCTCTAAAATGTTAGAATAAAATACAATAACCAGTCAGCATTTCTCCAATTTAGGTCAAAAAGGAAAAAAAAAAATCGATATCACATTACTTTATGACATCAGATCTCACACTGGAAGAATGATCAGGTAATACAACTTAATTAGGTTACAATCAAACAGATAATCAGAAAAAAAGGATGTAAGCCATGTAGTCACCAATAAAAATACACATAGATGCCACAAAAATAATAATAATGATAATAAGAGAAGAAAACACTCTGGTGCGCGCATCACACGACTTCAAATAAGAATTTTCAGACAAAGGGGAATAGAAAGTAAAACATTATAAATGTTATACTTATTTATTATTATTAAACTTTTATTATGATATTTACAACTGTATTAGTATGAATACATCAAGTAAATGTGTACAGAGAAATATTATCACATGAAACACGCTTGTTGAGAAACTACCCACTGGTAGCACTCTAATAATTTGTCTACATGAGAAGATCACGAGGCCATCTTCTTTTCAGACGCCTCGGGGGGTTATCAGGGATCGAAGAGGAAGCAAGGTTAGAAACAAGAGGATTCGGATGGTTATGAAGTTTATTATGGAAGGATAGGTATCCGGAAACATATGGAACATTGAGGGTTATACTTATTAACATTTCATTACGAGTATTTTTATTTGTTTAAATATTCCCATATAAACAAAATTTAATTTTATATCGCTGTTTTCATACAATTAAATATTAAATAATACCAACGATAGCAATTATGAAAATCGGATATGTATAAATACATAATATTGTCGGAGTCCGTATTATATTAAGCTCATGTTACGTATGGAAGCCTGAGCTCAGTCAATCTCTTATTCCTTTGTTTCCTCCATTACAACTATTATCCGTTATGATATAGTATTTTTCCTTTAGTTAATTATCAAATTATTTCATCCTTTATATTTAACTATTCTTTATATCAAAGATTAATGTGAAATGGTTAATTATTTCAAGTAAGGTACTTAAGATAAAGTTAATATAAAAAATTAGTCATTTAAGCCCTGTTAGAGGAAATCAATGAGAATGTAAACTACATTATATTAAAAACTGATTAATAATACACTGATATACTGAATTTAATTAAAAACGTCAGAGCTGATTATGAGAAAATCGTAAAAATGTATTAAATTGATTATGTAATTTTTACCATTTTGACAATTTATGTTACTGTAACATCCAAGTCTTATTAAACATCTCAAATACGCAATTTCAATTTCGTTTTTGACTTTGGCTGTTCACATTGATACAATTATATTTTAGTCAAGCTATTGTTTTGTATATGTATTTTGCAAAAATTAAAAAAAAAAAGTCATATGAAAGTGACTAAAACAAAAAGTAAATACTATAAAAGAAGTAAAAACTAAAACTAAAACAAAAAGAATATAGGCATGTATGAGTTTTTCTATAATTTATTTATCTTCAAGCTATTTTGGAAGAAGATGGTCCGGGGTGGCTGTCATAAATAGGCTAAATAGTGGCAAAACTATTTTATTAAAAGCCAACGTTTCGACCAGACTTTGCAGGTCTTCTTCAGGAAGGTGTGTTCAGCTAGGAGTTTCACTTAGAACTGACCATCCCTCCTGGACCATCTCCTTCCTTTATAATGCAACGGTCAACTATTAAATATTCAATATGATTCAAGCTATTTTATTTTATTTATTGTAAATATTTTTTGATTATTAATTAGTTTTTTCTGTTGTTTTTTAAATATTTTTTGTACATATTGTGTGAATGTTATCTTACCTCACTATAACCAATATCTATGTGACAGATTGTTTCAATAAATTCAATAAATAAAAAAGTGAAAACTAAAAGCTATATATATGAAACTACGACAAAAAGAAAAAAACTAAAAGCTATATTTGAAAATAACCTAATAAGTAAACACTAAAATATATTTATGAAATAGTAATTTAAGAGATTTAAGATATTGTGTACAGATAAGAAATTATCTAGGTTATGGTAAGAGAGTTCACAATTTTATAGCGATTTGTGTGAACAAGCACAATAAAATAAAATGTAGTTGAAATTGAATAAATTTGCTAACAAAAAAATGGAATAAAAAAAAGTGATTTAAATTTACTAAAATTGAAGAAACTATGTACAGATCTGAATTTAGCTAAACTAAAATATTTCTGAGCACGTTAATACACACACACACATATATATGGACATATACATACAAAACGTATTAAATAAATGTATATCAAAATAACAAATAATCTACCGATGTACGATTATCGATTGTTAAAAACATTATATATATACACTTTCAGCTATGAAAAGTGTTGCAGTATCTTGCGTGTAAAGAAACACTTTCCCACCCAACAGGTATAATACCTGACTTTTTTTTCGTTCTTGACTGCCGTTATAATTTCTCAAAGGGATGAGTTAAATGATAGGCTGCTTACTTCCATGAAAATGTTGAGTAGTCAAGGGAATAAGAAAGTAGCAAAGCTATTAGCAATTACAATGTTGTGCCTTTTTGTATTAAGCCGATACCTTCTTCTGTCGTTTCTATTCCCCAATTCATCAAACATTTGTGGTTACTTCATTGCGTACTCTCTACAATTTGCCTACATCTAGTTTAATGTTTTTGTTGTGATCGAAACGTTAACTGATTTGAATTAATTACAGAGGTATGTAATTTGGTCTGCATTTCTACGTTTATCTAGGATAATGTGTCCAGTATCCGTAATATGTATTGAGCAATTCAATAAAAAAAAAATCTAGCATACCTTCTGTTTTTCATTCTATTTGAATATTATAAGTAGGAATCAGTGTACCCAAATGCAATTAGTCAAATTTTATATTGCATATTTTTTCATATTTTATGATATGTGCATATAGTTGCTCATTTGGATGATTTGAACTGAACCGAAAAAAAATGAAAAACTAAATCTATATTATAGATGAAATCACATTATAAAATCGAAGGTTCGTGTTCAATAAAAAAAAATAATAATAAAAAAACACTGAATTTTTATCTCATATTCTTTTTCCTTTTAAACTTTACATTTATTTTATAATTGTTTACTTTACTTACAAACTGAAATATTTATTATTATTTGATTTGTATGATTTTCTTGAAATTGAAATATTGAATCAAACCTTACTATTCCAAAGATGAAATATTTTTTTCTATGGTTTCTATCGAAAACAATCCCAAAAGAGTAGACATTAATTTTCTCCTCTCAGGTATGTTGAAGGAGAAAATAAAAAAAAAATTAAAAAGATAGATGATTAGTTTTTTTTTTTCAGAAACAAAAAGAGAAATTCATTTATCAATTTTAACGCTGTCATTTATTAGCGCAATTGCGTTTTATTATTTTTTTCCCTATTTCTGAAATATATTTTTAAATACAATTATAGCTTAATTTCTTTTATCATTCATTATTAATTAGACTTTTTTTAAAAATTTTAAATCTGGAGTGCTCCCCAGGGGTTAGTTTCTCAACAAGTGGTTACATGTTATTACATTCTTTTGCACACATTTACTGAATGTATTTTTATATCTAATACAGTTGTAAATCTCATCAATAAAAAAAAATTAAACAGTACCATATTCAGATTTTAATAATTAATAATTTGTACTTTATTTATTTTTTTACATTCATATACTTTTAAATAGTTTCCATACTATTTTAAATTAATTATCCTCTTTATATACAATCTTTTATTATTGTCAAATAATTATCATTAATTATCTATTTTTGTTTTTATTTGTTAGTAATGGGAAGTTTATATTGCTTTGATATTTTAGATTTTTAAAAGTGTTTCGCATTATATTTTTCACATTACTTTTTAATTGTTATTTAAACAAAAAACTGTTATAATTTATTTTTTCATCCTTTCTATAGTTTCTTCTTTAGTTCAGAAAAGTTTTAAGGATTTTTGCTGCATTAAAATCAGGGCCTTGGTTATGAGTACTGTAAACCGTTAAAAGTGCAAGAGGTAGACCAAAGCGGAAATGGGAAGATTGCGTTACGGCTAATCTAACGGTGCCGGGTTTGGATGTAGCGATTGGTGGTATCGGCATCGAACCTTCGGGTTCGGTAATCCTTTTATTATTATTATTACGTGAATCGTTTATTGAACGCTTTTGTAAGTTATCGTTTAAGTAAATGACTGTGAAATATTGAAATTCTGCTCTCCCTCTGCATAAAATATTAGGAACAAAAGCCCCCACCCCTTGGAGCCGGCGCCTATGTATTGCACAAATTCATTTGCCTATGCCTAGAGTAAATCTTAGTTAACCCCGTTTTATTTCGGGTTCTACATCATGTAATTCTATTTTCTAGTTGTACTTGTTTTATTCATATACTTTTCTTTTTTCTCTTTCTCTTTTCTAGTATATTTTAAGTACTTGTTTGTTTGGTTCCTTTAGACTTAACTTGTATACATTATTAATTCCTATAATGTAAATCAACACATTTAGTATCTATCTGTTTTCCATTTTCCACATTCCAGTAACCCTGCAATGGGTGCATATATTTCTACGGGTATAATCTTAACGACAAAACGTATATTAAAATAAATAATTAGTTTAATTATATAATGCATATACCTTTCAAAAGTTAAAATTATGTGAAAATAAAATCACAGAAAAATAAAAACAAACTTAAGTACATTAAACAAATTACTAAAGATCGACAAAAATGTTAAGTTTTTTTTTTTTTTTTCTGTGAACGATATAATGTGTATACTATGCTTTAGCATGGTGTATACGCAGTTTCTGTAAAACATACTCCTCCATTTTAGGGTTACTAGTGGTTTAATAAAGTCTATTTTTAATAATCAATTATACTATTGAGTGATATTACATTATATTAAAAGATAAAAATATAAATAATTATTAATAAATAAATAAGTGCAGTCCCTGCTCGATTGCTTAGACAACTACGGCGCGGGTTCGATTCCCGTATGGGGACAGCTACGTCTCCACTCTGACGCTAATCACAAATACATTTTAGGCTTTTAAATTCTGAAACGAATTCTAGTGATACTTTAATAAAAAAAAATACCTTCATATCAGTTTAATTTCCACTGAGGACATTCCACACTTTAAGGTCTTAAGGTCTAATATTTGACAAAGTTAGTTACTATATATAAAGAATCGGTATACTTTTGCTTTCAACTCTTCCAATTTTTCATTCGGGCTTAGTTTGGTTTATTCTATCTAAAAAATTACTGTAATATCTCTATAGAAGTAAGCTAATATTTAACTGCAAGACTGTTGCGAGACTCTCGCGCAAGACCAAGACTCATCTTGGTCTCGCTTTTGGGCAACACTAACTATAACTACAGAATATCTTAGAGTAAATAAATAAAGAAAAGAAAATTTATGCAAATAAACAATACGTTTGTCAGTAATTTTATTTACATGTAGGCACATTTCATAGGTGTGATTAAAATGTGTTTTAATTCGTTGATTAATTCTGAGTTTTCTCAAAACTTAAAATAGTTCTGAGTTTAGTCAAAAGTTTTTTTTTTTTGTTTTTTTTCTAAAAATGAGTAAATATAAGGATTTTTCCATTGAACTGCTTAGTGCCATTCACACATTACCCAAGAAAAAGAAATCTGAGAGCCAAATAGACGCAAAACTGAAGATGTGAACAATTGGGGTGCATAATACCATTAATTAGCCGCGAAGATACGCTCTCTCTTCTCCACGAAAAATCTTGGACATAAAGACCTAAATGACATCTACTTAAGAAGATAAGTTTATTATTGTAAATAACAAGAAGATCAGAAGACTGACCGCCCCTCAGATTCGAGCTCAAGTCAATAGTGACACCAAAAAATAGGTTTCTGTTGCAAAAATAAAACGAAGACTCAAGGAGGCTAATTTACTGGAACGTGTAGATATCCTAAAACCATTTATAAAACTTGCAAACAAGAAAAAATGTATCAGTGGGAATTCGCTCTTAAGGATTTAATAGTGGAAGACTGTAAAAAAGTAGTTTGGACAGATGAATCTAAGTGTCAGGTGTTTGGTTAATCACTGGATTATGGGTCATCGTCAGAAATAAATATTTCCAAATGCTTAGTTCAGTTGCTTAGTTAGTTCAGTTCTCGGGATGTTTCACAGAGTTTGGACAAGAAAAGCTCTTACGAAATACGGGAATACCCACATACCCCCACATATATTATTACAGTAAGGCTCGAAATCGGTTTTGTGCCAAATATAAGCTCCTGTCATGCTCAAATACCACGAATGGGGTACCGTTGCATTCAGAATTTCACTGGGGTTTAGCGAATCGTATTCTCCACTTCTGTTTTTCTTTATAAAATAAATAAAGTCGATAAAAACATTTTGCTAGGCTTCGATACTGGAACGGTGGTAGATCTGTAGATCGATACGGGACAAATTGGATCTTGAAGATTTTGATGCGTACAGCAAGACCCGGATAGTTCCTTCGGAACTATCGGATCCTGCGTTTTTAAGCCGAAAAACGTACTATTTTCGAGATAACGCAAGGCATAGGGTTCGCATCCACACAGCCTTACATTAATTGTAGCACTGTCATTGAATGCATGTCTCATTTCGTCGACTTGAGGTCTCTATGATCGAGAGAGAGGGAGTTTATATTATTAATCGATGGTGTTTTTGATCGGCAAGCCATATCATCCTTAATTTTTCATCAAATCTCAAGATTGAGCCCGCAATTTCGAAGGCTTCCTTCTCCTTCAGGCTGGCAAAATAGTCCAATCACCCAGAAAATTCAGGCAAACAAGTTATGGAAGAAAATAAACTTTATTTGGGAAAACAATTACACACTTTCTCTTGGTTACGCCCATGATTAGATAAAAGATTACTAAATTCCCTACAAAATGAAAAAAAAAATCATCGAAATCGGAAATTTTTTAGCAAAGATACAGCTTATTGAAATTTGTAAACATGTTGGCTTCAAACATTAATGAAAATTTAAATTAATTTTTGTTTCCTTTGTCAATTATATTTATCGAAGATACGATAAAGTAAGATACGTAGCATTATTTTATTTTCTTATTAATTTGGAATTTGAAAACAATATGCTGTGCGAATTTTTCGCACGGGCCTACTAGTTCTTAATAAAGATTGTTATAAAAACATTTTGCCAGACCACGCAATTCCATCTGGTCTTCGTTTAGTCGGTTCTGGTTTTATTACACGACAGGATAATGACCCGAACATTCTTCAAAACTTTGCAGAGGGTATTTAATACGAAAAGAATATGAAGGTATATTGGAAAATATGAATCGGCCAGCTCAGTTACCAGACTTCAATCCGATCGAGATTCTTTGGGAAAAGTTTTAAATGAAGGGCCGAAATAGTGCCCGGACTTGACAGGAAAACCATTTGGAACTTTGAAAAAGTGCTTGGGATAATACAAAAATATATTATATATATATATATATATATATATATATATATATATATATATATATATATATATATATATATATATAAATTATTTTATTTTATTTTTTTATAACATATGATTTACAAAAGTTGTATTATTTTATATAATTTTGTTAAAATTTTAGTTTTGTTTAATTTATTCCAAAATATATCAAACTTTCTCAAACAATTGTGGTGACATTATAAATATGAGCGGCAGTGTATATCTTTTGCTCTTGAAATCAAGCAATATTGCATGCTTTAAAATCAAAGCAATGTTTATTAGCAATTAAAAGCAATGTTTGACTTGCTTTAAATTCATTTCATCCAAATCAGATCCTGAAATAGCATCCCTGAACCTACCGGAACGCCTCTCTCTGATTGAGCTGTTACGTAACAATTGATGCATCAAAGCTAATGAATCGAAAGTAAGTAGATCATGTCCGCCAACCTTTTTTAACTCTATTCCACTTCCTATCTCAGGCACAGTCAGCAAACTTTGCTTCCTTTTACACTAAGTACTGACACAGAACAAACATACCAGACCATAACCGACGATTTGGCCAAACATATAGTTTTATATTATATAAATTATATTATAATATATGAGGGTTTCAAATAGCACATCTCAACTTTTCAACAAAGGCTATACTGAAAACATATCTGTACTTAGGGACTTGAACTATGTGGGCATGTTACATTTTCGAATATCAACGTTTTCAATACTTCCAATCCATAGTACTTCGAAAAATAGTTAATGCCCTTTATTACGTCACGAAGAAGACCTTACATCATGATCTTAACATCCACACATGTCGTTGACACCATCCTAATCCTGGTCAATCCTTATCCAGCTCAAATACCTATAATCCTCCACGGAGGTTAAAATGGCAGTCGCCTCGAGACCTTTTGTAAATATATTGGTGGAGTTCTGCACTCAAAGTCCTGGATCTAGAAGCTCTGGGATCTCTTGGAGTCTTGCTTTACCTTTCACTTTCGGAGGACAAAGCCTGGTTCGGAGTCTATCTGGCGGGCACAAATATGGTATATAGCTATAAATGAATTTTAAATGACTTTTAATTTTTTTTATTTTTTTTTTTATTTTTTTTTTTATTTTTTTATTTTTTTTTTTTTTGTATTCAACTTTATTTGTTACGATTTTACTATTACTATTTATTTTATCCTTAATTATTTATATATTTTTGTTTTTGTAGGTATTGTATAAAATGATACCTTTGGCACTAATACATTTTCCCATAGTGTGTGGCAGATTGTATTTTATATTCAATAAATAAAAGTTAAAAAAAAAGGTTTTGGGATTGTATTATTTATTCATACTTTTTTAGAATAAATTCTTGACTATGCCCTAACAGCTTAACTCTGTACCCTTCGAGGTTTATCAATAACAAATAAATCTGAAATAGCTTCAATTATTCGTGGCAGGAACTCGCGCAGTGATAAACTCTTGACCAACATTGGATCCAATCTATTTATAGCATAACCTAATTGTCGACCTGAGTAATGAGATGAGTTTGACCTTTCCCATCAAACACCTCCATTTTTTTCCTTTAAAGATGGAAAAATTCATATATCGTGTTTTCTTTGAATATTTGTCGCACATTTTTTTTCCTTCATCTTCTAAATCTGAACTGGTCTGAAAAATCTGGAGTTTACTTTTTTTTATTTTAATTTAATTATTTATATGAATAAATAAGTAATTAAAATTATAGGCTAAACTGCCGTTTAAAGCCCATTTGATGTTGCCTATATAAACTACGTACATTATTAAAGTTGCTTTAATGCACGATAAACCCCAGCGGTGTGTAATATAGCGGCGCTATTGATACTTAGAGGGACATAATGGCAGTGGGTGGGACATTTTATAATGAATAATGATTAGGTTTAATTCTGTAATCATCCGATTGATATTCATGGAATATATAAATTAAATATGCCCAAACAACGGAGTCAATGTGAAATATTAAACAGGTTATTTTTCATTGGAGAGCCAGGTAGCTCAGTGGTAGGGTACTGAACTTCCGATGCTAAAGATCCCAGGTTTGAATTCCGGCTCATGGTAGAAAAATTATTTATTCTGTTTAATTGACCGTGGGTATTGTAGACTGGGCACACCCAGCCTCTATAAAGAGGGTAAATAATTAATTAAGAGGGAAAACCTGGTGATTGAGCGTGATCTCGGCAAATCGCCTCCTTGCGCAACCGTTGACCAAGAAACAGTGCTTTCCCTAAATGGTACTGATCCTTCATAGGTTGTAGTGGTACAGATTTTTTTTTTCATCAAGCATGTTGGAATTATTAATTGGTCTTGTTATTAGTGTTGCCCGAAATCGGTCTTGGTCTTTCACGCTGCAAGACCAAGACTAAGACCGCCTCACTGTTACAAGAGCAAAACCAAGACTGGTAAAAAAAAATCGAATTTTTTCAATAAAAATTAATGGTAAATAATTACTAATGATCGACAATTTTAGATATTATATGTAAAGAATTGGTATAACCAATATATTTGGGCATTTAACTCTTCTAATTTTTCATTCTGGCTTACTTAGGTTTCCCTTATCTAAAAAAATACAGTAATATCTCTATAGTACTAAGCTAATAGGAGGTAACTGCAAGACCGTTGCGAGACTCTTGCGTAATACCAAAACCTGGACCAAGACTGAATTTGCAAGACCAAGACTCGTCTCGTTCTCGCATTTGGGCAACACTACTTGTTGGGCTTTTGTCATAGAAAGTTTCTATTGTGCTGTTGGGTCATATTCAGTAATTGCTTATTGTGCATTTAGAGTATAAGGCTTGATTAGTGTTGCCCAAAATCGGCTCTTTCCAGGACGAAGACTGATGAAAAAAAAAATTTTGTGAATAAAAATTAAGGCAAAATAGTTATTAACACTAGACAGTTTTAGTTGTTATATGTAAAGAATTGATAGAACCAAATTACTTTTGTACTTTATTCTTTCAATTTTTCATTTGGAATTTAGTTAGGTTTCCACTACATTAAATATGTAATTTTTAATGAACATTTATAAAATAAGTGGACCACCAGATTTAAAAAAAAAAAAAATTATTGACATTGTATGGATTGTCTTTATTCTCCATGGGTTCCTACCACTATTTTTCTTGGCTATGCATTTAATGTATTTTCAAGTTAATAAAATTAATTTGGTTGGACTTTACTATGTTTATGACAATAAAACATCTAAATGTACATATTAAAGAGCGTTTTTCTAAGATCTAACGTAACATGTTTAATAAATAGCAATAAGTTAATAAGTAAATTCAATACTCTTGCATTTGGGCAACACTAATTTTGATCATATCGTTTATTACATTTTCAGTAACATTACAGATGAGTCACTTCACCAAGTAGGCAATGTAATTTCCTTACTTAAAATTGTTACTTTGTTTGATAAAGGACACCTCGGATCTTCACTAAAGAACTAAATCCCATTTAAAATTACTTCTATATTATTTTTGCACGCTTTGTTGATTCTTCCCCTCCTGCTTAAGGCTCGGTCACACAGAACGCGATATTTATCGCGGCGATATAGCGCCACAGTTGTATTACTATCTATTCCACTATAACAGTCACATAGAGAGCGTTACGCCACATCGATACATGCTGTAGCGCCGGGGCCGGCGATACATTGATACAAATTACAAAAATATCGCCCTCCTTCGGCGTTATTCTCTACCTAATGTAGGCAGAAAAGTTAGCTAATACCCAAGTTAATAGGATTATTGCAGGATTATAACGGCGTGTTCACACAGAAGGCGTTATTTAGCGCGGCGCTACAGCGCTACTGTTGTATTACTATCTATTCTACTATAGCAGTCACACAGAGGGCGTTACACCTCAGCGATACATTCTGTATCGCCGGGGCCGGCGTTACGTTTGAAAAATATTACAAGTGTATCGCCGGGGCCGGCGTTATGTTTGAAAAATATTATAGATACAAATTACAGTTGAAATTATTTAGTGGTAGTATTCATATAGATATGTAAAACACCGAATTATTTATATAAAAAGTGAGGAATTGTCCATTTTTATTTGATATGACACCTCAAGCAAATATTAAAAAAAATTATTAAAAAGGAGGTTACATGGAAAAAAATTGTGGAAGAGCTAAATATCAGAAGTAATGTATTAATTGATATTATTATTATAATTATTGAACATTATAATAATTATATGTTATATTCTTTTTTATCTTGAAATCATTTAAAAATTATACTTACGTTCTTTTACTAATTTTAATTTTGCCTATACTAAAGACATAAATGATAAAAAAAAAAATCTGTGTATATTGCATATTTAAAACGGTTGAGGAACAGATAATAACTATCCAAGATATATATCGCAATAAAAGAAATTCGTTACTACGAAATTAATATTAAATAGATATGCCATTTGAAGTAAATAATAATTTGAAATAAATCTGAAGTTTTACATAAGAAAAAGTAGAACGAAAGTTCATTATTAAAATCTCTTCTGGAATATACTAAAAAATTATATATATATATATATATATATATATATATATATATATATATATATATATATATATATATTTAATTTTTTGAATATTTCAAAGCAAGAAATACAGGAATAACCAAATAACGTATCTTTTTAGAATTTTATGTTCCTTAGCACAATTTTTAAGAATTGGAATGTAATACAATATTGTTAAACAGAAACAAGCTTCATCGCTAGAAACCGGCAGTAAATATTAGAAAAACGTGTAGCAAAAACTCAAACACTAGCAAAAAATTGTTGGAAAACCTAATAAATATAAAGCAAACAATTTCTTAATAAAAACAAATTAAATTGAAACATAGTTTATTTATCTATAAAGTTATGGCCTTATTGTTAATTTAATTTTTTTATTATATTATTAAAAAATAGATGGTTTTTCGATTGTAGATTGTCAAGTCCTCATTTATTTAGTGTTGAATGGAGTTATTCGTAATTTTTGACTAGTGGTTCACGTCAATAGTCATCTCAACAAAAATAATCAAACCAATTGTCCTCTCATATTTATTAACAGAAAAATTAAATTTTGAAATGTTACCAAAACAGTTGTTAATTAATTGGCTTAACCTCAAAACTATAAGAAAATATATTGGTATTTTGACTTTCGCTTACCTATGTATGTAATATATAACAAAGGGAAAGTATTCCTATCGCTAAAATTTTCGAATCTGAGTTTTCAACGGAAATACACGTTATGAGGTCTCCTAAGCCCAAATAACCAAGTCCTGCTAAAGGGTATGTGTCTGTGTGCAATTGAACAGCCTAGCTCAAAAACGAAAACTCACACGAAACTTAAATAGCGTATTTAAGGTTTTTATATATAAAATCAGCTAATCGGAAGTATCTCACACATATTTACAGTTTTCCCAAAAACTGCTCTAACGATTATGATTAAACTCGGTGTATCATTGCATAATTAAGTGGTCTTTAATATCATTTAGGTCTTTTTCCCATTAATCTCACTTTACAGAGTTTAAATGTACAATGTTTATATACATCTTTCCCTAAAGCACCTTTAATATGGATTATTTGAAAAAATCAACTCCCTTATATTGACAGTAACTATAAAAAATGGCTAAATATGAAGTTTAAAAGAATATGATAACTGGAAACTGAAGAAAAAAGAAAAATGCTTATCCTGGTTAAAAATGAATCTCCGGAAATAACAGTCAGAAGGTATACGTATAATATATCGTTAGAAAGCGAAGAATTTCAGAAAAATAAAATTAAATAAATAAATGTAATAAATAAATAGAAGGTAACGCAGAGTGACAAAAAAAAATAGAAATAATAATTTCAGAAAACTAACATTACTTTACGTAAATCACATGTTTCCAATGAAATTAAGCGAAATTCCCTTACTAAATGTAAACTTTTAAAGTACTTTTCTAAGTTTGAAAAAAAGTATTTAAAATCCACCGAATCATGCTAATGTCATTGTTTAAAATACTATTTAATTGTACTTGTGTGAAAGAAGTGAAATATAAAAATATTTCATGTATATATTTATAACCATAAATACTTTTGATGTGGTTCTATAACTCTAGATATGATATTATATTTAAATTATTGGGTATTTATTGGCCCTTTCTTAAAATCGTCAAGTAACCTTTTAGGAAATTACATGAGTGAATAATTTTATGAATTTTCCCTTTGTGAAGCACCAACATTGTCGACTTCCAATTTGTGTGAAAATTTTCAACCTATCCATGGCAGGCAACGAAAATCTCGTAATTTCATTTTAGTAAATTTTATAATGGAAAATGACAGTTTAATAACTTATAGTCCTACAACCCATAATCATTTATATGTTAAATATTTAGATGTACTTTCAAATCTCTCTAGGCATATATGAACCTTTTGGTTGTCAGAAAAACTAACTTCAATTTCAACATTCTTCATTATTAATTTTAGTGATGTTTCTATTGGCGAACTTTATGCCTTTATTCGCAGTTCTATATTTCAACGTTGAAATCACCTACTCTGGAATCAACTTGCTCACTGTCTGTATAGATACAACTTTTCCAACTAGAAATATCACTAAAATGACATTACTCAAAAATCTTGAAATTATAGTTATTCATTATGCCAACTGAAAGGCCTCAGAGACTGAAGTTATGTGGTTTATAAAACTAGATTTTCATTGGCTACCGTCGATATAATAAATAGACTTTTTGTAATTTTACTGGTCTTAAAGATTTGTTATCTCTAAGCTTTAAACTTTAGTTCCGTTTAAAATGCACTTCTAATTTTTTTAAATAACCCAACATTGCCACAAAATTATTTATATTAAAAGTAGTGGGGTAAGTGAAAGTTATGTGTTACCAGCACCAGATTTTTTTTGTTACTTGTTTAAAGCTGTTATAGATTTGAGAAATACACATGATTTAATAAATTATTTTGATTTTACTGACCTAAATGAAGTTGGTTGGTGGTTTGTCTCCCTGGATAAAGAACATCCAGCTTATCAATCAATGCCCGATCAATTAAATAACACTACTTTTAAACTAATCAGGTTGTAGTTTCAAAATAAAAAAACGTCTGCCAAGTAAGGTCAGTATAGCTTCCTCACCGTTGTCATTGTATATTACAATGTATACCATTTTTTGTATGAGAATAAAATCTCTGGGAGAAGCCGATTCGGAAATATAGTTACCCTTCAACATTCAACAAAAGAGTGCTGTATTTGAAGATCCCATATTTGATTATCCTTAATAAAAAAAAAATAAAATAAAATGCACCCTGAACATGAATTTCAATACTGTTAGTGTAAAAGGTCTTATGTAAAAATTTATTGTTTTACAAGAGTGTATAAAACTTATTATTTCTTTATGCTTTATTAGTATAATTTCATATTTTATTGTCATCTGCTACTATCCATAGTAGCAGACTACTTATATCAGTTGCAGACTACAAAATGTTACCTTTAATACGAATGGAATACAATTTGAAAAATTTTACATACGACTTTTTGCACTAATAGTAGTAATATACAGTAGCGGACCCAGATTTAATTTTGGGGGGAGGGCTTCAGCCTGTAAGATTTTTTTTTCATATACACAACGATAATTAATTTGAAAAAAAAAACCGCTGCAAATTATTGCACAATTTCCAAACAATTATACATTTAAAGTAACATTACCTTCCTAGTTATTAAGAAAAAAGGTGATTTCAATTATTGGACTAAACTTTTTTTTTAATCATTAGTAATATGCTAAAAAAATAATTTTAAACCCAAAACAAAAGATATATATATATGTATAACCTTTGCAGTAGAAAAAACTAGAGACCATATCTTTGCTCCTAATTATCCGGTTTTAATGAATTATTTTTTTTTAGGAAATCCCTTAAACCTTTAAAAATCATTATAGCCATAATGCGAATGGCGGACGGCGGACTGACAAAAAATTTTTTATTCGTTTTTCGTATTCTATGTATCCTGAAACGTAAAACCTCAAATTTTAAAAGGGGTTTAAGTTTTTGTATCTTTTGGTCGATCACAATGGTTCATCATTGAAAATAATAAACCAAGAATATATTAAAATCGCGATATCTCTACTAATAGTGCTTTGATTTCTATGAAACTTCGTTCATTTTTTAGGAAATTTAAATACCTTTCAAACATCTTGTCACAACATCGACAAAAATGTGTATATTTTTTTAATTATTCGAAATTTAATTTTACCATCCCCCGTAACTTTCTTCCCAGCTTCTTTTCGTTGAAATATGTTGCATAGATAAATTTAAAGGGCGTCTGGAAAATGACTTTAAAGAATTTTCATTGAAATCGCTAGTTCGTTTAGGCGCTATAGTCTATAGCAACCTAGGTTTTTCGGCCGCCATCTTGAAAGTAAAAGGCGGATAGCAATGTCGGTGAAGGAAGATCATCCTCGGGCGACTTCTGATTTTATATCCAAATTTGAAAAAAAATCGGTCCAGTAGTTTCGGAGAATGAGCGGATGGAGGATGGCGTACGGCGGACGGCGGCCGGACAAAAAAATTGAATTCGTTTTTCGAATCTACTTATCCTGATACGTAAAACCTCAAATTTTAAGAGGGTGATAAGTTTTGAATTTTTTGGTCACTCACAATGCTTCATTATTGAAAATAATAAACCAAAAAGACTAAATAAATAATTAATATAAAATAAATACACTTAAAAATATTAATAATAAGATAAAATAAATAAACATTAAAAAAATAATAATAATAAAATAAATAAATGAACTTTAAAAATGAAAAAATAATAATAATAAAAATAAAATAAAAATTCTGCTAAGGATCATTAGTCATAAACACCATATATTTTTTATAAGACTTTCATAATGTAGGAATTTCAGTTAAATCTAAATGAAGTTTTAACCTGAACCTAATTATGAACATATTATTTTATTGAGCGTTTGAAATTTTAATGCACTTCTTAAAATTAAGTAACATTCTTTCATCACAATTAAAGGGTATCAAAATGATGCAGGAGAAACTAATATTACTCAGAAAATGAAATCTTTCCGAGTACATGATGTGAAATTTTACCTTTCTAAAAATGGTAAAACTATGTAGAGGTGTAAATTAAGTTAAATTTTCGATATTTGTTTTCCATAAAGTTAACCAGTTTTGTGTTTATCTGCTTTTCTAGTATTAATGTTTAAAAAAAAATTATTCATTTATGACATATGAGATTATAACTGTTTTTCTACTAAAAGTTACTGGCGATACTTATGTAAAAAGACCCAAATATTTATTATTTAACGATCAAGACAATAGAAATCAACATATATTTAAAATTAGAGTTCCTGATTATTTAAAGCATATGAATAAAATCACGATTGTTAAACTCTCTTGAATAGAATAGAAAAATAACTTTATTGTGGAACGAAGTCCCTTTAGAATAACAAAATAGTACAAAAGAAACAACTTAATTTTGGCCGAAATGCTTGGTATTTAATTTCATTAAATTTTTTATTCTATTTAACTTATTTATTGAAAAATATTACAATCTGTTTCAAAGGACATTTATAATAGTGTTCAGAGATAAATACAATAAATAAAATAAATTATACAGAAAAATAATATATATACAATAAATAAGTCATTAAATCAAATACATTTAATGAAATTAGATTAAAAAATCACTGAAAACATGAAATAATCTTGCGATATACAAAACATTCAATCATAATTTCATAATAAAATAATCTATGTTTAAAAAAGAACATAAATGTAAAGAAAGCAAAAATAAAATTCGGAAATATTGAAAAATCTATCTTCGTAAGATTGAAGCAGACGGCCGAGGCGATGGTATTCTACCAATCAGTCTATGTGCTTTTTGATTTCATGAATCCTTTTTATTTTTATTTTTTACCTTATGCTGAAGAGCTGAACTAATGATCCTACTCGTCAGAATCACTTATTTTCTATTTAAAAAAATGAATAAGAAAAATATCGAAAACAAATTATTAATATACAAGTTGCGGGAAGCAGGTACTCTAGCTGACTAGGCCAGGCAGAGCGACAGGGCTGCTGTATCGCTTTCAAAGTAACGCCCTCTGTGTGACTGCCCCGGATTAGTTATCGCCGTGAGTATCGCGCGTTATTGTAACGTAACGTCGGATCGCGTTCTGTGTGACCGAGCCTTTAACGTCGTTCAGTTTTCGGTATGGCTCTTACGTCTGATTTCTATTATTCTAGATTATTAATTCTTCATCATTAAAATAATTACGCGTGGTGCAAGGATTGTCGGAATACCTCACTGGGCACACCCAGGCTTTAAATTAGGGGCGCGATCCTTTAATGGGTTGAGAGAAAATCCAGGCAGTTAGCTTGATCCTAACATCATCCCCCCTCCCCTTTGCAAATGCCTCTGGTTCAAGAAACATTACTTCTTCACACTGCACTGACCCTTCACAGGATTTGAAAATATTTTTTAACAATAAATTCCTAATCACATCGAAATCATTAGACTCAGATTAATCAATCTATAGTGATTACGAATTCATCTCCATTAAATATTCAGAATTTCGCATTTCTGGTGATACAATTATTTAATTTACCTTTTACATGAGTAAAAAAAATCTTGATACATTTCCTATTTCTCTTAATTTAAATATTACTGGAAATCATTTATACTGTAACGGTGGTGAGGCTTTGTAATTTAAAAATTTAGAATTACCGAAGAGTTCCGATTAAAGAGGGTATCAATATATATAAAAGAAAAGCGATTATGTACAATTATAGACCCATTATATAAGACACGAAAACTAGCGGAATATCGAGTTTTTGCAGAAACTACTGAACACATCTAATGGAGACAACCATTATGAAGTGGGTATCTGATCTTTCACCTTGACGGAGAAAGATGATAGATTGATCCTATTTCTGACCGCACCTTCTCACACAGTTAGTGAAGTATCGTCTGATAGCAACACTTGGATATAGAAGTTACCACTATTTGTATTATTACATTTTATATTGTTAGCGTTATGACGTTTTGAGGACGCTTTGTCTTCTCATCTTCCTTCTTTAACATAATAATCAATACAATAATAATCATTAAAATAACTAACATATTATCAAATATCCGTAACTCTTACATTATTTTTTAAAGACCATATATTAAGAACATTCTACCATATTCTCAAGGATCCAGGTTCGGGTCCAGCTGTGGCACATTATAATTTATCCTGTTTCATCAGCTATGGATTGAACTCGGGTTCGGAACACTCTCCTGGGGTATACGCAGAGTCTATAAAGGGTTTACCATTAATTAATTAGTATATTACGGAAAAGAAAATTGGCGGTTGATCGTGATCACAGCCTATAAATTGAAATTTTAAAGGAAGCAGTTTCAAGAAGTAATGTTGAATTGTTGACGTTACATGAGCTTCCAATGCTCAAGGTTCCATGTTCGAATCCCGACTCATGGCAGAAAAATCATTAATTCTGTTTCATTGGCCGTGGCGCGATCCTGGGGAAGACCCTCGTGAGGCACATCCAGCAGTTACAAAGTGTGTACCCTTAATTACCCTGTTGAGCTTGATTCTGGCCCAATCTTCTCCCTCCACAAACGTGGGCCCTGAAACAATACTTTCCCTAAATAGTACTACTGAACCCAAGACCGTTCATAGATTGTACTGCTACAGGTTAAAAATAGTTTTGAGAAAAGGCACCATGGAGCGAAAGAAAAAAATTGGGAGGAGAAAAAAACAAACGAACAATTTTACTGCTCAATGGTGCGATTGTTTTTAGAATATTGTTTCAAAACTGGCAAAGAAATATCTGGAGATCTTGCAGATAGTAAAGAAATTTAATAACATTTTTACTGGGTGATGCAATTTCTATAACTGTGACTGTAGATATGAGCTAATAAAAACTCATACCTTGAAAGTTATAGAGTAACCTTGTGTTTAAATGATTTACTAAATATGATATTAAAAAAAAAAAAAAATTAAAAATTGGATCATGTGCTCAACCAAATTTTCGTGGGCCATAGTTTAGGGTCCCCTTGCATAAAGTATGATACATTTCCAGATAAATTAACGGCACAACCTCGATTTATTTAAATTTTACCTTCATAATGTAAGTTCTAAGCATTGAGGTGGGTATGAGTTCCTTGGTACAGTTCGAAACATCCTACTAAGGTAAATATTGGTATACAATTTGGAACAGTTAACGAATTGCCGATATAATTTAAACTGTTTGTAATCAGCGTTGATTAATTTTGAAGCTAAATTCTAACTTTTTGGTAAAAATTTCTCCAAGAGGAGCTCTCTGATCCCGGCCAAATTGGTAATGCTGATTGTACTGCAAATATAGCCGGGGAGCTAGGCATTTGAATATGCCCGTAGTGATGATTCTCCGCGTCACAGCAAATGTATCCGCTAATGAACTAGAGCTACTAATGCAATCGACACGTGAAATACGTGCTTAGAGGCACCGGTGAATTATAAGCAGTCGAGTATTGTTGAATATCCAACAGCGTAGCGCTAGGAGATGGCTGACAGGGATGGATAATATATTGCATACTGTTCTCAACATTAAGAGAAAAATATAAGCGAATTGCTTTACTTTGTATCTTTTTTTTTTTTTTTTATTGATGATATTTACTACTGTATTACAAATAAAATTCATTCAGTAAATGTGAACAAAATAATATAATAACATGAAACTCCTTATTTAGAAACTATCCACTGATAGCACTCTAAAAATGTATTTACAAAAGAAGATCTCGAGGCCATCTTCTTTTCAGACGCCTCGGAGGGTTGTCAGGGATCGAAGAGGAAGCAAGGTTAGAAATGAGAGGGTTTGGATGGTTCTGAAGTTTGTTATGGAAGGATAGGTATCTGGATTGGGCCAGGACAGAAACATAAGGAACATTAAGGTCGTTATGGATGATTTTATTTGTGACAAAGTAAGGAGCAGTGAGGATTTTACGAAGGATTTTGGATTGTAAGGATTGAATAGAAATTCGATGGCTTAGTGGAGCCCCATAGCTCAACTCAGTGAGTCCAAAACGGTCTTATTATAGTTATGTATATTAGTCTTTTGTAATTAATTGGAAGTTTAGAGCGTTTGTCTAGTAAGTGTTGGAGTAAGTGAAAACGCCTAGCAGTTTTTTGTCGTTTCATTCCTGTATGAGTGTTCCAAGTGAGATGTTTGTCCAGGTGGAGTCGTAGCTATCGGATTTGTTCAACAGGGATATGTAGGGTGTTATTAAAAGATACTGTAGGAAGTTATAGTTTTACGACGAAGGGTAAAGGTGATTTGATGGGATTTATTGGAATTTATTTTAATCTTCCAGTTTTGACACCATTCTTCAAGGTTTGTGAAGCGTGATTGAAGGGTTTTGGATGCAATTGTTGGGTCGTTATTAACTGATAGGACACCGATGTATACGTGATAATGACAGTGTTAAAATGAGCTGGGATATCAGCTGTATAAGCTGTGCAAAGGATAGGACCTAGGATACTACCTTGAGGAACACCAGCGGACTGGGAAAAAGGGATGACTTTTGGTATCCTGAAAGTGTTTATTATTATCGTTTTTTATTTTAAGGAAAGAGATGATGGGAGGTGTGTTCAGCAAGGAGTTTCACTTCTAAGTTCTAACTTGGTTCCTGAAGAAGACCTGCAAAGTCAGGTCGTTAGAAAACGTTGGCTTTTAATAAAATAGTTTTGCCACTATTTAGTCTATTTATGACAGCCACCCCGAACCATATTCTTCCTTAATAATGCAACGCCCAACTATTAAATATTCAATATTTTTTATTTTCTATAATTGAATAATTATTCGATTGATATTTCAAATAAAATATCCATTACTATTACCCAATTGATCAGGAGGCCTACAAGTTGAAATATACAAGTAATAACAGTAAAATATCAACTTTAATTTAATTTAAATAATAATTTATATCAACTTCAATTGAATTATATAGTAAGAACAGTAAGAACAAAAAAATAACTCAACAAAAGACTGAAATATTAGGTTATAATTGGATATCATACCACCACCACACATTCTTGTGTCTCAATAACACAGGTAACAAACAAATTAATCAGTAAATATTTTGTAAATTTAATAAATAATGATAAAAGGCTTAGTGGACCCGAAGTTTTCACACCGACAATCGCTTATTAAACACCTCCCTCCACCTTTCGCCGTCCAGACCCAATCCCTTCAGATCGGCTTTAACGCAATCTTCCCACCTTCGCTTCGGTCTACCCCTCGGACGTTTACCATTCGGTACGGAAAATATTAACCTTTCACGAATTCTTTCGTTACCAAGACCATTTGATTCTCCGCGATGTAATCACCTCAATTATATTAACCGGATACAGTTCACACAATTCCGCGTTGTGTAACCGTCAGGATTCTCCGGTTAACTCATCTTTAATTCTTTATTAAATTATTATTATTATTTGTTTATTTGTTTTCGTGTATGTTCCCAAAACAAAGATAATTTAACTTATAAATATAATAAATATTGCAGCCAAATGAATTACAAAGTAATTAGTTTTACAGTTATAAATAGTTACCAAACAATAGAATTGAAAGTCTGCCTGATTATAACGCAATGAATTATATATGTATATAAAAAATAACAAAGAATAAATAATCTAGATCTGATTTAGATTCTCCAAACTACGGCCCGCGAGCTGGATAAAGCTTGCGAAAGCTGCTTTGATTAAATGTTCAAATTTTAAAAATATAAATTTAAATAAATTACTCAAAAACAAGATTAATACAACATTTATTAAATCATTTGTTTCTCTTTTAAAGCTCATATCACTACTGTAGTGATTTTATATTATTTTTTTTATCTTCAAGTTTCTCCATTCTATAAAAATGACAGTAATATCTTCAGAGTATGTAGTGTTAATAAATTTTTTTAAAAGGTTGTTTTTATTCATTATATATATCCGACAAAAAAAATCAGACCAGTTTTAGCAACGTAACAGTATATTGAATTTTAATAATTTTTCACTTGCCCGTTTACATTTCTTTCTTATGTTTATGTCAATAAAACATCTAAATGTACCTATTTTGTAGCTTGTTTCTAAGATTTAAAGTAACAAGTAGCAATAAGCTAATAGTTAACTGCAAGACTTGCTCAAGACCAAGACCAAGACTGTGTGCGCATGACTGTGTCTTGCATTTGGGCAACACTTTTCAGAAAGTATTTGTACTTTGTTTTTATTTTAATTAAAATACAAAATACTTTTAGTATCATGCATTTGAAGTACATTTTCTTAAAACAATTTAAATACTTCGTAATTAAATACCCCTTAGTTTAAAAACACAAAATCATATTTAATTTTTCCCAGGCCTGCTTTCATTATATATTTTTAATAGTTATAGCATTTCCAAGTCAATTTCAACCTTTTCCAAGTCAAATTCAACCTTTTCCAAATCAAATTAAACTTTTACCAAGTCAAATTCAACCTTTTCCATTTCAAATTAAACCTTTTCCATTTCAAATTCAACCTTTTTTTATTTATTTAATTATCTTTAATTTTTCGATGCGTGGGTCTTTTATCGTATGAGTAGTTTCTTAAAATAATCTCCTTTTTAAGATTACGTGACTGCGTTTCGAATTATTTAAGTTTTTTTTTACTTATTCGATATAAGGGTGTATTTTTATGTTTCCCGATCAGTAAATTTTTAAAATAACATCTATTTTATGTTTACGCCACTGTGTTTTGATTTATTTAAGTTTTTAGAATTTATCCAATATAAAGGTCTACTTTTTTGTTTCCGGAGCCGTAGATTTTGAAAACGACCTCCATTTTAAGATTAGGCCACCGCGTTTCGACTTATTTGAGTTTTTCAGATATTTTTCATATGAGGGTGTATTTTTATGTATCCGGAGCTGTAGATTTTGAAAATGACCTCCATTTTAAGATTAGGCCACCGCGTTACGACTTATTTGAGTTTTTCGGATATTTTTCATATGAGGGTGTATTTTTATGTTTCCGGAGCTATAGATTTTGAAAATGACCTCCATTTTAAGATTAGGCCACCGCGTTTCGACTTAGTTGAGTTTTTCGGATATTTTTCATATGAGGGTGTATTTTTATGTATCCGGAGCTGTAGATTTTGAAAATGACCTCCATTTTAAGATTAGGCCACCGCGCTTCGACTTATTTGAGTTTTTCGGATATTTTTCATATGAGGGTGTATTTTTATGTTTCCGGAGCTGTAGATTTTGAAAATGGCCTTCATTTTAAGATTAGGCCACCGCGTTTCGACTTAGTTGAGTTTTTCGGATATTTTTCATATGAGGGTGTATTTTTATGTTTCCGGAGCTGTAGATTTTGAAAATGACCTCCATTTTATGATTACGCCACTGCGTTTTGACTTATTTAAGTTTTTCGAATTTATCCAATATTAAGGTCTACTTTTATGTTTCCTGAGCCGTAGATTTTGAAAATGACATCCATTTAATGATGACGCCATTGGATTTTGACTTATTTAAGTTTTTCGAATTTATCCAATTTAAAGATCTACTTTTATGTTTTCGGAACCGTAGATTCTGAAAATGACCTCTATTTTATGATTACGCAACTGCGTTTCAACTTATTTAAATTTTTAGAATTTAACAAGTATAAAGGTCTAATTTTATGTTTCTGGAGCAGTAGATTTCCCCCATTTTGTAAATGACCCAATTTAAAGTTTATGCCACTGTTTTGGATTATAAAAGTTTTTTTTTTTACTTTTTCGGTATAAGGATCTACTTATATGTTATCCGAGACGTATTGAAATTTTTCTAATCTTTAATATTTAAATTTATCTAATATTTAGGCTCCATTTTATGATTAAGCCCCTGCATCTTGATTAATTAGTCTTCATTTTGGATTTTTTCAATACAAAGTTTCATCAATATGTTTTCAAGTATGAATAAATAAATAAATATTATGAAGCTAAAGTAAAATTAACCACAGAATACAAACTAAAAAGCCGAAAAGCAATTGGTAATAAATTTAACCTTCCGTATTCAGATTTTTCAGCTAATTGTTCGAAATCTTATAATTTTGTGATAGGAGACCACAACATTAAAAAAGATAACTAAAATTAAATTAAAAATGAGACAATACATATTTTATTTATTTTGATTAGATATTTTTATTTATTTATTGAAAAATGAATTAATCCTTCGTATTATGTTTTTTATTCGAAGGAAAAATCAAAAACACTTAACAAAACCGAAACACAGTGGCCTAATCTTAAAATGTAAGTCGTTTTAAAAACTAAGGCTCCGGCATCATAAAAGTAGACCTTTAAATTGGATAAATTCGAAAAACTTGAATAAGCCGAAACGCAGTGGCGTAATCTTAAAATGGAGGTCATTTTCAAAATCTACGACTCCGGAAACATAAGAATACACTCTTTTATGATAAAAATTCGAAACACTTAAAGAAATCGAAATGCAGTGGACTAATCTTAAAATGGAGGTCGTTTTCAAAATCTACGGATCCGGAAACATAAGAATACATCCTCATATGAAAAAAATCCGAAAAACTCAAAGAAATTTAAATGCGGTGGCCTAATCTTAAAATGGAGGTCGTTTTCAAAATCTACGGCTCCGGAAACATAAGAATACATCCTCATATGAAAAAAATCCGAAAAACGCAAATAAGTCGAAACGCGGTGGCCTTATCTTAAAATGGAGGTCATTTTTAAAATCTACAGCTCCGGAAACATAAAAATACACCCTCATATGAAAAATATCCGAAAAACTCAAATAAGTCGAAACGCGGTGGCCTAATCTTAAAATGAAGGTCGTTTTCAAAATCTACGGCTCCGGAAACATAAAAGTAGACCTTTATATTGGATAAATTCTAAAAACTTAAATAAGTCAAAACACAGTGGCGTAAACATAAAATGGATGTCATTTTCAAAATTTACTGATCGGGAAACATAAAAATACACCCACATATCGAATTTGTCAAAAAAACTTAAATGATTCGAAACGCAGTCACGTAATCTTAAAATGGAGGTTATTTTCAAAACTAGGTACAGGACAGCATAATACTAGTCCCTAAGAAATCCGAATAGGTACAATAAATCGATATCCGTAAGTGAAAATTCTACTTAGGAGAGCATAATAATAGACTTTCATATTGGAGGGGGGGAGGGGATGGCCATTATTTAAAAAAAAAAATATAAAATTTACAAAAACTTAAAACATTAATTTGAAATGAAAACGGTTGAATTTGAATTGGAAAAGGTTTAATTTGAAATGGAAATGGTTGAATTGACTTGGAAAATGTTTGATTTGATCTGGAAAAGGTTGAATTTGACTTGGAAAAGGTTGAATTTGACTTGGAAATAATTGAATATCACATAGAAATATCACACTGAAAAAATCTAAAATGTTAAAATAAATGGATATGCAACTGAGTAATCAAATTTTTTTTTGTATTTTTTACAAGCTATGCCGTCGATAATATAGTAAGTGGCCTTCATTTCGAAAAAAATCGAAAATTGACAAAAATTCTAAAGTTGAATTTGAAATGGAAAAGGTTGAATTTGACTTGGAAAAGGTTGAATTTGAAATGGAAAAGGTTTAATTTGACTTGGAAAAGGTTGAATTTGATTTGGAAAAGGTTGAAATTGACTTGGAAATGCTATATACATTATTTAACCAACTAACGTTTCGAAGAAACAATCTCCACCTTCAGCATGATTCTTTACTAATATTAGTGAACAGTAAAACCATACTTTACTATAATAATAATAATAACAATAATATTTAGTAATAATAATATAAGGATAGTTGTAACTATCAACAAGGGGATGAAGTTCAGTTATCTGACATGTCCAGTCTTAATAGGCAAAGTTTGCTAGGAATGTGGTGATATGTGTTCTATTATATTATAGACAGTAGTTTAATTGACATGGAAGATTATATATCTACACTTTTTTTAAATAAAAAGGGAACATATCATAATTATTATTATATAAAGAGTTAATACATAAGAAGAAGAGTTAATAAATACGAGTAAGAGTTATAAATAAGAATATTGGTGAAGTGTGGTTAAAGTGATTTGATTGTTCAATAATTTTAATAAAGAATGGTCATGGAATTTTTTTTTTCACATCCCGACTAATTTGTTAGGAAATTGGAAAGTATGTTAATATCTTAAAAGTTCTCTAATTTGAAGCTGTGTTTATTACTCTATTGCTTGACAGAAGTTTAGCAATTTAACTTAAATGAGGAAGGAATTAATGTATAATTCCCGTAATATTGCCAATAATTGTTTCGGAAGTAATAATCAAGTCTAAATTCTTTGTAATTGCCTTATCCAAGTTGGCTGAGTTTAGTGACCGGTATAATTATTCATCTTTTAGGTAAAATGACTTCTTATTGTTGAATGAAATAAATGAAATTTTGTCATTACGGATAAAAGTTGGGTAAGAAATGTCGTTCCTTGCCTTTTCTTCAACACGATTGATTTTCTCTTTGTGTCCATGCGTTCAATATTTTTTATAATTTTTTTTTATATAAATGAATGATCTTATTTTTTTTCTTACTACCGCTCGAAATAACGGACATTTTTTCATTAACCAGCTTACTCTTTTTCCATAGATTTTAACCAATATTCCAGACTTTGGTAGTATGTCAAATAAAGTATTTTAACATACAAAATGAAATACATTTTTTGTATTTTGCATTTTAAGAAGTAAAGATAAAATATAAAATAGATTGTTTGTAACTGTATTTCGTTTTTAAAATTCAAAATAAGGATTTAATTTTTTTTTTAAGATACTAAAATACAAAAAATGTACTTTAAATATAAAAAATAATCCTATTTTCTAACTCAGATCCTGAAACAGCGTCCATAAACCTGCAACGGCACCTATCCCTGATTGAACACTGGTGCAAAAAATGGCGCATCAAAGTCAATGAATACAAATGTAAACATATAACCTTCACCCTTCGTCGTAATACCTGTCCACCAGTTTACTATAATTCCATCCATCTTTCCTTCTCCGACACAGTAAGGTATCTTGGTTTTCTCCTAGACAGACGACTAACGTGGAATCCGCATACCAGACTGAAAAGACAGGAACTTAACCGACGTTACGGCCAGCTATATAGACTACTTAATAAAAAATCTAAACTTTCCATTGAAAACAGACAATACAGACAACATCTACAAGACAATACTAAAACCCATCTGGACCTATGGACTAGAACTATGGGGGACAGCCAAATTTTCTAACATCAAACGCATTAAATCCTTCCAGTCTAAAGTCCTGCGTACAATAGTCGATGCTCCCTTCTATGTCACCAATAAAACCCTGCATAATGACCTTAATATTCCATTTATTCTTGATCTTATCCCAAACAAATTGTCCAAATTTCATCAGAACCTTACCCATCACCCTGACCCCGTAGCACAGTCTCTATCCAGCACCACCCATCTCTACAATCCTCCTCGCAGATTGAAACGGCAGTGGCCCCGTGACCTTTTTTAACATGTATATATTGGAGTTCTGGTAATGGCCGAATTCTCCACTCAAGTCATGAGTGTCTGTGGTTGTAGCGTCCTTATTGAGCCTCCGTTGGATTTTAATATCAGTGAAGTGGTTGAGGGAAAAACGCAGGGATCTCCTGAAGCCCCGCTTTTTCCTCCACAAGTGGGGGAACAAGTCTGGTTTGGAGTTCCCATGACCGATTGTAAATAGGTATGCCTGCGTCTAATATGTTATTTTTATTTTATTATTACTATTATTTATTTACTTATTTTATTTTTCTATATTTCTTTTTCTTTATTATTTCTATTATTCTTTATTATTCTCAGTTATTATTTGTATGTACATAGTGTGTGATTGATTCATATATCCTTAATATTAATGCGCTTTAATGTGGCAGAAAGTATTAATATTCAATAAAAAGTAAAAAAAAAAAATACACAAAATAAATTATCAAATAGAGTACAAAAAAACAGCGAATTTTTCTCACAGTTACGGGATTCATATTTGACTTTTTTAATATGTTGTTTATGCATTTTTCACTGTTTTTATTGAATGGTTTAATTGAAAAATAAAAAAAGGAGCCTACCCGACGTCGCATGTATAGGTATGTATGTGTTCTTTTATTTATTTATTTTTAGATTATTTTATTCTTATTTATATTATTTTTCTGTATAATTTATTTTATTTATTGTACATAGTGTGTGAATGTGATCTTTTATGACTATTATAAATGTCAGATTGTAATATTAGCAAAAATATAAATAAAAAAAAAACCCGACGTCGCAAGTTTCTCCTTATTCACCCCAATGTACTGTGTCGCTATACACGAGAATGCTACAACAAGCAATACTCCAACACTCAGCCATCACGACCACAAATCAGTAAAACCAGCATAAGTGCCGTTAAAGTTTGTTTTAAACCTTTATACTTAGTTGGTAATGAATGGTGTACCACTTGAATCTGCAGCCCTCTCAAAAAATGGTTTAGCTCTGCGTGAGCAATACACATTTTTAAAGTGGGGCTGTCCTAATATTTAACCTTGTTCGTCAATGCCCTCGTGATTTCCTTTTGCCTCCTCTGTCTGGCTATTATTCCAGAAACGTTCAAATTGAAAATTTGTCATCCTCCTCGGATCTTAAAATTGCTATGAACTTTTATTTGAATGTTTACTATACTAGTATTGTTATTACATAATATACCAGTATTGCGGTCGGGTCAAATTTCCGATATGCGGTTTCCAACGGATCTTTACGTTTCGGAGTCCAAAAAACACATCTTTAGCCATTAGACTGTCTGTCTGTGCCAAGATTTTCTCGGGAACTAGTGAACCGAATTTGTTGCTTCTTTTTTTTTATTTTGTATGGTTTTGACTACTGATGCCTGTGACACAAATTGGGTGCTCCATGCGCAATAGCTGCTGCGCAATAAATGAAAAACATGTTTTTCTATAGACTGTAGCGCGAAAACGGCTCTAACGATTATGAAGAAACTTTCTCATAATGTCCTAATGATGGTACTTTCAATTTGCGTGCATGGGCTAGATTCCCGAGTAAATTCAGAAAAAAAAGTTATAAAGAAATGAAAAATGTTTTTGGGCCTAACTCGCTAAGTATATATTCTATGGTAAAATTAACAATAAAACTTCTGAAAGGTAATTAAATTACCAACAAAATATAAAAAAAGTTATCGGTATCGAACCAATATTAGCGATAAAACAGCGTATTCTATTTTCTACACATGTTTTAATTTATTACTTTCCTTCTTATACTAGGTAAGGAAAGTATTGCGATCGGGTCAAATTTTCGATATGCGGTTTTTTTGATGGATTTATACGTTTCAGAGCCCCTGAAAAACACATTTTATGAATGAAATTCCCTAAAAAGCTATATAAAAATCGTTCATTTCGGACAACTATTAACGATGTTACATCTATTCAATTTCCAATGTAAGATTACGGTTACATATCCTGGTGTCAAAAAGGGGTGAATGAGAGAAAAAAGATAACTAAGTGAAAGTAAGAAAATCTGTTGTCCACATCACACAAGCTGTATTATTTCCTCTACTTTTAACAGAAATTTGACAAAATTAGGCTATGGCAAAAAGTTTTTGATCAGCAATATTAGAGGGTGTTGAATTTTTACACAGATCTACCTTAAGACTGATTACATTACTTTAGTTTATCAAATAAATCGTACTCAAATCAGTTCTTTGATCAATTTTCAAGAAAATAAATCGAATTCAATTTTTTTTTTGTTTCTTAATGGACATATGTAAAGATATAAATTTTTTTTCTGAAATAGGTAGGAAAGTCTTGTTTTTTTTTTATTTTTTTTATTGCATCTTTACAAATGCGAGTGTTATTTGTTATTTTTTTTTTTTAAATAGTCGCAGTTTCTGTATACATTAGTCTGATCAAAAGTTTTAAAATATTTTTTTTATTTAAGCCTGTGGGTAAACTCCCTTTTCCATTGAAACGTTTTGAGAGCTACTAGTCCATGATAGTCCTGAGCGTCTGTGGCTCTAGTGCCCTCTTTCAGTCTCCACTAGCTTCTAATATTAGTGACGCGGCTGGAAAAGTGGCACTGGGATCTCCCGGAGTCTTGCTTTGCTTTCTACGTGTGGGGGGAAAAGCCTGGCTCGGAGATTCCTGGGCGAATGTATATAGTTATGATTGTGTTTAGAAGTTTTTATTTTATTTTATTTGGTCTTTTTTTCTTTTTATTTACCTTCTTCATCAGTATTATTTATTTACTTCTTATATTTATATTTATTTCTTTATTATTTGTATATGTTGTATGAATGAGAACTTTTAGCCCTAATACTTATAGCCCTCCAGCAGTGGCTGATTGTATTATTATTCAATAAATAGATTTAAAAAAAAAAAAAAAACTAGTCCATGAAGATTCATCTATCACATAGCCGTGACTGCTGCTACTGAAATATTCCACTCTAGCTATACGCTTTTCGTTTAAACCTGTAAGGATAAAGAAATCATTATCGACTTGTGAGACATTGTCTTGTGGACCTTTTTGAATCGTAGCAAAGCTTCTATACGGGACGGTTCGACCTACTATGGTTTGTTATGAGGGTTTTTAGTTCTTGGACAAGCCATCAATATGGACCATACCTGTCTCACTATTACACAGATTACGTGAGCAGACGAACCATATCCCATCATCCGATGATAAAACATAATTTCCTTCTTAAAATAGCTTTGCTTCAGCTTCTTCAAATAGGTGCAAACCATATTCATATTTCATAACATATAAAGTGTTACTTTCGTGTGGAGTATTTAATTTAACTTCAACTGCGCTTCTTTTTGATTCTGTCTGTAATCTTCTCTATCTAAAAGACTCGGCTAAAAAAAAAAATTACCAAATATAACTTAGAATAATTTTGAACTAGAGCCAAAAATTATTTGATCATAACAAATGCCCGTTTCCAGGCCCTTTAGCTTTTTCGAAACTAACCCATAAATCAAATGCTAGGACAATTTTTCATTTCCCGCCGTATTAAGGAGGTTTAAATACTAGCTTCTTTGGCATAAGGTTTTTCCATAGAGAAAAATAATTACAAACGCCCTGGCTGGCAGCCCACATTTAATTTTCTTCCGCCCCGCCCCCCCTCTTCTCCCCCTCCTCCTACCCCCCAACTCCCAACCAAAGGCTTCAAAAACATAGCTTTTCCTTTATGAACTATTCTTTCTCTAAGATCTTGTTGCTTTTTTTGATCTGTTTAGTGCCGTATTAATCTCTAAAAGAAATGGATTACTCACAATTCAGCAATATTCATTCTTGTAACTAAAATATACCTTAAGCGTTCAATGTTAAGCCTAAGTTAAAATTCCGACTTTGTCTAGTTGCTTGCGCGAGGTAATTCATCTCAACAAGAAATCAAAATATTCCCATGTTGAAAGCTACTGGCACAGCTTCTGGGAACCGAGATTGAAATTTTGTAAATTTTTTTTATAAATTCATCTTTAGTTTCTTCTTCAACTTCAGCTCATGATGAAGTTTACTTTACCATTTCCTACAAAGGGACGTTTAATACAGTGTTCAGAATTTTATTTTTATAAGTTTGTAATTGTAAATATCAGCTATGACCTTAATAATTGCTTGTAATTAAGGAGACTATATTTCGTTTTTATAAAGGGATTTAACATCCCTCGAAACAAATTTAAAATAAAATGGCAACAAAGAAATTAAAATATTAAAAAATTATTAAAAGCGACAGGATGATTATTAGTATTTCAGCATCTAGAAAAAATAAGTAAAACGAAAAAAAGTATACCCTTGCTTCAAAGAAATTAAATTTAGAAAATTGCCCTCCCCTCATTTTGGTTTGAGCCAGAAACGGCCCAAGTTACGCTTAGTTCAAATCAAGTGATCAATTGAATTCAAATATGACATAACAAATATATAAATTGGAGAAATTGCACGATAATGCTTTCTTGGGCCAGCTAGTGTACAGCTAAGTTTCGTTAGTCAATAAAGTAATATTTTAATTGAATTTAATATCGTCGCAATGCTTATTTACTATGCTTATATTTACTTCTCTACTTAACTTCGTGTATTAGTATATTAGCTTATTGTTCTCTTATCCTTTTTGTATGGATATATGTGTGTATGTATATATATATATATATATATCCCAAGTCAGGCAGAGATGGAGCAGGGATGTTAGGCGGGAAAAAGCTCTACATGGTCTGTTATGCCAAAGGGGACCAAAAAAAAAATTCAATATATATATAGGGGGCTGGGGTAGCCGCACGGGCTAAGGCCCTTGCAATAGGTAATCAAAGTTAAGCAACGTCGAGCGTGATTAGTACTTGGATGGGTGACCGCCCGATTGGGGTGACTGTCCACCAGGGAAAGCCATGCTGCCCGAGTCTCTCCCTCCCCCCGTGTATGTGAGGTCCGTCAGCCTACTGGAGGCAACTCATACCGACCGGGCGTAGGTCTGATGACCCTACCCCGTGTACTTAAATCGGGAATCGGGATGTGGTTTACCAGGATGTTAATAGCCCCCTGAGGTTCGGTCTATGAACGGTCCGTTTCCGGAAAAGAAATATAGGTCCTCGTGCGCCTGCTGACTCCGAGCAGCCATAACCCATGGATCTAGACCGATTTGTCACTGTCCTTGAACCCGAGAGAGTCGCTGGGAAGGACACTGCCAGATTGGCCCCAAAGGGATCGGCTATGGAGTTACGGTTGGCTTTCCGCTGACCATGGAAACCATCGTAGCAACGTGAGGTTGTATGACCCCCTCCAGGTTTTCTGAGCTCCCGCAAGTATCACACGTCTGTAAGGATACCACATCTCGCGGCCAAAGATCTTCATGGTATGTAGTGCCAACCAAAAAAAAAAAAAGTATATATATATATATATATATGGTTCGCTAAGTCTTTTTTTTTTTTAATGTAGTAAAAGTGAATACTTGATCAAAAGTGTCATTATTTTAAGTAACCGAGCCTGTAGATTGTTCATAATAAAATTAATTGCATGTTTATAATGAAATTATTATGATCATAATGATTTCATCAATAATAATAATAATAAAAGGCTTAGCGAACCGAAAGGTTCGATGTCGACACCACCAATCGCTTATTACACACCTCCCTCTACCGTTCACCGTCCAAACTCAATCCCTTCAGATCGGGTTTAACGTTTACGCCATCTTTCCACCTTCGCTTCGGTCTACTCCTGAGACATTTACCATTGGGTACAGCAAATATTAACCTTTAAGGAATTCTTTCGTTAATGAACCCAACAATTTTACAAATCCATTTGATTCGCCGTTATGTAATCTCCTCAATTATATTAACCGGATACAGTTCACAAAATTCGGGGTTGTGTAACCGTATAAACTCTCCGGTTTACTCATCCTTCTTCGGTCCGAATATTCTACGCAACACTTTATTTTCAAAAACATTGAGAGGCTTCTCATTCCTTTATGTAAGCGGCCAAGTTTCTCATCCATAAAGAACTGTAGATACGATAATGGTTTTTATATATTCTAATTTTTAATTTCCGGGACAAGAGGCGCAAGCTAAGTAGTTTTGTCACAGAAAAATAACAAGCATTTTCCGCCTAACCTTAATCTGCTCTTCAATTTCGTTTTTTCTAGTTAAATTATTTGATTATAATAATATAATTATTTATAATACAATAATACTTTTATATGTTAGTATATTTTTGCTTTAGGAGACAATCAAATAAACAATATTCAGTAACCCAATATAAATAATTATCTGGCCCAATTATATTGTTAATTTGAAAAAAAAACCTTTTATATATATATATATATATATATATATATATATATATATATATATATATATATATATATATATATATATACACGCTCCTTTTCCAGTTTAATTACAAGAGGTTTCTGATATTTGCAAGGAAAAAAAAATTATATCACCATTTAAATTTTGACTGATATAATACCCTATTTAATATTTTCCTATTCTTTTAAAACTATTTATGTTTTACTGCGTTGCTTTACAAACCCTCATCGAATCTATGGGTTCTTCTTTAGATAGATTACAAATTCTGTGGGATGGGGTATTTTTTTAATTAAAACCAGTATTTCCATATTAATTGGTATCTTCGACCCGACAAAGTAATCGGGTCGTATAAATTGCATGGAAAAAAAAAAACTAATCAAAGTACAGTTAAAGCTAAGTCAACTAGGCGCGTATCCTTAACTATTTTTTTTTCTTAATTAGATCTATATTTGTATTCATTAAGTAATCTTAGAGAGTCAAATTTAATGTTGAAACCATTTTAAACATCAACTTCGTTGTTCAACCAATTTTGTTAGGTATACAGGAAGCTAGATTTACAGCCGGCATTCCTTCTGCCGTATAATGATCCAAAACATGATATGTCCCACTGGATATTTCAAAGGTATCATGTTACCACGATTTACCTTAATACAGAGTCAGTTAGGTAGTTTAATCCATCAAGGACTTAAACGACAACATTTCATCGAAAAAATATCAGTTTTCATAAACTTCTAGTCTTTATTTCATTAATAAGTTGTTATAAATATTTTATTTCATTTTAAAATATTTTTTAATAGAAACTATTCATTGTATGCAATCAATATGTGAATAATATTAAAAAAAAAAAAAGGCCTTTGATCCTAGTTTTTATTTTTAAAATAAACAATCTTTTCATCAAGAATTTTTATTTTTTCCTTTGTGGAGCTCCGTGATAGACTGAAAAGACTAATGAACAGCTGCGTAAGATTTGTGATCGGGGTCCCAAGATACTCCCATGTTTCTCACCACTACGCTGAGTTAAAGTGGCTTTTCCCCTCCTTCCGAAGACAATATTTCCTAGGTACGTTCCTCTACTAAATCATCAACAACCATCGTCCTACTTACGCCTACAACCTTCTCCAGTTCAAATCCTCAGTCCATTCCCTGTCCACAAGATCTCGACCTTCTAACCTTTACATGCCTTCTCACAGATCTGCCTCATTCCAAAATTCCTTTATTGTTCGCTCTGTCAATTTCTGGAATTCCCTCCCTATCAAAATTCGACATTCCCCATCCATATCCACATCCAAAACCCTCCTATTCCAATTCCTATCCCAAAAACAGTCAGATAGTTGCTAACCATTCGAGCTGATTTTAATAGAGAATTTGATACATTTTTATTTTTTAATTCTTTATTTTTTTCGTAAAAGTGTATACTGGTCAAGAGCAAACAGCTTTAAGTGTCTTGTCATAATATTAATGGTTTTGTATATAGTTTAGTTTGTTTTGTTTATAGAATTTTTACCTTATATTTTTTTTTACATTATTTCTTTTTTTAGATTGATTTTATTTTGGCCAGATGTAACATATTAATTTTGTTCTATTTTGTTATTCTCAAGGGACTGTGTCCCAGAATAAAGTTATTTTTCTACTACTACTACTACTAGTAACGTTTCGTACCTAAAAAATAAGACATAAAACTTTAGATTTAAAAATAATTTTATAATTTATTTCTCTATGACCGAATTTTTTAAATTAAAATGTTTTGTTTTATTTTTTCCACATTAACAAATACCTTCAACTTTTTTTTTTCTTTCTCATCTAGCCAAAAATACCTTTCCTTATTTTAATTAATTTCCACCCACGGGTTTATTTTTCTTTTGGCTCCAAACAATAGTTCTTATACCTAACAGTCTGACAATGGTAACATGATCAAATGTTGAAATCAAGGATAGGATTTTATTTTTAAAAATGTATGTCACATTTACTTATTATATTTTCCATGTAATACAGTTGTAAATTTCAATAAAATAAAATAAAAAATATGTGTTTTTCAAAAAATAGTAAGTTCTTATTTATTTAATAGAAACTATTTAGTTTTTTTTTTAGGAATAATCTATTTAATAGTCCATATTAATATTGTTTTTTTAATTGCCGAATTGACGTTTAAATTTTTTTTTTTTAAATCTTAACTGTTATTAATCATAACTGGTAGTTGGTTTTTTTTTTTTTTTTTCTGAAGGTTATTGTTATCTTCAAATATCCGATAAAAATATATTTTTAGGCGTCTTAGTAAAAAATTTTAATAACATTACAACATTAGCGTATTCAAATGGGTCTTTGGGGACATCCCTATGATTTATCCTGTTCGAGAATAAAACAATTAAAATTGGTATTAAAAAATGTATAATAATAAGTTCTTTATTACTATTTTCCGATCCCGTAGTAATTTATGTATCATTAATTATGCAGCTGTAGACACGTGAAAATTATAAAGATTTCTAGTACATATTGATATGTAGTCGCGTGTGTCCAAAAATGTTGCTAGTCGGAAATATTAGGGCAAATTCATGCAAAAATTTGGGAGAATTTCAAAACCGAAATTGGTAGACACCATGAATTAATCAATCAAAGGAATCAAATTAATGGCTAGCAATATTAATTTTAGTTTTATTACCTTCCTTCGAAATGGAAAAAAATAAATCGAGAGAGCCTGTTCTCTTACATAGGTATTGTTTTATATTGGGTTGAAAAAATCCGATTCTTTACATGCCCAGATATCAAGAAAAGTGGGCTATGTTTTTGTTGAAGAGTTTAAATGGTTCAATCAAGCCGTATATGATGGCTTGGACAGGTAGAAAGAATGGATGAAGACCGATACCCAAAAATACTATTATATGGTACACCAGGAGGCAAAAGAATGAGAGGAAGGCTCAGACTTAGATGGATTGATGATGTGAAGGACGATTTCCAGAATATGGGAATTGGACAATGGAGAAGCCGCTGATAGGGAGGATTGGAGAGGTGTTGTGAAGGCCAACACCTTTCAAGGGGTGTCGAGCCACGGAAGTAAGTTGGTGAAGGGATACCAGAAGAAAGAAATATTCATCGTCGGTTTTCTGAATTTTCTTCAGGAGAAACAACATAAGAGAATCTTCCACGTTGACGGCTTCCAACGTCGATCGAGGACGGAGATCTTAAGAAAGCTGTGGAATAAATTCTTCATAAAACATTTAGAGAACTTGCGTCAGGTCTCGGCACAAGTCGAATAATCATTTTGAGACGTTTAAAATTGATCGGAAAGATAAAAAGTTTGATTCCTGTCCAATAGAGTTTTACATGAGCTCTGCCACATTCCTTCACTGTTCTACTTCCCATTTGCAGTTTTACATAATAATATAAGAGCTAATTAAATATCTATATGAAGTATCCAATAGGAGACAGATTCGACCATTTCTGTTGATCATTTCCCTGTATTTTTTTGTTTTTATACAGCTTTTATTTTTAACATAGTTATATATTTGTTTATTTTAGCATTATTTTAGACTGATTAATTTTGGTCAGTCTCATTGGGATATAAATATCATTTAATTTTATTCAACATTTCATTATTGTTGTTATTCTGAGGACTTTATTTTCGTCTATTAGTCGTCGTTATTTTATTTTATTATCTATCATGTGTAAAATTGATTTAATTTTTTTCCCATTTATTATTTGTTGTTATTAAAACAAATAAACACTAAGATTTAGTTTTGTTCAATATCATACGGCTCATTATTTTTATTAAATGATTATTTTCTTTTACACACATTTATTAGTTAAGCTTCATTCCAAGTTTTCGCGTAAAACCTTGATGGTGCTTAACAAATATTATTGAGAGAAAAATCTGTTATACACCGTTCCGCCATCAACAGCTGTTTCTGGATACATTGGCATATCCCACTTCCTGATCTGCCTCCCCAGATATTCGTTTTCCTAGAATTACTCGAAATGGCTTCTCAGCTCTTGTCCCATTGACAGCTTTTAGCAGACGTTCCTCTTCCTTGGTCTTTTCGTTTAAGAGTTCTTCCACTTTAATCCTCCTCCCATGGAATGCTTCACTTTCCCCTATCTCTTTTGAAAAACAATTTTTTTTTTCCTCACTCCTTTTAGGCTTCAGGATTATATTTTATGAGAGTAGGTCTCGAGGCTTTGTCTCGGTTTCTAGGAACTCCTTATGTAAATTGTTAGGGAGGGAATTCAGTTTGGTCCAAACCCTCAGAGATGTTTAGAAATCTCGGAAAAAACCGATGAGAATCAACCATGCATATTTCTCCCTTTAAGTACTTGGCAAATTCTTCATCATATCGGCTTCCCGTATGCCAGAAGCCCTAAACCTTTTTATACTTGAAGGCAACATTTTTTTTATGTTTTCCCTTGACTTTTCATTTGCTTGATATTAATTATTATGATAAAAATAGAACTATTTTTACATTAAAAAAAGTCTTGCTTATATTTTTAGGGATATAGTTGACTGTTAACATTATGACGATGACACAAAACGTCGACAAGAAGATAAAATGAATAAAGGTGCATGTACGAATTCTTTAAATTTATTCGATCAAACGTAGTTTCAAGTCATTAAGTTTCAACTTTCAACTTCAACTTGATTGGTGCAATTGGCTAAACAGGTGCTTTACAACCAAATCGGTTTGAGAACAGTTTTGAAGAGGTTTGAAAAGTTCTATGAGTTGCAACCGATAAATATCAGCAGACGTTTCAATGTTCATTTTCTTAATAAAACTATTTCTTATACCTTATTATTATCTCTAAGAATAGGATAAATTAACAGATAGGGAATACTTACCGTATTGTATTAATTATTATATAAATAAAGAAAAATAATTAAACATACGAATCAGACTAAAACTCACAACAACGTGTTCTCTTCTGTCCAGAGATAATGTCAGAAACAAAAGAGACATTTGTTTATATCATGTCCTGAAGTTAAATTAGAGATTAAATCTATGTTGTCAAATCCAGACTGCTTTTATACAACAACTTAATTACACAATCAGTATCTGTCGGAGAAACCTTTTTAAATGTTGGACCGTGTTAGAATTTATGTATTTGTGAAATTAATTAATAATTATTTTAGAACTTGTTTATTGAGCAATATTACAATCTGTTTCAAATGACATTTATAATAGTGTCAGAGATATCATACTCTCTGTCCAATAAATAACAATATATTAAACAGCAAAATAATAAATAAACAACAAATAAGAATAAAATAACTTAAAGTTAAATAAATAAAAAAAAAACACATAAATACTTGTATACACTATTTACAATCAGGCAATGGAACTCCGAGCCAGACTTGTCCCACCAACTGTGGAGAGAAAATCAGGACTCCAGGGGATCCCTACTCTCTCAACTGTGTCAATGGGGCTAAACCCGAGTGCGAGAGCCACTCAGGTCGTGAGTGGAGAATCGGACCATTGCCAGAACTCCAATATATATACAACTATAAAAGGTTGCGGAGGCACTTGGAGGATTATATGGATGAGTGGTGATAGATATTGATTGTGCAAGCGGATTTAGATGATAGGTATGGTTCTGCTGTAGTTTGGAGAATATTTCTGGGACAAAGTCTAGGACAAATGTTATATTAAGGACATGTTGCGATACTAAGGTCTATTTAGTAATTCTTTATAATTGACCTTATTGTCCGTTAAGTTCCTGTCTTTTAAGTCTAGTACGAAGGTTCCACATTAATTATCTGTCTAAGAGAAAGCCAAGATATCGGACTGTGTCTGAGAAAGGAAGCTAGATATTGCTTTCTTCAGTCACTGAATAGAAATGAGACCGACAACATGTGGGTGCCACATGATAAGTTAAAGGTGAACATGACAAGAGTGATACATTTTATTATGAGTAGACGCATGTAATTCGCATAAGAAGTGAAATGGGCAGACCTGAAAATGGCTCGACGAGCCGAAACGTCGTAATAAGATGTAATCATTAAGTTGAACAAATTAAAAATTGGTGTAAAGTGGCTTAAAATAAATAAATTGGAAAATATATATATAGCTATTAAATATAAGTACTATGCCAAGAAAATTAATTATCTCTATAACCATTGTAACTCCGGTAATTACAGTATTGTTGTTTTGTTTTTTTGTAACATGCCGTCAAGGAAAATTTAAACATAATTTTATATAAGTTTTTTTTATGCTATTAATTGGAATACTGACAGTAGAAATTTGAATTAGTTTTATATTGAAACGTTGCATACCTTGAATACGTGAATTGGCGAAATGTTGAAGGGTTATTTTATTCTTTACCTGCATTATAGAGGCACAAGTTTGTGTCGTTGTAATTTTCCAATTTTAACCTAAAAGTGATTTCCTGTACCTTCATGTGTTTTTACCCCTTTGCACTAAAATAATCATAACAGTTTATTAAAATAAACAAAATAAAGGATATTAATTTATATACAAAGAAATTGATTTAAAAAAAGAATTGTGATTAGTCTATTCAATATTAAGCATAGTATATTGATCAATGATCAAATAGCAACATAATACGGAAATAAATGCAATACATTTTAGGAAGAAAAACTATATTTTAAATTATTATTGAAAATAATGCAAAATGTCATTATTTATAATCGTCAGGTTTTGACATTTCTTTCCCTCATTTCCTGGATAATTTAAAATCATTTTATGTTATCACGTGTATAAATTGTATACTTTTCTTGTGTTTGTTTTTCAGGGAGGTATACTTATTTTTCGGCAGTGGTATAGTTAATCTAGTTTCTGTTTTTAAATATTATAATTTGTAATTATAAATTTTTAAATATATGTTTTTGAATTAAAAAATATTTTGAAACTTATTTAAAATCATTTATTGGTCAGAACAGCCCTTTTGACCGTATGAATCATTTAGGCCTCTCTCTTCACCTACCTCCCTCCCTCAAGAGTCCTGCCTACAATTTTAGCCAAATACTGATGCTTAAATTAAATGTTTCTATCTAAAAATACTTCATATAATCTCCGCACTCGCTCCTGAATCACGGTTATTTGCCATTGTGAGCCTCCCTAGTCTTAGAGATGTTCAGCTGAGGGAAGTTTGGGTCCCAGACAATGGTATAAGCTGGCTTAGAGCCACAAGTAGAAGCTGTGTTTATATGATATCTATAATATCCCTTAATTCCCTATACAATCTGTTTACAGGGCAAAGTCCTGGGCCCTTTATTAAAATGTTGCATAAATATCTTCTATTTTTATTATATGTTTTTACATAGTCAATGGATTTTTATTGATCAGTCGTTGATTAAAGAAATATTCATACACTAACCTTCTTTCAATTTCTTTTTTTAATAATGCCTAAACAATCAACAATATATATATATATATATATATATAATATATATATATATATATATATATATATATATATATATATATATATATATATATATATATACTGTACGGGCTGTCCCGTAAGTAGAGGAAAATATTTAAAGGGTTGATAATATGGTGTGAATGTGCTCTCAGAACTCTATTATAAATGTCCTTTATTGAGACAGATTGTAATATTTATCAATAAAAAAAAAAAAAAAAAAAAAAAAAAAAAAAAAGGGCTGATAGTAGACATCAAGATATACAAATAAAGTTCATATAAACGATTGTCCAATTCCATAAGAAAAGTAGGAAATTTAAGAATTGTGTGTTTTAACCGTCAGGTTTTATTTGTTGAAAACAGGAAACACTGAATAGAATACACATAAAAACAAAAAACAATTGGGCCAATACTTTCAAAGTTAAAGATTTCAGGTAAATATCTCATAATATTTTTCTGAAAAATATTATTTAATAATTAAATAATAAATAAAAAAAACCTGTACCACTACAACCCATGAAAGGTCTTGGGTTCAGTACTATGTGAGGAAGTACTGCTACAAGGCCAAGGGTTGTGCAGGGAGGTGATGGGGCCGATATCACGCTCAACCTCCCTGTTTTCCCCTTAATTATTTTTCAATTAAGGGTACCCGCTTTTATAGAGGCTGGGTGTGCCCCAGGAGAGTCTCCCGATCCCAGGGTCGATCCACGGCTGATGAAAAATTACTAGTCATTAGCCTGATTCGAACCCAGGACCTTGAACTCTGGAAGTCAGTATTCATCCACTGAGCTACCCCGCTCCCAAATAATAAATACTTGTACCTAATAATTAAATACTAATTGCAAAATATAAGTATTTAGATACTCTTACTGGAAGATGATAGATATTCTTTATGGAAGAATGTGACGGTACTAACTTAATGTTTGCTGTGGATCAAGATCAAGTGGATCTCTAGCCTAAGATGGAAATGAATTAAGTTATCTGTTTAGAAAAGTGATTGAATAATTAGAAAAGTGGAGATGGAAAATTTATTTTGAAAACTCAGTGCACCTCGGCATTTCTACAGGTAACAAGCCGATTTAAAAATTTGTTAAAACAGTGGATATCATCAAATTCCTGAGGTCAGTATTCATTTCACCAGTGATATTGAACCGATATTTCGAGAAGAAAGAAAAGTAACGCCAATGCTCAACGGCGTCCTTTTAAGCTCGAATGTACAGCCTAGTACAAAAAGGCTAATATAGAAATCTATACTCGAGCCTATAACGACATATGCCTCGAAAACATTGGTCATTAATGCCAGATACCGAAAAAGATTACTAGCGGTGGAAATTGACTTTTGGATATGAGCGGATAGATAATGCAGAAGGGAAAGAATTAAAAATGAATAAATCTGGAACTGATGGAGGTGAAAAAAATATTCTAGCAGATGTTTAAGAAAAAAGTTTAAAGTGATTTGGACACATTAAAAGAATGCCTGCAAAAATATTTGCAATATAAGACCACAATTAAAGTGGAAAGACTTGGGAAAAGGAAGCCGGGCGATAAGAAAACATGCAATGGACCGCCAACTATTTAAAATATTCTAAACGACATTTAAGTCAAGGAAAGCCACAATAGTGGAATGTTCCTTAACGAAACAACATGTCCTCACTTGAATAAATGTATTTAGGAATTTTTTTTTTTAAATTGTTTATCGAGATATATATAAATGTATATAAACTAAAAGAAACTAAACTAATCAAAATAACTACCCAAATACACACATGACTCTATACAATACCTAAAAAAATCATTCACTCATCTGCGAGCCAAGCCTTTCCCCCTACTCGTGGAAATAAAGGTAGGACTCTAGGACATCCCAACGCCTCTCACTCAGGCACATTACTAATATTAAATACCAGTGGAGGCTCAGTAGAGGCGCATTTTGATTCATTCACATCAATGCGCCATTTATTCCACCAGTGTTCAATCAGGGAGAGGTGCGTTTGTAGATTTAAGGATGCTATTTTGGGGTGTGAGTTAGATGAGAGGATTGTTGTGTCATCAGCATATGTTGCAAGGAAGATGCAGAGATGTCAGCGGTAAAAAGGATGTAAAACACGGGACCCAAGACGATGCCCTGGGAAACACCGGCTTTAATTGGATAGATATCGGAAAATACTGTTCCACGCAGTAATAATGCGAATTTAGGTGTGAATGTGTTTTAATTTATTTTATTATCATTCGGCTTTAATCTGTTATTTTATTTATCTTGTTTATTATTTGTATATTATTTATCTTTTTATTTCTCGCCCTCTCTCTCTTATCGATATAATTTTTTTTTTTTTTGTTTTCCACGTTGGCTATTTATATTTATTTTCCTTTTTTATGTACATATTGTGTGAATGAATACTGTATCCCTTGTACCAATAAAGCCATTACAAAAAAAAAAAATGGCGAGTCGTGAGGTATAAAAATAATAAAGACGAACTATTTAGGAAATTAAGTTCAAAATAGCTTTATTTGATTTAAAATATTTATTTAAAACACTTCTAAATAAAGAAAAGGATAAATAATATAACGGGCGATATCCAAATCTGATACTGGAATTTTTATTTCGATAACACCATAATATCAAATGCCGTGATTCTTTAGGATATCGGTCAACATCGAAAGGAATATATCGGTATCCATTGATATTATTGCAACATCTCTACTTACGAGAAAGGATACGTAGGTACGTGTAAGTAAAAATTATAAGCAACACAAATCATCTTATTATTTATACTTTTATTGATATTTATTTTAATTATGCTGAGTAGAGACAACAGCGTCAACAGCCTTAGTTAAGTTAGACGGGACAATGTTGGATCGTTATTGACTCTTCCTTATAAGTGAATGTCAAGCGGAAAAGACTGGTGTCGTAAGTTGTAAAAAGCATTTTTCATCAGGAGGCGAGGGACGGATCCATTAAGACTTAAGACCCGCCTCTCAGGAGATGGTTTGGGAGGGGGGGGGCGCGGAAGAGGGGGGACTGAATGATTACCGACACTACCTTCTATCGATAATGACTTGATTCCAAGTGACTTCCATGATAGGTCTTCATTTTATGAATATAAAGGAGAAAAAAAAATGTTTATTGTATATTAATCAGTGGTACAGACAAATATTTTTTTTACGAAAATTCTCATTATTTTCAATCTGAAGATCGGAAAATTTGCAGTGTTTAATTTGGTACTAAAAACTCATGATACTCATTTGCTTTACACTTGAATCGCAAAATACAATATAAGAGAAGAATAGTTGGGGTGATCAGTAAATATATATATATATATATATATATATATATATATTTGTCAACCATCACTCTACAAGTAACATACAATAATTTGATTACAACATCGAAGAAATAAGTGGCCTATAAAAATATTGGGTCGTTTGGCGTGACCTCTTCCCTCAAAATATCGAATTGATAAAAAAACGAGGTTTTATAAGCCGAACGGCCCAATATTTTTGTAGGCAGCCTATTTTTTTTTTTTTTGATCTTACGATTCATGTGGAAAGCAAATGGGTAAGCATGATGTTTTAGTACCTAATTAAACAGACAAAGTTTGCCGATCTTCTAGATTAAAAACGCTTAAACTCCGAGAACTTTCGAAAATAAAGTTTACGATGAGATGAAGCTATTATGAAGCTTTAGTTGATAAAAAGAGGTAGTAATGCCGACGTAAGAGGATCATCTTCGGGTTACCTGTGACTTTAAATTCATATTTGAAAACATCGGTCCATGTGCATGTAGAAAGAAGCAATCAGGAGTTAGCTAGTCAAATACAGTAAAAAAGATGAGGTAAAACTTTTCTTTTTCAAAATTATCCATAGTTGAGGACGGATATCTTGGAAACTAAGCTAGGAATCGAGATCAAGATATACAATCAATCATATTTCAAATTTTATCAGCTTTAAATATGTATAGAACGTCTTTGTCGATGCGATTGATAATTTTCCTGATAAAAGCAAAAACTCGGAAAATAGCAATAAACACGAGGTATTTTTTTTTTTTCAAAATTATCCATATTTGAGGACAGATATCTCGGAAACTAAGCGAAATAGCGAAAAAAGATATATAACCAATCATATTTCAAATTTTATCAGCTTTAAATTTGTACAGAACATCTTTGTCGATGCGATGGATAGTTCTCCTGATATAAGCGAAAACTCGAAAAAAAAAATAGCTTTAGGTGCTCCCCACATCTGGCTCACCAGCTAGGAGTGGGGACTTTTAGCATTTTTACTTCCTTACTAGTCCAAACAATGTCCTTAAGTCAAAAATTGTGTCCCGGCCATTTTCTTCGTCGGTTTAATGACAAAAAACATTAAGGGACTTGTCGTACATAACCTTAAATTGGTTAGAACATTGATGAATTTTCTCATTGTGAAATCAGAAAATGATGTGATAATGGTAACTATGTTTGATGTAGATGGATATTTTATATATAAAGGTTATATATAAATGTTTAGTGTACTCACGCTGTTTTTCATTGATAAATTAGGTCGAAATCCACAAGAAAGTTCAGCACCATCAAAAATGTACTTCGTGACTTCCTGCAAGATGCCGACGACCATTTTGTAATGTATGGAGATATTTTAGGGACACTATTTTAATGGTTTAAAAAATATTGGATAAATGTAATGTGCATAAAAAAAAAATATATCGAAATCCGATATTGGCTCTTTTCTTTAGATATTACAATAGTATTGAGTCATTTGTCGATATCGATCATATCGCGACATCCCTTCTCCATAGACGGAATGAAAAACAGGAGTTCAGGGCACCCTTACTATATTGTAAACAGGGAATATAGGCATGGCTTTTGTTATTTTACTTTCAGTTTATTTTATTATTATTTATTGTATATATCTTTTGACTATTATTTTGCTTATGTTTTATTTTATTTATTTATATTTTCTGGAAATATGGTGTGAATGTACTACTTCCTCACTATAATCCTTGTCCATTTTGTGTCAGAATGTTATATTACTCAATAAAGTATTCAAAAGGACAAAACAAAAAACATTAATGGATTAAAAAATTATTAGCTTTACTACTATTATTAGCTACTTAGCTTTACTCCATCAAAAATACATTATAATCAAACTGCGCAACAGTAAATCTTTGTTATTGTTTCTGAAAAAAAAATTGTTCAAATATCCTGCATTAATTTTAAAACTTATGGCGCTATCAGGGATATATATCTATGCGATATAGTGCTTCCAAATACTATAACTTTTTTTTTATGTTGGGAAATCAAATTTATGTTTAAGGTCTAATGCATGTTTTGAAAGTGGGGCCGCGGTGGTCAAGTGCAGTCCCTACTCGATTGCTTAAACCACTACGGCGCGGGTCCGATTCCCCAATGGGGACGGTAAAGTCCCCATCCTGAGATTCACAGGAAGGTGAGAGCGACCCCTGTGTCCAATAACATGGCTCCTTTGGTCCTACAGATTTAGGGGGTTGGGCACAGGGCTAGTAACCATATCCCGTAAAACACAAAAAGGTTGCAAAAGGTTGCCAAACATCCCGACGAAGAGGGAGTTATTGTGGCCACGTTCCGTTATTATAAACCACGTGCTCTCTGGATGTCATCTACAGAAGAAGAGAACCAATCGGTTACAGTTTATGGTCTAGAACAGCCCCCATGCTGCTAGAAGACTAATGGCAGAAGTAAAAAGAGTTAAGAGGCGTTAAGAAAAAAAAAATTGTGATTAATACCTTTTATTAGGTAACATATCGATTAATTTGGATATTTTTTTAAAATAATAACTTAATCATTGATTAATAAAAATAGATGTTATTAAACCGCTAGTAACCTTAAAATGGAGTCGTATGTTTTACAGAAAAGGCGTTAAAAAAAAAAGGGAAAAAAAAGGTATTTTGAATGTGCGGTTTTTGGCTCTTTCGGTCTTTTATTTTTGTTTTATTAATCTGAACAAGAATTTTTATACTGGTAAATTACAAATATTTCAGGTTTTCGTGTTAATGTTCCCTAGCCAATCAATTTTTAATTTTTTTTTTCCTGTTGGCATTACAGACCATGTAGATTTTTTGCTGCCTTAACAAGCCTGCTCCATCTCTGCCTGTCTTGGGCTATTTCTTTCCCTTTATCTGCACGCACCTCTAATGTATCTTTGTTGATTCTGTCTATCCATGTGCTTTATGGCCTTGTGCGTGGTCTTTTGCCATATATTGAGGAATTCATTGTTACGTAGAGGCTTCCAGATGCTTTGCTACGAGCTACATCCTCCGACCATCTTAGCCACCTTGCCTTCATATCATGGGATATTGATTGACCAGTTTCAGTAAGCAGTTCTTAATGGTATTTCTTCTCCGTGTGTTAGTACTCTTATTCGAGATCGATCCGGTTATCGTGCGGAGGATTTTCCTCTCAAATCTTTAACACTTTTTTTCTCACAGGTCTCACAGACGTATATTAGAACTGGCTATATTATATCATTGTACACCCATAATTTTATATTTCTTCGGAATTTTCGGGATTTCAATATTTTTGAAAGAGAGAAGAAAGCTCTGTTTGAGCTAGTTACAAGCTGGTCTATTTCTGCCCGTTGGTCATTCATTGGGTTTATTGTGGAGCCGGGGTATTTGAATTTTCCTACTACCGGCAATGATTTTCCTTTTATGGAGAGCCTGTTATTAAGATGGAATTTTTAGTTTATTATCATATATTCTATATTGTCTTCATTCACATAATCTTGTAAATGAAATTATAATTTAAATTATCAACTATTCAGTGGAGTCAAAATTTGGTGCAGCTTATTATGAGGGTTCACACGCGATCTTAATTTTATTAATGTCGCAGTCAGTAAAAGTTTAAAAATGTAGTGTTTCCCTGATGGTGCCTGAATTGCCGAAAATTTGAATTATTTAATTAAAATTGAATTTATGACTGACTAATTATTAAGGCGTAATAATAATAACTAATTGTATATTTTTTTTTCATTTTTCCTTTCAGGATTTGAAAATTTGTATAAACAAATGGATCATATAAATTTGCGGTATCTAAGTGGTTTGTGTTCAGGAGTGCAGTGATATTAGTATAGTTCACTTTGATGTCTATTTCATTAACAATAACTTCATTAAGGTGGGCTCTATACATAATTTAATACGTGCAAGCTATTGTTGCAGCATCCATCTTCATTAAATCAGGCAAGCGAGGATCCCCGCCATGTAGTTCAAACGTTTGGTAGCTCTGGATAAGGGTCTGTACCTCAAGTATACCACGAGCGGTATACCACCCGCTAGTATATTGGATTCTTTTGATGCAGGTAGCAGGTAACAAAGTGGCCTGCACAGCCAATAAATATAGAAGTTCGTTTATTTGACGTGATTATTCATCGTTCAACAGAGACTAGACCGATATTGAAATGAAAAAAAAAAATATTCTGGGACGAAATCGCTTAAGAATAATCACGATCAGCCCAGTAAAATTAGTACAAAATAAGGGGTCTAGCTTTCCAAAGGCCGGGTAATTCAAATTTCTTTTTTATATTGTTAGGTTAGAAGATGGCCCCGTGATCTCTTAATGTAGACCTATCATTAGAGTGCTACCATTGGGTAGTTACTCAACAAGTGTTTTCACGTCATTATATCCATACGTTCAAATTTACTAGATGTATTTCTTTAATACACTTGTAAATATCATTAAGAAATAATTAAAAAAAATATGTATATATATATATATATATATATATATATATATATATATATATATATATATATATATATATACATATAGACATTTTTTTCTAAACCCGACAGGAAGCGAAATATCCAGCTTTCAAAATGGGCAAAGTTTTGAAAAAAATGACAATTAAATTACTATAATTATACTTTTTCGTTAATGCAGTCAAATATTATTAAAATCATTATAACACTATAACTATGTCATTTATGAGTACTTAATGATGTGGGAGAGGATTCTAGCCGCCTATGCCACTTTTTCCGCCGATTAAGCGTATTTTATAAGTAACTGCTTCACATATTTTAAAAAGTAATAGAAACAAAAATGTATTCTCCATATGTTTAATTTCACGGCTTTTTGCGTTATTGTAGGCCGTTTACTTTAAAAAGACGCTTGATTTCCAACTTTAGTTGGAACGACTTGAACAACTTGACTTCACGAGTGTTTTTTATTACCATGGCCAATTATGTTTTTGATACTTTTTTTGTTTCATTATTCTTCAACTATCCAGCTATAATAAAATGCCAGTCATGGCGAAATTAAGCCAAATGCTGAATCTCAGTGGCCGAAAACCTAACTCAAGTCAAATACGTCAATCTTCTTTGTTTGAACGCCATTTCGTGACAGTCCGGCCACTTTTTTTGTGGGAACATTGGCTTTTCTTTAACAAATAGTTACAAAAACACACTTATATGCAATTTATTGGGATGTGAGGGAAGAGTGCACGATAGGGGGGATCTGGCCCACCGTGTAACATCCTTTTCAAATCACCTGTCGATTACTGTCTACCGTTCCAGTCAATGCCTCATTATCTTCCAAGAAAACCTATAAATTCTCTGAACGAGATTCAAAATGGAGTTACAGAATCCTTCTGTTCAAAACTGAATGAGATCTATTTTGAAGACATCTAAATGGTTAAATTTTGAAAGCTCGATAATTCGTTTCCTGTTGAGCTTAGAAAAAAATGTTAGATAATATTAAGCTATTTAAGATTTAATGACTGCCTTATTTTATTTTCCAATCTCAACAAATTAAAATGCTACTATTCTCTCCGGTGTATAAAAAATGTTTTTAGTGACCGTGTATATATAGAAGCATGTGGGTATTTGGATAGCTATTTTCATTTGCTTAGTTTATATACATTTATTTTTAGAATTATTATTTTTCTGTATCATTTATTGTGAATGGAGTGTGAGCTCTTTGAACACTATTATAAATGTCCTTAATTGTAACAAATTGTAATATTTCTCTATAAATATGTAATCAAAAAATAAAGTAAAATAAAAAAATTGACCGTGTAATATTTTATTTTTCAATCTCAGTGAATTAAAATTCTGGGATAAATTCTTGATTTTTTTTTCTCCTTACACTCTATTGAAAAAAAAAATACAATCTGAACTACGGAATACATGTAAATTACAGTCATGCAATTTGAGCAACGTTTAGTACAATTATATAAACATTTGTGCATGGTGTAAAATGGGGGGGGGGAGGGTTGGTTCGCCGTTAGGCCGACAGGAGGTACCTCCCTAATTATATTATTATATTAAATTAACTTTATAAATCTTATTGATTCATTATATATTGTATACTATGCCTGTATTTATCTTTATTACTAGTGCTATTTATTACGATTTGTCATTTTATTGCCTGCTATGTTCTGATGTTGTATTATTTTAATTATTGTATTGTATGGGTTATTATATTATATTCCATTGTTTATATTTATGCATACAGTCAGATGTTTGGTTGTTATCAGGAGAGGATGTTGTCACTGAATCCCAATGGATTTTACTTTGTATATAAGTTGTTAATGTTTTTCATATTAATGTGTTCATTGTTATTATTATATTCAACTCTATTTGTATAGGCCATTCAGCGAAAACAAATAAAAATACTCATTCATTCATTCGTATTTATTTAATTATAATTGATGGCACCGACCGATATATGTTTCCATCTGGTTCGATCGAATCGTTATTGGATAAATAAAACTCTTGATGCTTCAATTTACGTAGGAAGAAATTAGATGTTTTTAAAGTCTTTTTCTACTTAATTAAAATGCTGTTTTTTATTATTTTAAATATTATATAATTCAGAATGAAAACGGAATCAAAAGAAATTCTGGTAACCGATCTTATTAAGTAAATCTTTTTTTTTTTTTAATTTAAAATTTTCATACCCCCTAGGCGTCTAAAAAGAAGATTGCCTCGAGATCTCCTATTGTAAATACATTGTATTAGAGTGCTACCAGTGGGTAGTTTCTTAACAAGTGTTTTCAATTTATTATTTTCTGTTATCACATGTATTAAATATATTTTTTATTCTTAATACAGTTGTAAATATCATAAATAAAAAAAATATTCATATTTATAAATTTTCAAAAATTCAAGTTACAAAAATGTATTGAATTTTATTGAAAATGGGGCTTCAATTCCAATGAGTTATTATGCATATGAGAGTTACATAACTAGGGGGAAAACTTGTATTATTGTTTATTAAAACAATATATCGTCTTATAAAAACATTATGTTTTCTTAAACCGTCATATAGTTTAGTAAAAATATTACTTCTTATAAAACTGAAACATCTTTTAATTTATTAAAACTTACTCATTAAAAACAATGATGACCCGAGAAAATATTGAAGTACTTGAATTTGAAGAAATCATGCTCATTGTTAAGACTTTTTAAGGTCTATTTATTATTGTATAAATCTACATAAACATTTTCATTAATATACCACAAAATAAAAATATTTACTTAAATATTTCTATGAAAGGATAAGATAAACTTGTATGAAGTAAATAATAAGAGTATTTTAATTTATAACTTTTTAAAAAAAATACGGATGTTGCAGGGGATTTTCGTATCAAGTTTGTTATTTTGTATTTAGACTTGGATGATAAAATAAACTAAAAAAAAATTTAAAGAATTAACAAAAAAATAATTTAATTAAATTATTTAAATAATTAAAAAATGAAATCTTCCTTCTGGGATAATTTTTTTGTTACTCATGTTCAAACACCAGAATGGCTAAAAATTAAACCAAATTGTTAGAATGAAAAGAATAAATAAAATACCACAGAAACACAATTTTGATTTAAAGAACCCTTAAATTTTAAGTATAAGAAAAAATATTAATAATAAATTACCGATGGAATCCATATACACATTTAACAAAAAAGATAGAACATACAATTAATTATAATAAGTAACTATTTCATTGACATAATGGAGATATTAAAATAATAAGTCATAAATAGCAAGCAATATAAATTACAATATGACATTCATTTCTGTCCGTTACAAAATATATTAAAAATGAGAAAATAAAGTCAACAGATAATAAATGGAGAAGGGAGTATAAAATAAAAGTAAATATAGAGAATGATTTTTTTTATATATTTTTTTTTTATTGAAATAATAATAATACTATCTATCTCAATCAAGGGCGTTTGGTAATAAGGTTTTATGTGTGCATTCATACTGTTATATGCAAAATTGAGAAATAAGAAATAACAAGAAACCATGTAAGTAAACAATAAATACAGTAAATAATAACGAAAATATAAAATATTTGTAAATAGAAAATTGAATAAAAAAAAAAAAAAAGCATAACAAATTACTTGTCGCACAACCATTCCTATTTACAATATATACATTCAGCCTGGGGAACCCCGAACCATGCTTAAGCGCTCTAATGTGAAAGGCAAAGCAGGGCTCAAAGAGATCCCAGCGCTTCTCTCCCAGTCGCATCACCGTTTCAAGGTCAGTGGAGACTGAGTGAGAGCTCTAAGGCCACATACACTCAGGGCTTGAGTGGAGAAGCTGGCCACTGCCAGAACTCCAATAGCGTATTTACAAAAGATCTTAGTGTTGCTCAAAATCGAACTTGGTCTTGCACTTTGGAAGACCAAGACCAGGACTGGTAAAAAATCGATTTTTTTTTTAATTAAGGCAAAATAGCTACTAATACTCGACAATCCTGGTTATTATATGTATGTTACTATATGTTAACAACATACTTTTGTATTTAACTCCTCTAATTTTTCATTCGGGCTTAGTTAGGTTTCTCTTATCTAAAAAATTACAGTAATATCCCTATAGTAATAAGCTAATAGGTAACTGGAAGACTGTTGCGAGACTCTTGCGCAAGACCAAGACTGACTTTGCAAGACCAAGACTCTCCTCGGTCTCGCATTTGGGCAACACTAAAAGGTCTAGGGGCCATGTAGATAATGATAGAGATTAAGAGCAAACCTTGATACAGCCTGGGTAACAATGCAGATTATAAGATTCCTAAATAGAATAGAAGTAAAAAGTTATTAGAAAAGTGACAATATAAAAAATTATAAATGACATATATGACAATATTTAGAAACTATAGAAAATAGATAATAATAAGATCAAGTTTAAAATTGTGAATTATAGAAAAACTTTAAGATGGATTATTATAATATTCTGCAATGATAATTATATTGAAGAATATTCCTGAAGATGAGGCCCTCGAAACGTTGAATGTGTAAGCGAAAAACATGAGTAATAAAAAAGGTTTAAAATAACTTTTTTGCATACGTTCAAGAAACTATATAAAAAATCCTTTCTACATAGTAAGTATAAAAAAAAAACAATTACGCTACTATCCGTACATTTCCTATAAGTTCTTTACCATTCGACTCAGAACGACTAATTAAATAGATTGCGGACCCCATAAAAATTAATATAAAGGAAATATCTGGGTGAAAAAACCATGTCTTGAGAATCGAGGAATCTCGTCCCACTGTGAACCGATGCGGTATTCTGAAGTAAGAATAAATGTTATTTTAAGAAATATATGTAGGAGAATTGATAAATAGAGATGGGTAATTAATTCCATTCGTAGCCAGGAAGAATAACGAAGGATTTGCATGCAATAAGAGGTGATATGTAAATCGATAACATCTTGTATTTACATAGTGAATAGAAGAAGGTTGAGTGAGAACTAGGAGTTTAAGTTTAAGTTTTAGACGTGGTAGCGCCTGGGAACTATGAATCTAGTGAAACAATTTATTAATCTCTTCAATCTCATTTCTTAACTACCAGGCAGTCCACCATAAACCAGACAGCCATAATCATAAATAAGACAACAAGATGGCTGGTTTTATGGGTATCTAATCATTTGGGAATTGAATCTTAGCAATTTTCTGGCGATTAGGGAGATAAGATACTTTCAGAATAGGTCTTCTCATTTTTCTTTTTTGACGCGACAATCCACGTGGGGTCAAGGCCTCCTTTAACAGCAGTCGCCCGTCATTTTTATTAGCAGCTGATTTCCAATATCTTGTATTAAGGATAGATCTTGAGTCTTCCAATTGGCCTTCTTCCGAATAGCTGTTCAGTGAGGAGCTTTGTTTGGAATCTTAATAAACCTGACCATGTTACTCTTCCAGAAAATTTCCTGGAGTTCTGCATTGTTCTCCAGAATAGTTGTTGATAAAAAATTATTTCAACGTTCCTAACAGAAGTATGGAAGTGGATAGGTAGACGATTGAGGTTAAGTATGGGTGCCCATCCCCCCTTCCCAAAGTCGATGGTAATGAACCTTACCCCCCTTCCAAGACATTATTGCTCTCTCCTATTCTTAAAAACAATGCAAGCGTAAGTGGAAATTAAAAATTCTTAGAACATATGCAAGTACATTTGCTGTTGTCAGTTCCATGTTTTCCCCAATTCTCTTGGTGTGAAACTTTTTATTCTGAAAACTCATGGGGCCGTTGAAATATGCCCCCTCAAAAATTCAAAACCTCGTCAAAATGTCCCCCTCTTAAAAATGTTGATGGAGAACATCGCACCATGAAATCCCCTTCTAGAATCTTCTGAGGCTGAGTAAGGGCCTGCGCCTCACTTTGTTCAGTATTAAGGATGGTATACGTAGTCCTTTCTCTAACTCCACTTTAACTTTTCGTAAAAAAGGAATACTTTTATGAAATTCATTGAAAAATTACTTCTTCCATCCAGTTTGTTTACAGAGGCTATTTGAATTTTCTTATTTTGCGAAAAAAAACCGTTTGATATATTAAGTTTAATTTATTTTGATCGTCTGAGAGCTTATGCGAAAACTGTCGGAATGGCATTCTGATTGATTATGTAATATTGATGAATTGTACCGAATGATTTCGAGAAATCCTGAAATCCAAGCCTCAAACATGAGATGTCCAGGGTAGACCAAGATTAAAAGCGTTTTTTAAATACGTTTTAGTGTGTATTACCTAACTGGCCGTGTAGGGAGGGAGGAGGGGGTTTATGTTTCATTCTAATTACTCCAGTAGGTTCACTCCATCGTTTCATTGTTCCATTAAGAATGATCGACAGTGGCTGATCTTCATAAAGCATAAACTTTCAAATTCTCGAGTCTAGCGACGCCGAATCAATATTTCCTTTGTGGCAGATCAAAAACATGAAATTCAGCCTTGCCAATATGGTTAAAATAGTTTTAGTTATATCTCTAGAAATCCCCTCTCTCTATAGACAAAAATGTATGGTAGAGGTTAACCAAGAAAAAAAACAAAAAAAAACTTACTTTTACTTTTTTTTCTTTCGAATTATTTGTTCGATTAACTTAGGTTTTAATTTTATTAAGAGTTGATGCATTTTTCAATAAAATGTATATCAATGTGACATCAGAGATAAGTGACTTATCTTTCTTATTATTACAATTAAAACATAATTTTTGGTAGCTCCTGTAATATTTTTAAAATAAAATCTTAAATCTTCGCTGTTATTAAATATATTTGAATTAAAATGCTTGGATAACCCAAAAGTACCATTTACACAAACAATCGCACTACATTCCTCCATCAACAGACCATCGTCAAAGCTGTCATTGACTACTAATACTCTCACTTAAGTCCCGTTCTTTTCCTCAGGCTTTTACCATTCGCTTTATCGCTCAATAATAGTTAAATTATAATAATAATAAAGAGAAATTATTGCGGTAATATTATATCGGTTAGGGGGAATATTATATTAAGGGATGAAGAAATTTCTGTGTAGCTCAGTAGTTAAGCCTTCCTTTGTAGTTCTCTGCTTTTTCAGAGATTAAATTTTTTTTCATCCAATATCTTTTGAGTACAGGAGGAAGATATAATGCATGCCGAGCGGTTAAGGTATTACCTTGGGTCTATAATACAAGAATAATATAACGCTGAGATTTTTTTAAGGTTATGACCAATGTTTTTGTCATGTAAAACACGGCATGAGATATTTTTATATTTCACTTGTTCGTTATTTAAACGAATTCTTTGTATATATATAAATATACTATAGGCCATTATTTCTAAGGTGTAATGGCCTAATGTATATATATATATATGTATATATATATATATATATATATATATATATATATATATATATATATATATATATATATATATATACATTACGCCATTATTCACCAACATTTTATTTATTAATTATTTTATTAAGACAAAGTTTTGACCATCACTAACTAGGGTCATTTTCAAGTCTGAAAAATAATGTCATTGTTAGTATACATTTACATTTACAAAAATTTTATTTTACATAATTAACTAATATAACGATCCATGGTATACAATGGCCCTTATGTGAATAAACAATATATATAAAATTGTTATTTCATTAATTTTGGAACAATAAACTGCTTCTGGAGATTTTAAAATATTCACAATGGCCCTTATGTGAATAAACGATATATATAAAATTGTTATTTCATTAATTTTGGAACAATAAACTGCTTCTGGAGATTCAAAAATATTCAGTTACATTAAGTTTTATTAGAATAGTTCTAACATTATAAGAAATTTCTTTTGGTATATTATTACTTTTATCAGGATCCGCATTATAAACATATTTATATGATGCAATTATTTCAGATATCATTTTCAGATAAATACAGTCGCCGATAGAAATTAATAAAAACAACATCGCTAAGAGTTCTTACGCTACTGTTGGGATAGGAAGTTAACAATATCACCTCCCCTCCTCCACCCCTCCCAAAGTTTACTTGCACAGGTAATTCGATTTACAGCCCCTCCTAAATTTAGTGGTAGGAGGATAAACAATAGGAGTACAGCCACTCACTAAATTATTGTAGTAACAGAAATTAAGTTGATCATAAGATGACACAATTTTTTTATTTTCTTTATCGCCCAATGTTGATTTATAACGTCTTATAGGAATCAAATAATATCAGTACCTAAAGAAAAAACACATATAATGATCACAAAAATAAATAAATATTTTTATAATAGAACATGGGAAATATAAGAATCACTAAATTATAAACCCGAGCTTGGAATGTTTTTTTTTTCCGTGAAGGAGAAGACATATCTTCAAAATGAGTGCCAAATATTTGAATTTGATGAAGAATTAACAAAGATATGGCGTACGGACAGTAAATCATCTTTGAGAAATAATGTATAAAGATTTTTTTTTATAATACATACAACAAAACAATATATATATATATATATATATATATATATATATATATATATATATATATATATATATATATATATATATATATATATTGTTTGCCTATATAACTGTTTTTCTCCAACCTTCTCTCCCACATAATACAAGTAATTTCCAGCAGAGGCTCGGTGTTGGAAGGGAGCAGATGCAGACCATCGCAGAAACTATTATTTTAGACTCGTTGAGAATCCTCATGTATTGATCTAGACCTCCGCTTATTTGATTCTATGAACCGTTCTTGGCATATCTGATATATATTCCGATGGTCATATATTTTTTTTCCAGTATTATATATTGATTGATGAGTATGCTGTCTTATTTAGCAACTCAAAACAGTTGAGCAGCCGTGCAATGTTGTATTTCTCTCGGAGCAAGCGAAGTTAGAATAAAAAAAAAATCGTATATCATATACAATTACATTTGCGGCGATTTGTTTCATGTTTTCCCTTGTTCCTGGGTATGAAACTATTCGGTCCACCGTAATGTGTTCTCGTCAAAAAATTTAAAACCCGTTTGATTGTGCAAAGATATTTCCTGATTGTCTCGTTGCGGCGAGTGGTGGGGGCAGATCAGATAAGATCTGACCGATAAAATTTAATCTGTACCTAGATATCCACGGAGGCAAGAACTAGTAGATTTGGGAACCCTCAGGTAGTATGGTGTCTATACCAGTATAAAATGGTAAGTTATTTTAGCACAATTCATGTAAGCTACCAATTCATCAAAATACTGTACACTGCTAAATTAGTTGAATGTTACCTATATTGAACACATTAAGAGTTATTTGCCTTTATTTGATTAAAATTATAAAATTGCCTAAACACCTTGAAAATATGCCCCCTTTAAAAATTATGATGGCGCAACTTGCTGGGACTCTAGCTTGAGGGAACCTCCAGACTTGCTGGAGGATATGACGTAGAATTGAACGTGCTACTCACATATCTGTAGTACACTAGATACCAAATATTCATGGATCCTCATAAAGCAAAACTATCATTATCAGGAAGCAAACTAGCCTCTCGTTCGGGTATCCGGGTGAGGACTGCTTTAGGGGATTCATGACGCAAATTGAAAACTAGAGACGATATCGAACCTTCGGGTTCGCTAAGCCTTATTATTATTAAATAATAATGCCTATTCTTTGGTCTTAAATTAAAAGCCATCCTCAACCCTCCCACCCCCCATTTTGTTTCTGTTCCCTCGCCCTTTCTCCGTTTATTATTTTTATAAATCTATTTCACCGGCACTACAGCTAATTAAAAAAAATATTTCTATTAAAAACAAAAAAATTATGCTTTTGATCTGTATTCATTATTTAAAAAAAATTGTATTCTGTAAATAATTATATTAACTAAGAGTGTTTAATTTATGTGAATATTTTTATTATAAATATATAATTTTAAGACTTCAGGAGTACCTCCCCACCTACCTACTCTTCCTTTTTGAACATTTCCTAGTTTGCCTGGGTTTACAAAACTGGAATAGTCATAAATGTTTGGTACATTTAGAACACCCCCCCCCTTCCTCTAGAGATAGCTTTTCGTTTCCTACAGAGTTTCCCTCTATATCCCGAATTTTTCAAGAAAATGTATTTGTTGATACCATCCCGTATTGATTCAAGTCACGTGCTTCGGCCATGCGGATCTTGAACAGTTGATAACTTGTACAATATGAAGCTCGTTATACGGGTTGTATACTACTTCGTTTGTTGGGGGCTCCCCATTCATCCAGGACAAAAAGTGGTTTGAACATTCTCCGGGGCATTTTTCTTTCAAAGATAAGGTTTCTCTAAATTTTTCGTGGTGTTCCTGGTTTCCACTCTATACCTGGTCATTTAAGCGTCTCATAAAAACTCGTCTCATTTTGGTTAAAATAATCTTAATCTATTCGTGCATAGAGGGTCCCTCGCAAGTAGAGAGAAATTTTTATAGGAGTGATAGCAGAACTCAAGAGCTACAAAAAAGTTCATATAAACAATGGGCCAATTTTCATCAGAAAAGTAAGAAATCCAAGTTTTGCGTTTTTTTAAGTAAGTCGCGTTTTTTTATTGAATCGAAAACAATAATTAAAGAAATATTTCGTTAATGTAATTAATAATTGCATCATTGTAAACACGGGCGGATCTACGGGGGGGCTTTCGGGCTGAAGCCCTCCCCCCCCAAAATGGTAAAACATAACCACGTTTTATGGAAAAAAATAATTAAGAAATACCTCTTAAAGTATTATTGTTGGTGTAATTACATTTAAAAGGACTTAAGGAATCACTTAAACACCATTTCATATAGGTAGTTAGTTTCTTTCTGTTTTTCCAAAGTAAATATCGTTATTTTTATGAAAAAAAAAGCTTCCGGGCTGAAGGCCCCCCCAAAATTAAATTCTGGATCCGCTAGTGATTGTAAACAAGATGAAATTTACTTTAAATGAACAATTATTATTGTTAAAACCATTTACAGAGGACTTTTGAGCGGATAAACTAAGCTAAGTTCTATTTTCAGAAAAAAACATAAATTATCCACCATTTTTTTTTTTTTTTTTTAGCACCATCCGACTGTACTACAGTTACCCCACTTTTTAAAAAACTTCTTTGTTTCGTATGCTTTGATTTCGTATTAATTAATTTGAAATTTATTATGAAAAAAATTGGGATTCAGCTCAGGTTTTGTAAAAAAAGAAGAAATTTTTTATCCTCTCAAGTTAAAGTACCCCTGTCCCCAGCAAAAATTACTAAAATTAATTGTTAAAACTTTTTTATTTTTTATTTTTCCATGATCTGAGATGTATTTTAATCAACCTAATTGCCTACCTAAACACACATTTTATTTATAAAAAATTAATTCGAAAAATACTGATTTTTCAAATATTTTATCCGGTTAATCGGTGATAAACTGTGTTTCTCCTAGATTCCTATTTTAGGAATTGATTCACAAGTGACAAACTAAACGTTCCTGATCCTAATATTAACGTTTTAATTACAATACCAAATTTAAATAAATAAATAATAATAAATTTTAGGACTGAAAACAGAGATAAAAGCATCCACTATCTTTATATAAACAGAAAATATAAAATAAACAGAAGCAAAATAACAACTAAATAATAATCAAATAGTAGATACAAAAAATGAAAATAAAATAACTGAAATATAAGTTAATTTAAAAAAAAAAAAAAAAAACGCAGGCGTGCCTGTATACATGGTGTCCTGAAAGTAGAGATAAATTTTTATAGGGGTGACAAAAGAGCTACAAAAAAGTTCATATGAACAATGGGCCAATTCCCAGCATAAAAGTAGAACATCCAAGTTTTGTGTTTTTTTTTTAAGTTAGTCGTGTTTTTATTGAATAGAAAGCAGTAACTAAAGAAATATTTAATTTAAGTAATTGTTAATTGGTTAATTGTATACAAGATGAAATTTACTTTATTGAAAATAGAGCTTATCATTGTTAAAGTCATTTACAGGGGACTTTTGAGCTGCCAAACTAAGCTAAGTTCTATTTTAAAAAAAAACAAAAAATATTCGCTATTTCTTTCCATCAGCATCCAACTATACTATTGTTACTCCTCTTTTACAAAAACTTCTTCGTTTACTAATATTTAAGTCGTTAATAATTAAGTTGAGGTTTGTTAGAGAAAAACTTGAGATCAAGCTGAATATCTTGTAAACATTAAATTTTTTATCCTGTCAAGTATAAGCATCTCTATTTTCAGCCCTTAAAGTTTTATTTAAAGTAGAAAAAAAACTTTTTGGAATTAAAACGTTAATATCAGGATCAGGAACATTTAGTTTGTCACTTATGAATCAATTCCTAAAATAGGGATCTGGGAGAATCTGCGATCTAGAGATCAGGCAGGATCTGGGAGAACAGTTATATAGGCAAACAATATATATATATATATATATATATATATATATATATATATATATATATATATATATTGTTTCGTTGTATATACTATAAAAAAAACAACATCTATATGTATTATTTCTCAAAGATGATTTATTGTCCGTACGTGATATCTTTGTTTATTCTTCATCAAATTCAATTAATTGACACTCATTTTGAAGATTTGTGTTCTCGTTCACGGAAAAAAAAAATCATTCCAAGCTCGGGTTTATAATTTAGTGCTTCTTATATTTCCCATGTTCTATTATAAAAATATTTATTTATTTTTGTGATCATTATATGTGTTTTTTCTTTAGGTACTGATTTAATTTGATTCTTACCAGACGTTATAAACAAACATAAATAAAAGAAAATAAAAAAATTGTGTCATCTTATGATCAACTTAATTTCTGTTACTACAATAATTTAGTGAGTGGCTGTACTCCTATTGTTTATCCTCCTACCACTAAATTTAGGAGGGGCTGTAAATCGAATTACCTGTGCAAGTAAACTTTGGGGGAGGGGGAGGAGGAGGTGATATTGTTAACTTGCTATCCCAACAGTAGCGTAAGAACTCTTAGCGATGTTGTTTTTATTAATTTCTATCGGCGACTGTATTTATCTGAAAATGATATCTCAAATAATTGCATCATATAAATATTTCTACACAACGGATTCTGATAATAGTAATAATATACCAAAAGAAATTCCTTATATTGTTAGAGTTATTCAAACTTTATGTAACTGAATATTTCTGAATCTTCAGAAGCAGTTCATTGTTCCAAAATTAATATAATAACAATTTTGTGTATATCATTTATTTATATATGGGACATTCTCATAGAAAGTAGCCCAGTTTGATTTATTTTTAATAAAATTTATAAATAAATCATAAATTACCTTCTGACCTTTTGTATCATATTTGGGTTGTCAGTCGTAAAAGAATGTATCAATTCGATTAAAAATAAATTATTAAGATAACGTGGCAGATGCACTAAGAGTTATCTGGGCACATTACATATATCTAGTCAACAAGAAATGTAAAAATAATAGATATTCGTACACTGAATAGAAAGAAACTAAATTCTGGGACGACGTGTCTTAAAATAGCAACATTGTACAAACAAATTATTAAAGAAGATTGACCAAAAGACTAATTAAATAATTAAAAAATAGTTTATCAAAAAAAAAAAAACGGAAAAAGATTTTTCCTAAAAATATTTAATATCTGTTAATACCCTTAATTATTCGTTAAATAACTGAAAATTTCTGTTTAGTTTTTATTTTTAAGGGATAAATCGGGTTGAACTGGAGAAAATTCTTTTTGGCCTATTTTTTTTTTTTTTTTTTCATTTAATAGAAACAGTGGAAAATGTATATTGTGCCAACTGAAAATATTCTCGGAAACTCCACGAACAACACAAGGTATCAATAAAGAAGTATATCTATTTTTTGGAGTTCTAAAAGAATAGATTTAGAAAGATTCAAATAGATGTCGCCAGTTTTCCCTTACTCGTCCCACTGTGCGCCGTTTTGAACTCCTTTTTTTTCATGTTAATTCAGTAAATGTTTAATAGGATTCAGGACTGGTAAGAAATAGGTCAATCCAAACGTTGTATTTCTTCGTTTTATGTGGTAGAATTAAAATCGATTCAATCATTGGATCTAGAGTTATTAATCAGAGAATCATTCATTGAATCAGATATGAATATTTAGAAGTATTATTGAATATTCAAATCTAAACAATTCCTGAATAGTAAGTTGATTGAATGTAATTTTGTGGTTGTTTCCGTTCATTTAGCCAAGCTATTTGAACATTTCTATCATTCCGTTATATTCTCTAAGTCATTTTAACCTGGAAAGATATGGATTATGTAGGTTTAAAACAAATTATATTCTAAGATTTTATTTTTCAGAAATTAATTTCTATTTGTTTTTGTTTTTTTCAGTATCCAGAGAACAGAGGGTTAAATTTTAATGTTATAACTAATAAAATTAAACAATTTAAAAGCTTAATACATAATTGTATCGTATTTGTCTATTTTTTAACTATCTAATATAATTATAAAACATGTTTGGAAAATCGCTTAATCCATTTATATTTTTTGTATTAATATCGGTAACTAGTATTGCCCAAAATCGGTCTTGGTCTTGCACTTTGCAATACCAATACCATGACTGGTAAAAAAAATCAATTTTTTAAATAAAAATTAAGTCAAAATATCACTAATACTCGACAATCTTAGTTGGTATATGTTAATAATTGGTATAACCAATATACTTTTGCATTGATCTCCTCGAATTTTTCATTCGAGCTTACTTAGGTTTCTCCTATCTAAAAAATTACAGTAATATCTCTATAGTAACTGCAAGACTATTGCGAGACTCTTGCGGAAGACCTAGACCATGACCAAGACTCATCTCGGTCTCGCATTTGCGCAACACTATCGGTAACGTAATGAAAAAACATAAAAATAAGTAATTAATAAATGTTGTAACATTAGCTAAAAATTTATTTAAATATTTAGAAAAAGTGATCAAAAGAAGTGTTGAAAAAAATATACATATACGTTAAACTTCGATATCTGCAGTTTTAAAATTTAAAATTGCAAATTTTGACGTATGTTTTAGGCCTTCATTAGGGCTAAGAAAAACAAGATACTATCATAATAAATAACAGGAAAACAGGAAGAATAAATATAATATGAATTTTATCATTAATTAAATATAAATTCATGAGAAAAGTTAAATATATATATGAAATATGAAACGCGCTGCTAATCATTTGAAATATTTATTTGGAGAATTTTAATAAGGGCTATCAAAGAGAAACATACAAAAGAACAGAGTTATATCAATAATTATATGATAATAAAAAAAAATAAAAAAAGAAACCATATTAGAAAGAAAATAAACAGACAAAATAGTCAAAATTATGAAAAATGATTTGTTATCAACTAATAAATAAATAATTGGGAATTAATGAGGATAAACATTACGTGGTCTGTGATAAATTAAAATATCGGAAGTTATGAAGTAATAGTAATGAAGTAATCAGTGACAAAATAACTGTAGCAAATTACTTAATGCAATAAACTACATATACATATTAAAATAGGTATATATATGTACATATTACAAAATACATATGTTTTTATTATTACAATATAATAAAATATAAACGAAATTAATTTCTTGCCATTATACAAAGTACTTATACAGTCAGTTTATTACAGAAAGTCAACAAGTAAATTTTTGATGGACCCAAAATTGTAAGTAGGTACGTTTTTGTAAATTTCAACCGTTTTTGTAAATAACAAACACTGTAAGTGCCCCAAAATTACAGACAAATTTTATATATCTACTCCAGTTACAATAACAGGTATAAAATGTTTTGATTTCTTAGAAGGATAATACACCAAAGTCAAATTTTAATGATTTAATTTCAATAATTTAATTAATGTCACTTAATGAATCTTTATAATAAATCGACGATGTATTTTTATTTAGCTTTTACTTCCTAGCGTTTATTTATAATTAAATAATATACAATTTTTTATAACATAATGAAAACATTACTGTCGTTTTGTTATGTTGCTAATGTTTTTCCTTTTTGATATGTTTAATTTCATAATTTGACTTACTAATACAGAATACTTTACATAATTAAAACCTAATATATATATATATATATATATATATATATATATATATATATATATATATATATATATATATATTTGAAGGGTTACTCTGTTAAGAAAATCAATAAACAATTTTTTAAGTCATACATTCCATTTATTTTAGTAACTTTGTACTTTTTTATGATTTTATTAAATGAAAGTATAAAAAAATAATAATACTGATTAAAATACTCTTGAAGACATTAAGGTAGAATTAGTAGTCAATTTTAACCATCTTCTCTACTTAAAGTGTCTGAAAAAGAAACGGCCCGGCCCTTTTTCTCCCTTCTATTTAGTCATGCGGCCCTTATCTTTATTATTCCCCATTTGCATATGATTTCAAAATTTAATACTTTTTGATATATTTAATTCTGAAATTTAATGTTTTCTGTAATAAACAAATTTCCAGCTCGTGAAGACCTCATGGAAAGAACTCGCATATCCTTTTAGCCCGAATGGTAGGAAAGATATAGTTTTCTTTATCGAAGTTTGAAAAGCCAGCGTTATTTATTATTTATGGAAGTTTCTATTATTTGGAATGGTGCTTTGATGAACGCATTAAGAATATTACTGTAAAAAAATGCTGGTGCTGTGCGTTCATCACACAAATTTCATTTATTACCCTCTCCTTAGTAGAAATTAGTATTTTCGGACAATGAAGAAGTGAAAGTAAAAATTATAGACGCTATATTTCATTTTGGGTATTTTTATTTGTTTAAGTACCCTTATATATACAAATTTTAATATAATATAATAATTTTAATCGCTGTAATCTATAAAATTAAATAATGCCAACTATAGCATTTATGAAAACCGCATATGAATATGCTCATATTGCGTATGGAAGCCTTTTTCAGGTTTCGAGTGAGCTCGTATTTCTTTGGTTCCTCCACTACAACTATCATCCGCTAGGATCTCTTATTTCTCCTATATTTAGTTATTAAATTATTTCACATTTTATATATTTATTCTATTTTTTATACTATAGATCAATGTGAAATAGAAGAATTTCAAATAAAAAATATTAAAGTTACATTAGTGAAAGCTTTTTTTTTTTTTTTTTTGTTTATTTAATGGAATTTACAACTGTATACAAATACATCTAGTAAATATGCGCAAATATAAATAATGGCATGTACAGGCTTGAAGAGTTACTACCCAGTGGTAGCACTCTCTAAATAATTTTAAGTAAGAAGATCACGAGGCCATCTCCTTTTCAGACGCCTAGGAGGATTATCAGAAATCGAGAAAGAAGCAAGAGTGGAAACAAGCGGATTTGGATGGGACTGAAGTTTATCATGAAAGGATAGATATCTGGCTCGAGCTAAATCAGCGACATATGGTACATTAAGGTCTTTATGAATGGTTTTATTTGTGACAAAGTATGGAGCATTACGGATTTTACGGAGGATTTTGGATTGTAAGGATTGGATACGATAGGAATTCGATGGTTTGGTGGAGCCCCAAAGCTCAACTCCGTATGTCCATATAGGTCTTATTATAGTTATGTAGATAAGTCTTTTGTAATTAATAGAAAGTTTGGAGCGTTTGTCTAGTAAGTGTTGGAGCAGTCGGAAACGTCGAGCAGTTTCTTGTCGTTTAAGTCTAGTATGAGGATTCCAAGTAAGACGTTTATCCAAATGGAGTCCTAAGTAGCGGATTTGCTCAACAGGAATAAGTGGAGTATTATTGAAAGTTACTGTAGGACAAGACGTCATAGGTTTACGACGGAGGGTAAAGGTGACTTGATGGGATTTGTTGGAATTTATTTTTATTCTCTAATTTTTACACCATTCTTCAAGGCTTGTGATATGTGATTGAAGAGTTTGGGATGCAATTAAAGGATCGTTATTAACAGATAGCAAACATGTGTCATCGGCGTAAGTGGTGATGACAGTGTCAGGATGGGTTGTGATGTCAGCTGTATAAACTGTGTAGAGAATGGGACCGAGGATACTACCTTGTGGAGCGCCTGCAGATTGAGCAAAGAGGGATGAGAAGACATTATTTTGGTTTACTTTGAAGTATCTATCAGTAAGATAGGAGCGGATAATGCGGAAGTATGTAGGGGGTAGGACTTTTCGGAGTTTGTACAGAAGACCCGGGTGCCAAGTGAAAGCTAATATTGAAAATTAGCCAATTAAGCCCAGTTAGAGAACATCAATGAGAATAAAACCTACATTATATTAAAAACTGCTTAATTTTACACTGACATAATGAATTTAATCAAAATCGTTAATGCCGTTTTCGAGAAGATCGTAAAAATCGATGATACAAAGTGCGACTTCAGGTTAGCTGATTTGGACGAAAAAGTTGCTGTAACATCTCAGGCATATAAAAATCTTAAATATGCAATTTCACCTTCGTACGACTTTTCGTTTTTGAGGATGACGGTTAAAAAAAAAAAAAAAAAACATTTGCAGTCGCATTGATGCTGATGCATTCTTCTATACCGGGACGCTGCTATTTTAACACCATGTAACACAAGCCATCCCCTCAAAAAGGAAATAGCTCTTAGCTGGCAATCCTTGTGGAACGAGAGCCCTCCTAGCAAATTGAAGGAAATACAAAAAAATCTGGTGCGCGCAACATCCAACTTACACTTACCGATTTACTTTGAATAGAAATTATTTTATGGCAATGCTGGGCTATTTTTAAATTCAGGGGAAAAAACTAGAGACCCTATCTTTCAACCTAATTGTCCGATTTTAACGATTTTTTTTTTGTATTTTTAGGAAATTCCATAAACTTTTAAAAAACAATATACAATATCCACAAAAAAGTGTATACAGACACACAGACCGTTTTGCGACAGTTCGTTATTTGGACTCAGGGGACCTCAAAACATGCATTTCCGTTGGAAACTGAGATTCAAAAATTTTCACGATCGCAATACTTACCCTTACTATATATTACATGTATACATAAGTGAAAGTAAAAATCAATAAAATCATAGTCCACCTTGGAAGTTGATACTAAGGATAGGACATACCAACCTGACACATTCTTACCTGACTTGTAAACAGCCAACACCAAAACGCCTACGCTGCTACAGTGTTCTCACAATCAGCAAAATTTTTCATGAGTGTCCCTATTACGTATCAATTTTAGCCAAATTAGAACCTATGCCAAAACTTTATATATATATATATATATATATATATATAGAGAGAGAGAGAGAGAGAGAGAGAGAGAGAGAGAGAGAGACGAAAATAATTTTCACAATTCCCAATTTAGAGCATGCACTCACATACCCTAAATCAGCTTGTTGCTGAGTTAATGATATATCTTTAAGAGGGGCGTAAAACTTGCTTATTCTGTTACCATTTCTATTAGCCAATTTAATGTCGTAAATATCAAATTCCTTAAAAATCATTCTTACTTATTTAGATAGACCCTAGATATAAGTATATGAAAAAAACATACATTTGCTACCACCGTTTTCACGATTCACTATGACAGGCGAAGATGTTACAACAACGTGTTTGTTAAAAAACACCGTTCGCATTGTTGTGGACTTTATGACAGTCCGAATTCCAAAGTCTTTTGATTGAGAATGTGGAAACAAATTTTATACTAACATTACTTTCCACTAAGAGTTTTTCAAAGTAAATCAACATATTACGGTTATTTGTTTATTAAATCGGTTAAATCCTAAACATGTTATTATTTCGCGATAGAATTAACAACTTGAGGTTAATTCTATAAATTTCATACTTACAGAGATATGTAGTGTTGCCAAATGCGAAACCGGGACGAGTCTTGGTCTATGTCTTGGTCTTGCGCAAGAGTCTCGCAACAGTCTTGTAGTTACTTATTAGCTTATTGTTATATAGATATTACTGTATTTTTTTAGATAGGAGAAACCTAACTAAGTCTGATTGAAAAATTAGAAGAATTAAATGCAAAAAGTATATTGCTTATACCAATTCTTTACATATAGTAACTAAAATTATCAAGTATTAGTAACTATTTTGCCTCAATTTTTATTCGAAAATTCGATTTTTTTTTTTACCAGTCTTGGTCTTGCAACAGATAGGCAGTGTTGGTCTTGGCCTTGCACTTTGCAAGACAAAGACCGATTTTGGGCAACACTAGAGATCAGACAGTTTATTAGTGTTAACATTAGTTAATATTAGTTAAACAGACAGAGAAAAAACGCCTTATTCACTGTAGGTTTCTGAGAAATACCATTATTTGAAACGTGTTAACAAAAGATTTTTAAATAAAAGTGAAGGAATGAGGATAATAGTTGAGGGCATTGCATATTTAAAACCAGTATCGTTCGTGAAACCAAGCATGTTTATCGATTCATCCTCTCCTCCTCCCCCCACGATAATTTGTGTTAAAAAAATTAAAATCAATAATAAACAAGCTACATAAATGAATAAAATGTGTAAACTAAAATCGATAGAGAAAAGTCGACTAGGCTAGGATCTTGTAGAAGGCATGTACCTATTCCATTGATAACTCACTGTTAATTTTATTTAAATCGTCATTTATATTCAATGAAAATAATATATATATCAACATATCCTGAGATTTTATGATTCAATCACTTTTCAGTTTACATGTGAGATTCTTATCACATTTTCAGCGGCAAACTAGTCGGGCAGTCAAAAATGTTTTTATTTGACGTTGTACACACTAAGAAATCAAAGATTTTTTAAAACATTTTTATCTTATTCGTTTTTAGCTGAAAATGTTTTAGAAATGTACCGATGTTATGAATGTCTGTCTCCCCTTCTCCCAGACTTTAATCTAAATATATATATATATATATATATATATATATATATATATATATATATATATATATATATATATATATATATATATATATTCAATTGTATTTTAAAAGACATTTTCAAGTATATATAATAAGTTATTATTATTTCTTTATTGAGTATTACAACAATCTGTCTCTTGGACATTGGTTATAGTGAGGTAGGATGACATAATAAAATAATTAAGTTAAAAAAAAATAGAGATCCTTACAACTAAACAAACACATTATGACCAAAAACGGGATAAAGTAAAAATATAAGAAAAAAATTTTTAATAAATATAATTTTCCATAGGAATTTTTATTTGTTGGGCGCCTGGCATACCAGCCTTTCATCCCTAAAGAGATAAATTAGAAAACATAAAGTACTTACCCTTTAATGGCCATCATTAAATATTTGCTCTACCATGCTAGCTCAGGTGAGAAGGGTTAGGTTGGACATTTGATTATAAAGCAGCAAAAAAGGTTAACAGATCTATTTACAAAAAGAAATATTTACAGAATTAATACTATGTACAATAAAAAGAAATAAAATACAAGGAAAAAGAGGGAATTCAAACATAATTACTATATACAATTAAAGATAAAAAGGAAGATACTTAAGATAATAAAGTTAATAAAAATAACAAAAAAAGATACTTATTTTATATACAATATTATTCCATGCCACATCCAAACATCTAGAAAAGATAGTCAAGATAAGATAAGATGAGATGTATAAGATAAGATAAGATAAGATGTAAGAGTACAAGCACATGCTAAAATATCCATTAGTCATCTGCTCAGGAAACAAAAGATAGTTGAGTTTGTTTTGTTTCCAGTGCTCTCTTAATCTTGGTTACAACATAAACAAATTTATTTTAAATACTTAATATTAAATTGGTTCGTTTCACAATAATCATGGTGAATTTTTACTAATTATAAAACTGCCTTTTTTTTTTTCCTTCGCCTTCTTTTCCCTTCCCTCCCATTCAAAATCTAACGTCTACACCTAAGTGCAGGATATCAATTTATCTAATCCTGGAGAACGACCTGTATACCTGTTTTTATTTATTTTAGTTGAGATACACCGTTCTTTAAAAAAAAAAATTATATAAATATATATATATATATATATATATATATATATATCGTTTTCAATTTTAAGTCAAGCTAAAAACAAAAAGCTTATTATGTAATTTTGAGAAAGGAAAAGATATTTGACACAATGCCTGTGTGCCTGGACTTAATTAAAACTCTTTAGCCTCACATCACAACCCTCGAATAATGACGTCTAAATGAGGGGATTAGAATAAAGCTCAACCAATCCCATTAATTAACCTTTAACCTTAGTCGTAAACCTTCGCCATTCTACACGAGGGGGAGGGGGGAGGGATGAAGTTTATTTAATAATGTGTCAGGTATCCCTTTAAAACGAGCCCGCTATTTAGAATTTCATCTTGACGAGAGAAATCCCGAAAGATTGAAAAGACAAAAATATTTACCCTATTCCTGATACCAAAGTTTTTGTTTTTTACTTTCACTTACCTATATATACAATATATAGTAAGGGTAAATATTGCGATCGTGAAAATTATTTTTTAATATCTTAGTTGTCAACTGAAATAAATGTTTTGCGGTCTCCTAAGTCTAAGAGTGTGCGTGTCTGAGTGTGTGTATGTATGTTATCCGTCTAGATCAGAAATGGAAAGTCGTATGAAAGTAAAATTGCATATTTAAGGTTTGTATACTCATACCAGACTGAAACGACAAGAAACCGCTCGACGTTTCCAATTACTTCAGCACTTACTAGACAAACGCTCTAAACTTCCAATTAATTACAAAAGACTCATATACATGACTATATTAAGGCCTATTTGGACTTACGGAGTTGAGCTATGGTGCTCCACTAAACCATCGAATTCCTCTCGTATCCAATCCTTACAATTAATGTTGCCAAAATGCGAGACCGAGACGAGTTCATCCAGATTTGAAATTGATTTACATTGGGTAGCTCAGTGAGTAAGGCCTTATACTCCATTTCTAGGGTTCAAGTCAAGTCTGGCTATCGTAAATTGTATATTCTGATTCGACTATGAAACATCCTCACGGCCGTGGATGGACTCAGAAGCTGGGAGATCTTTCTGAGGCACACCCAGTTTCCGTAACGTTGTTATTCTTAATATATAACAGTCTTAATCTACAAAACCAAACTTCCGTATAGGAGTGAAATTTCGCTAGGTGGCAAAACTTGCTTATAAAGTTATGAGCACAATATACTTCATGAGTTCTATTGATAGAGGTTTATTTATTTATTTTAATTGCGAACAGTCATTTTTATTGGTCTCTTCTATCGCTTATTTATAATTAATATTAGACAAGCCTAGTTTCTTATTTTAGCCTTCAGTTAGAAATGAGCCGTATTCTTTGTTTGCAGTTTGGAAAATGGTTCATTGCTTTGTTATGTGGCTAGTATTTTTCAAGACACCCCTCTTTCACCCTACCCCCATCAGCCCCCCCCCCTTCGCCCCACAGGCCCAGTGATGGATAGTGTTCCTGTCCCACTTGTCCCGGGTCACATCGTCAACAAACTACCTTCCCTCGCCCCAAAGACAGATTAAGCTTGGTTAAAATAAAAGTTTATTAAGCTATTTACAGAACTGAGTTGTGTATGATTTTTATGAGGGTAATAAAAGCGAGTCCACTCCCCGCTTAATGTTGTGTTGTTTTTTTTTTTTCACCGCCTCTCCAGCCCCGGGAGATAAAAAAAAAAGTGATAAATTCCCGTTTTAATGAACTGAAATAAACTGACACGAATTCCCCTCTCAATTTTCTAAGTTTTCCCTTCCAGGCTTTGAGGGAAAATGAAAAATTTCATCCGGATCCTATCCGTCAGTACATAAATTAGAATGAATTGCCATAAACTGGATATTAAATTATTTTCGAGTGAATGAAAGCTCCAATCGTCTATAAACCTATCCTAAATACGGAAAAAAAATCAGTATTGAGTATGAATTAATTTTTTTTTAGCCTTGTAAGTGTCAATTCATATAATATAATATATATATATATATATATATATATATATATATATATATATATATATATATAAACTTCTCCCAATTAAAGCATTTAGTGATTGGATAAACCGTAAAAGTACCAAAGGGGAAAAAAAAGATCAAAACTGGAAAATTGATAACTTTTCTAGGTATGCAGGGTGTCCCGTAAGTAAAGGATTAAAGATCTGATAGAATACCTCGAAAGCTATGGAAATGTTTATATAAACCATGGCTTAATTTTCCAGAGCAGGAATTTCAAGTTTTGTGTTTAAGTGTCTCGTATTTTATTGAATAAAAAAAAATATGTACCATTATAACCCGGAGGGTTTTGTGTTAAGAATTTTGTACTGTTTTATGGCGATTGGGCCAAAACCACGCTCAACTGCCAGGTTTTTTTTCCTTAATTAATTATTTAATTTAAATTGTTCACGTTATTGGCTGTGTATACTCCAGGAGGGTCTCCAAGGTCGACCCGCGACTAATGTAACGTAATAAATATTTACCTTCCACAACCTGACTCAAACCCAGGACCGTAAGAATCGGAAGTAAGATAGTTATTCACTCAGCTACCCCGCTATCATATAAACTATAGTCCGATTTTCAACTGGAAATTCACTCTTGTATTTTTTTAAGTGTCACATTTATGCTGAATAGGAAGCGATAATTAAAAAAAATATTTAATTTAGGCAATTAAATGATATTTCATATTTAACTAGCCAAAATTGCCTTTGAATGTACAGTTTGTTTTTGTCGAGGGGGACTTTAAACGATAACAACCTGAGTTTAATATTAATAAAATAAAATTATGTTTTGTTATTACTGGTATTATTGCACACTTGTCATTTTTAACATTTTGCCTTTGTGAAAGAAGCGAGACCAGCCTGGTGAGGTTGAAAGCCTCGAGAGCACTTAGCTTGGTTTGAAGTGGTTCCTCAGTCCAATCTCTTAAGCGCCAGTTTCACTTTATAGTCAAGTAAAATGCTACCTTTTACCTTGAATCATGTGACATATCTGATTTTTTTTATATATATATATATGTCTTATGTGGTAGATAACTATTAATAAATCCAAGTTTTCGGTCTCGGCAGACCTCCGTATTATTTTGAAATATTTGAAAAACCCAAACTGTTTTTATTTTTTTCGCAATATTGAAAGGAGGAGGTTTGAATGGTTTGGTCATGTAATGAGAATGGAAGACGACAGATGGCTAAAAAAATTTCCATAAACAAATTCATAAGAAGAAAATTGTGAGAATGAGTGGTCTGATTTGAGAGTATCCGGTGAAAATACCGAATATTGGAATAAAATAATTGTGCAAACCAAAAATAAAAAAATTCCTACCCAATCACATTATATAATTATTTAAAAATAGCCGTTTCAACCTTTGAGGGAGATCTTAAGGATGGATGGAGTTGGATATAGATTGTTCTAGAGGATTCAGATGTTGTGTAAGACTCTGGTGAAATTTAAAAATTTCTAAGGGATAAGGTTTAGGGACAAATATGAAGTTCATTAGACAAACATAAATTTTGAGTGTTATGTTGGTTTCATAAAATTGAGCACCGACTATTGTTCGAAGAACTTTGGACTGAATTTGCGTTTGGATTGTATGCGTTTGATGTTGAAAACTTGTACTGTCCCCCACAGTACTAGTCCGTAGGTCGAAATATGTTCCAGGATTCTCTTGTAGATCAGTAATTGTTAGTAAATAGGAAGTATAAATTTTCTATTCAGTAGTCACACAGTTACATAGCTGGCCATATCGTCGGTTAAGTCTTTAGGTCTAGTATGCGGGTTTCACGTTAGTTGTCCGTTTAAGAGAAAGCTGTGTCTGAGAATGGAAGCTAGATGGAATCAAAGTAAACTGGTGGACATAGTACATACGTCGTAGCTGAGGTAGTTAGCTACTGTGTTTGCATTTGGATTCATTTACACTTATTATAACCACTGTTAAATCAGGGATTGTAGATTTAAGGATGCTATTTATTCTATGAAGAGTTGAAGTGGCTTTATCCTTCCAACCACCGTAAGTATTTCCTGGCATCCTTCCTCTTCCAAGTAATTCACTCCCGCCGTTTTTCATACATCGCCGAGCTCCTTCAATTTAAATCCTCTGTCCACTCTAGCAATACCCGTTCCCGGTCCTCAGATCTATATATAATGGCTCACCGAACCGCTGCTTTCGATAAATCATTTATTATTCGATCCTCTTCCCTACGGAACACAATCCCTCCCCACATCCGTCAATCCAAAACCCTTCCTACCTTTAAATCCCAACTGTTTAATCATTTCTTATCCATCCAGTCCTCATCATAAAATTGTAAATAGTTACTACTGTAAATATGTATATAAATTATTAGATCGTTCTTTATTATTTTTACTTCATGTTTATTTTCATTTTTTTTTTTATTATTAACTGATGTAAATTAGAAAGTAACTTATAATTTCTCTAAATATTTTTTTATTTTATTTTTTTTTTTACTATTTAATCAAACTATACTCTTGTTTATGTATCTCTGAGGGTCCTTAGCCCACATTTTTGTTTCTCTGTATTACTCTAAAGGGACTCGTCCCAGAATAAATAAAGCATTATTATTATTATTATTATTTCGAGACCCATGGAGCTGCCTTAAAAAACACCGGTTTTAACTTGATAAATATTGAAAAATTCTTTTCCATGGTAAACTTGCAAGGAGCAGTCAGAGAAGTAGGATCAAAGGACTCGTTATAAAACTGGGAATGATGGATTTTAAGATTGAAAAGCAATCCGGCGTGTCATGACCGTGATTTTTTATTTGAATGATAATTTGTATGTGATGAGCAGTACATTAATATTTACTTGTTGCCAATAAATCTATTACTGGCAACCTGGTTGACCCTTTTTCCGTTTTTATAAAGTTATAATACATCGAAACATCGACTTTTTATTCGATTTATAGAATTACTTTTTCGATGTATTTTAAATCCATCCATATGGTATATAGATCTATATTTTTTTTCTCGAAATTTTATTTCATCAGGCCAAATCTTGAAATCATCCCTACACATCTACCTTTTATTCCGCATCTCTAGAAATCGGAACTACCTTATTTGATGCAAGGAAAAAACCTTCCTCTACCCCACTTTTTTTTTCATGACGATTTTACTGGACTATTAGAGGATTGTAGCGGGTCATTAAAAGGATTTGTGGATTGGAAACAGTTTGCATACAATTGAGACTCAAGAGTCGGCCATCGCCACAACGAAACTACATTTACTACCTCCCCCCTCCGCCCCTCCCCCAGTCCTTTCCGATATAAACGGAAGGTGATAGTAACTCGTTTATTCCTAACGGTTTCCTGTCCTTGACGACTGTTGGTCTTTTAGTATTCGGACCTCGCGGGATTCTAACGCTTCGCTACACTCGTAAAAGCTAGTGTTCCTCCATCTTCCACTGTTACTTCAAATCATTAACCGCCAGTGTAAAGAAGCATTTATCGTAAAAATGCTTCCAGGAAGATAACCGAGACATTAAAATAATTCCGATTTTCTGAAATATCGTGGGTCTACGTATATAAACCGGATTTGATCCTCCGCTGTTTTAGAAAACGAGGTTGTTTAAACTTAAATCGTAAGAAATGTGTAAATCGAAACAAAAATATTTTTAAATTCTGTCCTTTAACACGCTTGAAATAAAATTTAACGTTTATTTTTAATCAGTTTCAATGCAAGAATTTTTATTTTCAATTTTTCTGCGCAAATTCGGGACTGTAACTTTCTCCATGCAACTTTTCTAGTAAAGTTTTTACATAAATTTTATTTTTTTAAAAATTTACTTAAATGTTCTGTTGATTTTACCGAAAAGTCAGTCTGTAAAAACGACTTTATTCTTTCATTCTCAAACAATCAACACATTACGGTCAAGTAATTCATTTAATATAAATTATGATTCTAATATAAACTAATTACTTTTATGAAATGTTTCACAAAAAAAAAATGTTGGTAAAGTACTGACATCCTAAGCTCAAGGTTTCGGGTTTGAATCCGGCTGATGAAAGATAATTATTTATTCTGTTTTATTACCGTAGTTAGACCATTTCATCTGAACACACTACCTCGGTCAGCTGGTTGAAAGCTGCTGCTTTCTATACGACTATTTTTGTTTTTATTCATTGATATTTACAACTGTATTATAAAAAAAAAAATACAACTAGTAAATGTGCACTCAGGAATATAATAACATGAAATCTCTTGTTGAGAAACTCCCCTCTGATAGCACTCAAATAATAAATTTATACAAGAAGATCACGAGGCCACATTCTTTTCAAACGTCTTGGAGGGTTATCAGGGATTATGGAGGTAGCAAGGTTAGAATCGAGAGAGTTCGGGTGGTTCTGCAGTTTTTTATGGAACGATAGGTATCTGGATTGGGCCAAATCGGAAACATATGGAACATTAAGGTCTTTATGGATGATTTTATTTGTGACAAAGTAAGGAGCGTTGAGGGTTTTACGAAGGGTTTTGGATTGTAAGGATTGGATACGAGAGAAATTCGTGCGAAAATTTAAATTAAAAAAGCGAAATTTGACGGGTCATTTAACGGCTGAAATTTTGATATGATCTAAAGAATATGTCCCTATAAGAGAATTCGCCTTGACTGACAATAAATGCGGTTGTGTTTTGAAAATTGACGACGCCAAAGTCACCAAATTAGTCCAGTCGAATGAGGAAAAAATTCAAATAGTCGGTTTTTTATCTATTTTGGGATGCCGAATCTGAATTTGCAATTCCAGAACGAAATTTTCCATTGAGTTCCGAGACATATGAAAAAAAAAAAAGGAAAAATTTCGGCACTTTTTTTTACGTTTTTTGACATTACTCCGAAACTATGCATTTTATATAAATTATTATTATATATGGAGTTAAAGAAGATGAAATTTACTATCAACTTTATAAAGCATCTTACAAATCAAATAAAAATTGAATATTTAATAGTTGACCGTTGCATTATAAAGGAAGAAGATGGTCCGGGGTGGCGGTCATAAATAGACTAAATAGTGGCAAAACTATTTTATTAAAAGCCAACGTTTCGACCCGACTTTGCAGGTTTTCTTCAGGACAAGATAAAAAATATATAGAGAATTGTGGAAGTTACATAATATTTAGATAATTATAGAACAATGTGAATAAACTTATTATTATTATAAACAGTAAGTACATTAAAATATAAACAGACTAAGCTAAGTAACAAGATCTTAAACTGAAGTAAATATGTGATAACAATTGTTGTAGTATAATAAATATTAAAATATATACAATTGGGAATATACAATATAAATAAGTAAATAAAATTAGAAGAATAAATATAGAGATTAGCAGGTGTGTTCAGCAAGGAATTTCACTTAGAACTGGAAAATCAGAATAAGGGTAGGTATTGGGGAAATTTGTTGACCTGTTTGGGTAATGGTGAGGGGGCAAGTAGTAAAAGTAAAAAAAAATATATATATATACACATATATATATATATATATATATATATATATATATATATATATATATATATGTATATATATATATATATATATATATATATATATATATATATATATATTTAGTTTTTTTGAAAAAGGACCAAGTTAGAGCATGTTGACTGTTTGCTTATTTTACGAGAAATGTCAGTTTTCGTCGGTTCTTCCCCAAAAACTCGTTATCAATGCATCTCTCAAAGAAATTTACTATAATCAATTTAGAATAGCATTAAATTTCTTATGTACCTCATGCAGACTAGTTTAGGTGCACTGAATCGAAGGCTTATTTTACTGGAAGTGTCTGCCGCACTCTACTGAAGCACGTATCTTTTCAATGCTTTTGATTCGGTTAATTTACTATATTGATTACTAGCTTTAATTCCTTCAGTTAAATTAAATGGTGGGTAGCTCCTTGTCTATTAGACCCACCCAACCTATATAAAGTGGGTAAGCTTAATTAAATAATTAAGGAAGAAAACTTGTCGTTTGAGGGAGATACCGGCCTTTTCAAACTCCCTGCACAACCGTTGGCATCGATAAAGTTCTTCCTTAAAAAACCCTGACCCAATCTCCATTGATTGTTAGGTACAGGTTTTTCGGGGCTATATTATATTACAATTAATAAGGCCAATAAAGACAGGTATCCTACTTTGTATGGCTAATCCAAAGTACACTCACCAAGATGAAACTAGTAACATTATTAAATATATTAATTAACGTGCTATTAAATTTTTTGAGTGAATTTAGCATGTACAAGTTATTTTATATTTTAAAACCGATTCCCTCCAAATGAAAACATGACGGAATTCCGCATTACCAGGAAAAACGGACCAGCGTATAGTAAGTACAACCAGAGCTTTTTTTTCTCTTTCAAATGTTTTGGAATTCCGAAAGATCTCAAGAATCTAAAATAAAGGGTGTTCAATGCTAAGATGAAGCCAGTTCTAATATATGGTTGTGAGGCCTGAGCACCATCACTCTAGAATGAAGTTTTGAAAGATTTAAGAGAAAAATCCCACGTACCATAGCCGGTGCTGGAATCAGAACACTAAGACATGTCGGAGAAGGACTAAAGAATGCTTACGGAAACTGGTCAATCAATATCTCATGATATGAAGGCAAAGGGGCAACGATGGGTAGGTCGTATAGCTTGGATCAATACATCAGGAAATCTCTTTACAAGAATGAATGACTCAATAGTAGACACGTGTAAGGATAAAAACTAGATGGATAGATCGTATCGACAAATATGTGCAATAAAGCTTCATGAAGATAATTATAAATAAATAGCCCAAAATGGGCAAAGTTTGAAAATAATGGTTATGGAGGCAAACGATGTAAGACATTATTTTCGATTCTATTGGTTTATATTTTTATTTTCAGATCTGGCCCAATACCTATCCTTCCATAATAAACTTCAGAATCATCCCAACCCTCTCGTTTCTAACCTTCCTTCTTCTTCAATTCCTGATAACCCCCCGAGGCGTCTGAAAAGAAGATGGCCCCGTGATCTCCTAATGTAGTCATATCATTAGAGTGCTACCATTGGGTAGTTACTCAGCAAGTGTATTCATGTCATTATATCAATTATGTCCAAATTTACTTGATGTATTTATGTAATACAGTTGTAAATGTCATAAAGAAATAAAAAAAATATATATATTTTTATTTAATTTGTAAGATACTCGCTTTTTTTTTTTTTTATTTATTCGTTTCGTCTGTTAAGGTTGAAAGAAGTTTGTAGCTAGTATTAAAACGAAACAAAATTCCATAATTTAAACTTATCCCATAATTGATAAAATTTGTTACAAAACCTTTTGGAAAAATGTTTTATCATTATAATTATTATTATATAACTGTTAAAATAAATTGTATATATGTTGAATGTAATTTAAATTAAAATCAGAATGAGTTGAATTGCATTGATAAATTATTCCAAAACCGAGGAAATAAGCGGGCGGATATGTTGGAGCGTTGAGCATGTACAGAACTCTCCCTGTCCAATCCGTCATAACCTCCTGATTTGTGAGCCCCGTTAAGAATTCTTGTCAACCGCACCCAGACCCTTTATTTTACCTACAATCAACTTGCAAATCTGAATGGGGAAAGACCTCCTTTCTCTTCGTTTAATATCATCTGTTGAGTTAATAATTTAAAAGTTATATACACATATCAAATTATTATGTACTGCATTTATATGTATTAACGTTTTTTTTTCTCTGATCCTTATCAGGTAAATGTACCGGTAATATAACTACAACTTTAATTCTGATGGTGGGCCATTGCAATTTAATATACATCAAAATTATCCAGTCTTTTATGTCTATATAGTCAATTAGTTAATTATTTATGAAAATCTCAGAAAATTCTGACAGCATATGATGCACCAGTATTTTTTTTTTTTAATCTTTTCATTGAGAAATAATACATTTTGCCACATTTAAGGGCACTGAGCACTACAGCTGAGTGAGGCTCATTCATACTATATATACAACACAATAAAAAAAAAAAAAAAAAAAAAATATATATATATATATATATATATATTATATATATATATATATATATATATATATATATATATATATATATATATATATATATATATATATATATAACAAAGGTTAAAACCAAAGAAATGTAACTTGAAATCATATTTAAAAAAAAAATACAGAAATTGGTAGCAAATTAAATAAGTCATAAGTAAAACAAATAAATATATAAAAAAGAAAAACATTCATACTTTATTACAATATTTAAAATCAGCCAGGGGAGCTCCGAGTCCAGCCCTTTACTCCACGTGTGAAGGACAAAGCGAGACTCTAAGAGATCCCAGCGCTTCTCTTTCAGCCGCGTCACCGGCAGGATCACCAGTATTAGACACTCAATAGTTGAGGAGGCTTAGGTCCTTCATGGGCCAAAGCACCGAAGAAAAAAAAATTATACACTAAGGTTTTCGGCTCAATGAATGGACAAAGTAAGAAATGGTCAACTAGAAAAGAATGGATCAAAATTTCAAACTAATCCCCTAAAAAGAAGTGCTGATAAACCTACCTGAAACCAAATACCCAGCCTTATTCCACTAAAAATGCTAATACCAATCGGATATTGTGGCATCTCACTTGAGGTTCGGTTATCAACCTCCTAAGTGTTTTAACTGCAAATCTACTCATATAGCGTATATAGCTTATCTATTAATAAGCTGAAAACTGTCCATTACAGTATCTATTTTTGGTAGATTTATATTAAATCACTTAGAGTGCTACCAATGGGTAGTTTCTTAATAAGCGTTTTCATGTGATTATATTCCTCTGTACACAGTTCATTGTTGTATTTAAACTAATACAATTGTAAATATCTTCTTCTTCTTCTTTATCATCCTCACAATGCCATTTATAGCTTCGAGGAGCCTCTATCCAGCGCTGCCGCTCTTCCCGGCCTCTGCTTAACCGCTTCATTTGGTTGAAGGATTTGCCTCTTCTACTTCCGATCCTCTGGATGAACTCCTGATATGAAACTCTGGGACGCCCTCTTGGTCTCTTCCCTGTGGGTCGAGCCTCTAATATCTGTATAAGGTCCATGTCCTCGTTCATGCGGCAACCATATCCAAACCACCTTAGTTACCTGTTCTCCAAGGAGGTTTTGAGTTCAGGCTCAGCCGTTCTCTGATAGTTTCATATCCAATGCGATCGCTTCTAGTTTTTTTTCCCACCGTGTTACGAAGGAACCGCAGTTCCGCTGTTCTTATGCGACTGTAATGTTTGTCCAACATAGTCCAGCTCTCTCCGCCAAAGGTGAGAATAGGTGGTTACACTGACTTATAATAGACGTACTACTTGGTCTTTTTATCTGCTTCACAACAGCTGAGGATACTGTTAGCGATCTGGTGGTATGCTAAGGTACAACATGTTACTATAAAGCTGATATCTAAAAATTAAAAAAAAAAATGAAATATTCTCTTAAATATGTCATTTTTTGTTGAATGTTTTAAAAATGTCGTCCAACGTAGTTGGTCAGGATTTTCAGTTAATTAGTAAATGTATATATATATATATATATATATATTTGTTGTATTTGTTGCTACCATCTAATCCAATGCGAGCACTTTCCCGTTTTTTCAAAAAGTATAGTAAAAAATATAGAGGAACGATATATCGAAATGTCAATTTTTTCGATTTATCGAATTGATTTTTTTAATATATAAGTGAAAAAGTAGATATAAACTGCATCGATAGTTTATATATATATAAACTATCGATGCAGTTTATATCTACTTTTTCACTCTTGAAATTAACATCTCTAGGTCGAAAATTTGGATTTATCATTAAAAATCTATCGTTTACCACATATCTAGGAATCAGAACTATTTCATTTGGTGATAGCTAAAACTAGTAATATTAAAACTGATTAACAATAAAAGTTAATTTCATGTTCCGGTAAAAACGGTTTAAACATGGGTTCCTCGTGCATTAATCTAACACTAAAAAAAATCTTCGTTATTTTGTTTGCGCTGAATTTCTCTGGGAAAAAAAAATTTGCGAACTACCATTTTTTTAAAGGTATATCGATGATTTTTTTTTTTTATAAAATGCATTCCCATAATTTTTCAACAATAACAATTTAATATTCTATTCAGAGGAAATTTAAAAGTTACCAAAATGTTAGCAAAAATGTATTGAGTACAATGGAGAATATTTTGATTAATACAAAATTATTTTATTATATTTGGATGAACCTTTCATCCATTGTATTGGACTGACAACCCTCCGTGGCGTCTGAAAATAAGATGGCCAAGGGACCTCCTAAATTAATTTATCTTTGAAGTGTTACCAATCTTCACAAGTACCTTCATGTTATATATTCCGATAGCAGATTTACTGGTTGTATATATTTTTACAGTTGTAAGTTTCAATAAAATAATAGTTAAAAAAGAATTATTATACATAATTTATTTTATTTTAAAACCATAAACCTGCATTGATTTTCGAAAAAAAAAAACATGATTTATTATGTATTTTAAATAAATCGTCCCTAAAGTGTATCAAGTATAGGCATTTTTACCGAAAAATGTATGATTTGTTTTTGGTGTAAGCAGGTATGATATCTATAAAAGTCGAATGGGGAGGGGGGAGGGGCGGGAGGGTGAGGGAGTAAACGGTCGAGAGAAAAAGAAACCGAACAAAAAGCAAACATAAGAAAGTGAATGGCGCTATAAAGGTTCAATTTGTACAGTAACCACTTCTTCCCAGCCTCCACTGGCTTTCGGACAAAAAACATTCAACATTCTTTCTTTCGCCAGTTTCGTTCTCGTCGGGGAAATAGATTGATAGATTGAAGCAGTCTTTCACGAAGGGCTAAATACAAATACGTTTTTCTTGGAAAACTTGTAACATATAATATATACATATATGTTACTACTCTACTTAAATAACTTGTAAATAAGTATGAATGTGTTTTTATTTATTTGTTTTATTTAATGTAGTCTACTGTTTGATTTATTCTGTTATTTCAAATTTTCTTTTCTTTTGTTATAATCTTGTTTTTCTTTTATTGAATATATGGTATGTTTGTGTTTCATAAATAGTAAATACTCAATGCCCTTAATTGAGGCAAAATGTATTTTTTTTCTCAATAAAATATTATTTACAAAAAACAAACTTAAATACAGATTTTTACTATAAGTTATAGTATATGTCCCTATTATTTGAGTATATATTGAACTGTTATGGAGTGTTGTCCTAAATGTCCTAAGTATTTCTTTATTTATATGGTTCATTTGAGAAAAGCTTTCTCTTATCTCCATTTATGAATTTTTTATATGTTTTACTCTAATAATTAGTGTCCGGATTTTTATATAAAATAAAAAGTTAAATATACACAAACTACACTATGGACTCGTCTAATAATCTAATGAAATTTTCGCGAAAAAAATGTTAGCTTTCATACTATGAGCTAGTTCTTGATTTTCAGATATATGGTACATGAGAGAAGTCTAATGATAAATTCAAATTTTCGAGATAATAAATCGAAAAAAAGATGTCAAGTTTATTAAATGACATTCATAATTTATATACTTGTGCACAATAATCGGTCATGTTTCGTTGTACATCATTTCACACTAAAGATAATATACTGAAATTATAAACGTAAATACCATTTCTCTGTTTACTTGACAGTAGGAAAAATTAATAAAAAACCCAAATAAAAAATAATAATAATAATAATATAAACAAAAATTAATTCTTTTTTATTTTTTCTGGGAAGTTGTATGATATTCTTTGTTATTTGGCAATGATTACTTCCAATTAACAACAATTGAATTTATTTGTTGTATTATCAAAATTGCATGTTTACAAGTTTACGTTTCGGGATATTTACTCCCATCTTCAGAACCACAATCCCAATGATCTTGTGGATACATGGCTTAAAACTAATGTGCTCCATCGTCAGTTTCTAATTCATGTTATAATAAATCTAGGTATATAACATCTAGAGCAACATCTTGCTTTTAGACTAATTATTGGGTGTCTTACTCTAAGGCAAATTATTGTAGACACCCAATAATTAGTCTAAAAGCAAGATGTTGCTCTAGATATTATATACCTAGATTTATTATAACATGAATTATAAACTGACGATAGAGCACATTAGTTTTAAGCCATGTGTCCACAAGATCATTGGGATTGTGGCTCTGAAGATGGGAGCAACATGCAATCTTGACAATGAAACAAATAAATTCAATTGTTGTTAATTAGAAGTAATTATTGCCAAATAATAAAGAATAAAAATTACTCGAATAAAACTGACCGAAATAATATTGCATAATATATTATAATTGTAGAGTACTTATTTTAGTTTAGTTTAGATTAATTGGCATATACTCTATATTTTTATTTGGATGTATATTACACTTAAAAGTCTCAATCAAGGTTCAATAATTTTTTCTGTGAAAAAATGTAACATATAAAATATAATATATACATACTTGTTACTATTCAACGTAAATATAGATTTTTTACTATAATTTATTGTCATTAAGTAATGATATCCCTATCAATTGAGGATATATTGAACTGTTTTGGAGTTTTGTCCTATATGTTTTAAGTGCATATAGAATATTATTCAATTTTTATATGTTTTACCTTAATGATTAGTGTCCGGATTTTTATATAAAATAAAGAGTAGATGTTTATAAAAATAACCATAAATTACATGGTTGAAATGTTTCAGATTTCAACTCATCTATAGCATCGCAAATCCATCAGACAATCTCTATACTTGTCGATGGTAACTATCGATTGAAATGTAACCATCTCTTTATTCATTACCTCACGTTTTTAATTTTCTCATATTTACTTTGAAAATTAAAAGCAATTTAAAAAAACAGCGAGTAGAAATATCTGATGAAATATCGAACATATGTTACGTTTTCCGCAAGCTCTGTGAGCTGTGTGTCCCCTTTGTGTTGACACATTGACTACAAACATGAGGAAATATGCTCGTCGACGAAAAATGAATCTAGCACATTTTTAAAGGTTCGTGCTCGCTATGGTTTGGGTAATTAGTAAATGCGGCTTGACAGGAATTGATTGTAGATAAAGGAATAAATACTACGCCCCTAAAATGATAATAGTGAACTTATTTATTCTTATGTATTAGTAAATATGAATTTGTAATATTTTTATTATTTTATGCCAGTACAAAAAAAGTATAAATATTAGTGGGGACCCCTATACTTTTTGGGCCTTAATATCACCTGTATTTATTTTTTTAATTTACATTTATTTATATATTTTACAATACATTGTGTCATAAAACTTATTACATTTATGCGGTTATGATTACCTTACACATGTTGTAATAATGGTGTGATTGTTATTGAGTAGGCAGAAACTAATAGAAAAGACCTAATAGAAACCTAATAATAGAAAACCTACATACAAAGATATAAAGAAACTAAACTATAATCATTAAAGTAAGTCGGTCTATTTTATTCATTTATCTGTTTTATTCATTTATTTTCATTCTATTATTACTATTATTTATATTTTCTTTCTACACTATGATATTTTATTTTGTTCTTTTGTAGCTTTATATTATTTGAAGTAAGCTTATTTTTTTTTAATTTGTAAATATGGTGTGAATGTGCTCTCAGAACTCTATTATAAATGTCCTTTATTGAGGCAGATTGTAATATTTATCAATAAACAAATAATCAGTATTAAAAAAAAAAAAAAAAAAAAGTAAGTAGAACATAATATAATGTATAAAATAAATGAAAACATTAGACATGGTGTAACGTAAGTATAGGAAAATATTTAAAAATGTGATAGCAGACTAAGATTAAGTTGATTAGGAGCTAAAAAAAATTCAAATTACAATTCGCCGATTTTCTTCAGAAAAGTAAGAAATTAGTAAGTCACATTTTTTATGGAATAGGAACGAATAACTAATAAAAATACGTAATTTAAATGAACTTAACTTAATTTAAATTTAAATAAACCAACAATTACTTCACAGTAAACCTTGCAACATTTACTTAAAAAGAAAGTGGAGTTTATCGTTGGTAAAACCATTTAAAGTTTACTTTTGAACGGCTGAACTGACCTAAGTTCTGGTTTTTAAAAAATCATAAATTATTCCCGAACTTTTTTATAACCTCCATCTATACAACGGTTACTCCACCTTTAGAAAAACTTCCTTGTTGAATAAGCTTTAAGTCCATATTGATTTAGCTAAGGATTTATTAGGAAATAAGTTGAGATTCATCTCAAGCTGCTTATAAAAATGAAGTGATTTGATATCCTGTCACCTAAAAGTTCCCTTGCTTTCAACGAAAATGACTTCCATATATTGTTGCAATGATTTAAGGGTAAGTCACCAGTAGTAGACACTATAGTGAGAGCAATAAATTTAAATGTTATTCGTTAGATTATTTTCAAGCTTAATTTTTTTGCTATATTTGTCCAACAACACTCTCATGTGACCTAAATTCCTTCTAAGATAACTTAAACATTGATATTTGGTCGTTTTTAGATAATTTTCGAGAACATGTTTTTTCACCAATAGTAGACATCAGTGTACCAGTAGTAGACAAGAAAACACACCAGTAGTTGACACCACTTAATTAATATATTTAATTTATTTCTAATCAAATATGCACCTATATTGGCAGTTTTTACCAAGGAACTATGATTTTAAAAAATACAAACTTCAAAAATGCAAAAAACAAAAAAATTATTTTTTAAATTAAATTACATTTGTTTGTAAAAAAGGAACAAGACATTTCCTGAAAAAAAAAATGGAACACTCCCATGCTTAGAATAGAACTATGAATGATATTCAATCATTACTAAAAAAAGTTGAGTTTTCTAGTAGTAGACACTTCTGTCTATTACTGGAACAAGAGGTATTATCAGTATCCTAGTAGTAGACAGTTTATTTTTGTGCTCAATCAAACATAACTAACAAACAAAAACTCGTTACCTAGTGAGTTCGTTGTCTATACTATTATTTGGAAAAAAAAATTGTGAAAAATCTTAGAACAATAAAAGAATAATTGATGAAAATCAAACTCTCCTCCTTAGTTGATTTGGTAACATGAATACCTTGGATGACACTGCAAAGATACCAGCTGCTCTAACCATTCCACTGCTCACTCGGTTTGCTACCGCATTCTAGTGGCTATAAGCTAAAGTTTATAGCCACAGTATAAGCTAAAGTTTAAAATGACACCAAATTCATTCTGATGGTTCCAATTCAATGTTTCATGTGTCTAATACTGGCTTGATTAGTGTTGCCCAAAATCGGTCGGCTAACTGTGGCAAGACCAAGACCAAGACTGGTTAAAAAGAAATCGATTTTTTAATTATTGAGTATTTATACATTCAACAATAATAAAATGTGATAAATGGTTATAGTTATAAAAATATATACTGCAATTTTTTTTTTTTGTAATCTAAGTTTATTTGTTTATTTAGAAATATTACATTCTGTCACATCAAGGACATTTATAATAGTGATCAGAGAAAGCACACTCACACTCTATTTACAATAAAAAAAATAAATAATACAGAAACTTAATAATAATAAATACAATGAAATAAAATAAAAATAAATACAATAAAATAAAATAAATGTATATAAACAAAAGAACTAACCTAATCATACACACTCGGGCTTGAGTGGAGGATCTGGCCATTGCCAAAACTCCAATAGATGCTTATTTACAAAAGGTCTCTGGGCCACTGCCGCTTCAACCTTCGAGGAGGATTGTAAGGATGGGTGGTGCTGGATAGAGATTGTGCAAGGGGATTTGAATGATAGGTAAGGTTCTGGTGAAATTTGGAGAATTTTTCTGGAATAAGGTCTAGGACAAATGGGATATTAAGGTCATGGTGTAGGATTTTGTTATTTACATAGAACGGAGCATCAACTATTGTTCGAAGGACTTTAGATTGAAAGGATTGAATACGTTTGATGTTAGAAGCTTTTGCTGTCCCCCACAGTTCAAGTCCGTATGTCCATATAGGTTTCAGTATTGTCTTGTAGATAAGTAATTTGTTTTCAATAGAAAGTTTGGATTTTCTGTTTAGTAGTCTGTATAGCTGGCCGTATCGTCGGTTGAGTTCTTGTCTTTTGAGTCTAGTATGTGGGTTCCACGTTAGTCTTCGGTCTAAATGAAAGCCAAGATACCGGACTGTAATCTAAAATTTCTTTATTGAGTATTATAACAATCTGTCTGTTGGACATTGGTTATAGTGAGGTAGGAAGACATTCACACTATATGTACAAAAAAATAAAATAAATAGAACAAAATAATAATCAAAAGTATATACAATAGACAATAAAATAAAATAACTTAAAAAATAAGAAAATTAAAACTAAGAAAAAAAAACACATGCCTACCTATATACAATCAGGCGAGGGAACTCCAGGAGAACCCTGCGCTACTCTCCCAACCGCGTCACTGGTACTAAAGCCAGCGGAGATTGGTCGAGAGAACTTTAGTCACATGCACTCATGTCTTGAGTGAAGAATCTGGCCATTGCCAGAACTCCAATTTATACAATCTACAAAAGGTCGCGAGGCCACTGCCGTTTCAACCTTCTTGGAGGATTATAGGGATGGGAGATGCTTGATAGGGATTGTGCAAGAGGATTTGGGTGGTCAGTAAGGTTCTGGTGGCAATTTAAATCAGAGGAATGACTATTTACTTGTTTTTCTCGATCTCTTACATAGATAGGCTATGGCGAAGCTTTTAATTAAATTTGATGTACAATATTAATTTTCAACACATTCACTATTGGTAGCTATTGAAGTTTCACAAATGCATAGATGGCTTTTAACTACACATATTGTGTTATAGGCTCAAATCTAATGAATATTTCTGCTTATTATGATTCGATCTGATCCGTCCGATATTCACAGTAAATTATATTTTGATTAAGATAATTAACTCACGTATTTCATTACCCCTTATTAAAATTGGCTTAATTAACATGGAAATGCACCAAATAGAAGTTTTATTATGGATTTTGGATGGTTTTGTTAGTGCATACCGAAATTCATGTTGGCAGGGAAAATTATGTTTCCCTATTAAATATAAAATTAAAATAAATAATTAATAATAAACAAAATAATAAAAAAAAATAAATAAACATATTGAAAAAGTTATAAATAAATCATACTGTTTAATTATTATAAATACTCAGCTAACTTTGTAGTTTATGCTCTTTTGTTTTTCCAGCTAAAATCTATCTTCGAAACACAACAAATCTTAAGGTTTGTTAAGAACTTTCACAAACTAAGTGAAAAAAACTATTATCTGAATGGTTATTTCTCTATGCTGGTGTTTTTGTTTTTGGATTTTTTCCATTTTCTGTCGGTAAAAATTAAAATAAAAAAAAGTTTTTGCGTGTGGTTTTGCGCTAATATCGCTGTTCGTTAAGTTAAATAAATTTGTTTCCTATAGATTCTGAAAGGTCTATTTAGGTATTAAGACCCCTCTATTCTCACTATTATTGAATTACAAATGAGAGTGCAATAATTAAAATATCATGCGATTAGACACTCTGTCACACCAAATTACCCGTATTTTCAGCCAAAATAAGTTCAATAAATTATCACATAGCTTTATTATTTCTTTTTTCTAGAACTGGTATTATATTGTATATATGGGCCATTCTTCCATTTTTTTAATGATTTTACAAATTCAAATTTCACAAAATAGGAAATTATAAACATTTCTCTTTTTTTTACGATTCACTTTATTTTAGCATGCTAATGTTAAATATCTTCATAAATACGTTCAAATCCAAAATTATATAGTGGTGCAGGAACATCATGTAATTGAAACCATGAAGTTGAGGAGAAATAAAATTCTAACCGCGAAAATATATTCTGTAATTCCAGCCGTTATTAGTTTAAATATAAATTAAACATGAATTACTGACTTGGATGAGAATATTAATTTCGTAAACTTAATTAAAGATGAAAAGAGTTTTCATTTTGCCTCATATTTTCAAATAATTTCATATTAGCCGCATTATATATTTGCTTTCAAGTCCTGTATCCTGTAGTTGATATTGAGTTTTTGAAGTTATATATATATATATATATATATATATATATATATATATATATATATATATATATATATATATATATATATATATATGACTTTTTTTTATCAAACATTTTTTGTATGTATAATATTTTATATTATAATTATATTTTAGCATATAGCCATAATACCATATGCCTTTGATTGTAGCAGGTTGTATAGTTACTATTCAAATAAAATTATACTATAATGACAAGGTTATTTTATTTTTATTGTTCATAGTTTTTGATTATTATTTTACTTTTGTTTATTTTATATTTTCAGTATATATATATTTATCCAATAGTAAAGGAATTGACTTAATCCGTAACAAATAATAATAATATTACTTTAACCTTTATTTTAATAATTGAGTTTGTTAAATGTGCCAATTGGTGAATCATGTATCGTATTGACAATTCTCATAACTCAATGGATTAATCTATCCCTTGATAGCCAGGTCAAGCTATCCCTGAGTGTTTAGAAATAGTTAGACTAGAAGGCACAGACTGGACACAACAAGACACATTACCAAGACTTAGGGAACAATAACAGATACTAAATACTAAAGGATATGGATATCAATTCTCAATAGTTGATTGAGCCAGCCCTTTCCCACAGACATCTTAAGATTATCAATTATTGATAACTTCATTTGAAGCCCTTTCCCTGATTCCTTAGACTTCCCAGAATTCCTTCACCCCTCCACTATTCCTGGGTATATTACCCCCATGGTCCTCAGAACATATCACTCTTGAAGTTACATTCTTGAAGTCGCACTCATGTAGGAGACCTTGAGTGAACTCTTGTAGTCAACCCATATATTAATAATATTATTCTGTATTTTAAGATGCCATTTGTAACAGACGTTGTGAATAAAAGAATTACTTATGAAGTCTTCACTGCATCCAATACGTTAACTTAATGATAATAGCGAGATAAAGGACGATTCCGTGATTGAGAGTAAATTTATTGAATAAATGCGACGAAATGTTTAATGTATATTAATGAACTATATGAAATCCAAGATACCAAAATAATGAAGCGATATAAATGTTTACAAAAGTATCGAGAAAATTAAAACAAATTATCGATATTTCGATTAATCGTGAAAAAGAGTAGAATTTTAAATATCGAAAAATAATAGTTTTGGGTCATCTGTATGTTAGTTTTCTTGGAACAACCCTAAAGCTGAAGTACACACTGGTTTCAGAACTTGTTTATACAATAGGATTTTTTTTTATGATTATTTTACTTATAAACTATTTAGCTTATAGGTTAAAAAAAGAAAGAAATAACAATAACAAATATTTTTTATTTATTTATTTAGACATATAATAATCTGTCTCGTGGGCAATAATTATAGTGATATATGAACACATTCACACCATATATACAGAAAATATAAAATTAACGAAAGTAAAATAATAACTAAATAATAATTTAAAAAACTATGTAAAGTAAAAAAATAAAATAACTTAAAGATAAGTCATACCTATATAAAATATATACAAATAACAAATAAATAAAATAGAATTAATACATAAATAAACTAAAACAAAAGATAAAAAAAAATAATAAGGAATTGGCAAAGGTTCTTTAGTTGTAAATTTGTTAAATATATTTTATAAGAGTTTCTTTTTGCAGGAAATTAAAAACGTTAGTCATTTTTTCCTCCTTGTTCTCCAGGGATGCTGATATATTCAGGAGTATTCCAAATTATCTTAACCTTTTGAGAATTTGGAATAGCAATTTGTATTCGACTGTTGTGAATTTTTATTCAGCAACTAATACATCTTATGTTCAGTTCCTGTTTTTTTCTTCTTTTTTTTCAGTTGTTCTTTCTAGTTGAGTTTTTCATCTCGTTTCATTCCTAGATATTTAATAACATTTGAATATGGAATTTCCTCTCTGTTAATGTGAACCTTGTATCTACCTACTTTTCTATTTATAAAGACTATTTATTATTATCATTTTTTAATTTATTATGATTTATTTCATTCACGTAACTAGAATATCCCAAATTTACAAGGAGAATACAATGGGACCTAGCAAACTACCTTGTGGGACACCCGTAATAATTTTTTGATGGCATAGTATTCTTTTTGTTTTACCCCGATAATCCAGTCAATGAATGATTATAGAAGGAAAATGGCGGCGACACAATTTTCGACTTTAAAAAAATTCTTTGGACTAGTAAGGAGGTAAACATACTAAAAGTCCCCACTCCTAGGTGGTAAGCCAGATGTTCCACCTTCTCCACTCAAGTCATGAGTGTCTATGGTTGTAGCTCCCTTACTCAGCCACCGCTGGATTTTAATACCAGTGAAGTGGTTGAGGTAGAAGCGCGGGGAACTCCTGAAGCATCGGTTTTCCCTCCACAAGTAGGGGGAGGACAAGTCTGGTTCTGAGTTCCTATGGCCGATTGTAAATAGGTATGCCTGCGTCTATGATGTTTATTTTTATTACATTTTTTTAAGAACATTTTAATTCTATTTTATTTATTTATTTTTATTGTATTATTACTATTATTTATATTTTCTTCCCTCATATTATATTTTATTTTGTTCTTATTTCGCTGTATATTATTTTGAAATTACCTTATTTATTTTGTTAATATGGTATGAATGTGCTCTCTGAACTCTATTTTAAGTGTTTTTTATTGAGACAGATTGTAATATTTATCAATAAAAAAGTAATTTAAAAACAAAAAACTTTCTTCGGAATGACTTATCGTAAAAAGAAGCAATCAAGAGTTAGATAGTTAATACAGTAAAAAACATGAGGTCAATTTTTTTTCCACATTAGCGTTAGCTGAGAACGGATATCTCGGAAACTAAGCGAGATTACGTAAAGTATATTTATCAATCACATTGAAAATTTTATCAGCATTAATTTTTTATAGACGTCTTTGTCGATGCGATGGATAGTTTTACTGATATAAGCGAAAACTGACCTACGATGAGCCCTCCCCCCCACATTTGGCTCACTACCTAAGAGTGGGGACTGTTAGTATGTTTACCTCCTTACTAGTCCATATCTTCGTCGAGAGTTGTATGTTTTACATACTGAGAAATAAACAAAAGAGTAATAACAGCAAATATATCGGCTGTTTTGGGAAATTATGAAAAACTCTTGCGCAAAATCATATGTTTTCTTTTTGAAGAAGGAATCTTTAAAAATCTCTGAACCTCTCACGCAGCACTCCCCACCTCTTTTTTATTTTTCCTTTTACCTTCTTTTTTTATTTTTTTTTTTTTTTTACTTAATGTGCTAACTTTAAATAACTAATGTTTAATGACCTTAAACAACTTTAACCAACGACATTTTGACCAACCTTACCTTTGCCGGGTTAAATGCCGGTACTACATCCCATAAGAGAGCTGAGCAAACTTTGTTTTCCTCAAGAGCCTTCCTAATTACGTGAGAAATACTATTCACCTATTCAGTAGTAGAATGGGTCTGTCTAACCCCGAACTGGTGATCCGGAATAATATTTCTCTAATCTGATTCGACATTTAACACTATTTGGATTTAATCTTTTCAAAAATAGCTTTCTGAACAGCTTAGATGTGACTGACAAAAATGAAATTGGTGTGTACAACTTTGTCAGTCGGTGATATTTTAGGCTTCACAATTACAATTAATTTAAAATTATTAAAATTGTTCAATATAAAAAAGAAGACAATTAAAATTTAAAACCTATTAAAATAAATTACGTTTATACAGGGTTTCCTGTAAGTAGATGGAAAATTTTGTTGGAGCGGTAGTAGATTTTTTTTTTTTTAAATAACAATTTTTATTGAGAAAAAAAAATACATTTTGCCTCAATTAAGGGCATTGAGTATTTATGATGAATAAAGTACAATCATGCCATATATACAATAAAAAAACAACAAGATTATAAGAAAATAAAACTTGGAGTAACAGAATAAATCAAACTGATACAACATTAAATAAAAACTAAAATAAAAAAATGATAATAAATAAAAACACATTCAAACTTATTTACAATATTTACAGTCAGCCGAGGGAGCTCCGATTCGGGCCTTTTCCCTCACGTGTGGAGGACAAGGCAAGACTCCAAGAGATCCCAGCGCTTCTCTCTCAGCCGCATCACTAGGATGGGAAAGTAGATTTTAAGAGCAACAAAAAGTTTTTATAAACAATTGATAATTTTCAGCAAAAAAGTAGGAAATTTTTAAGCGAGTCACGTTTTATGTTTAATAGGAAGCGATAACGTAAAGAATACTTAATTTAAGTTATCATGCATTGCTCCATAGCTAACTAGAAAAAAATTATAGCCAAAGTAGAGTTAGTCATTGCTAAAACTATTTGAGAAGTACTATTAAGGGACAATAGTTAAGTTACGTTTGAAAAAAAAATCATAAATTATTTGTGATTTTTTTTTATCACCCTTCAACTATACTAGAGCTACCCCACTTTTAGAAAAAAACTTACTCGTTTAATAAACTTTAAGTCCGTATTAATTAAGTAGAGGTTTATTAGGGAAAATTTTGAGATTCAACTCAAGTTGTGTAAAGAAATTATATGATTTTCTATCCAGTCACCTAAAAGTACTGACTATAATTAGAAATGACTACAATTAACTGTTGCACAGTTTTATTTTTACGTGTTATGGGATTTATTGTAATAAAGATAATTGCCTAAAAAAACATTTTATTTATAAAAATAAAAACAATTATTAATAATGATTTTTAAAATATTTTCCTTATAAGGTGTTTTTGAAATTGTATTTTTCTCCATGATTTCGGTCATAGGAATTGATGTGTATTTATAAGTGACAAACTTAATTTTTCTAGCCCTAATATTTACGGTTTCATGAAAATAATTGATGCAATATGTAGGTTAATTTATTTTAAACCTAAATATTTTAAAGAAACATTATGTTTGTCACCTACAAATACACAGAAATCTGACAGAAATCAGGGAGAAAAATACAAAATTTCATAACCACCTTACATGAAAATTATTTCAAAAATCATTATTTTTTATTTTCTTATTTTTATAAATGAAATGTGTTTTTAGGCAATTATGTTTATTGAAATTCATCCCACATCACGGAAAAACAAGAAATGAAAGCTTTTCAACAGTTAATTGTAGTCATTTTTGCTGAAAACAAGGGTACTTTTAGGTGACTGGATAGAAAATCACATCATTTCTTTAAAGAACATTGAGTTGAATCTCAAAATTTTTCCTAATTTTTTTTTTAATTTGTTTTTAATTATTAAACTTTTTACATTTTTAAATATCCCTGTAGAACAAATCCGATACCTAGGACTCCAGCTGGACAAATGTCTCATTTGGAATCCTCATACAAGACTGAAACAACAAGAAACTGCTCGACGTTTCCGCTTACTCCAACACTTTTCCTGGACAAAACGCTCTAAACTTCCAATGAATTACAAACGACTCATATACATGACTATAATAAGACCTATTTGGACTTATGGAGTTGAGCTATGGGGCTCCACTAAACCATCAAATTCCTCTCTTATCCAATCTTTACAATCCAAAATCCTTCGTAAAATCCTCAATGCTCCTTACTTTGTCAAAAATAAAATAATCCATAAAGACCTCAATGTTCCATATGTTTCCGATTTGGCCAAATCCATATACCTATCCTTCCATAGTAAACTTCATAACCATCCGAATCCTCTTGTTTCTAACCTTGCTTCCTCTTCGATTAATGATAACCCTCCAATGCGTCTGAAAAGAAGATGGCCTCGTGATCTCCTCATGTAGACAAATTATTAGAGTACTACCAATGGGTAGTTTCTCAACAAGCGTGTTTCATGTGATAATATTCCTATGTACACATTTACTTGATGTATTCATACTAATACACTTGTAAATATCATAATAAAAGTTTTAAAAAAAAAATTTAAATGGTTTTAACAATGATAAAATCCAATTTGGTTTAAAATAAATTTTGCCTTGTTTACTATGGACAATACTTGATTACTTAAATTAAATATTTTTAATGTTATCACTTCCCGTTTAACTAAAACGTGACCAGCTTAAAAAAAAAAAATCTTTAATTTCCTACTTTTCTGCTGGGAATCGGCTAATTGTTTGTATGAACTTTTTTGTATCTCTAGAGGTCTACTATCGCTGTTATAAAAATTCCTCTCTACGAAACACGATGTATAATGAACAGGATATAAATTATTAGAACGATATTTTTTAGGCATTGCGTTCAAAACCTATCTCATTTATATATTCTAAACAATGAGATGGATTTATTTGTAAACATTTTTAATATTATTTGTTTTGTTTTTTTCGTTTAAATGTGGGTTATAGATTGTCAAATTTTAGATAATACATAAAAACGTCGCTTTATATTTTTCTTATTTATATATATCGATATTTTTTCAACATCCCTAAATCAAGCAGAAAAAATTGAAAAGAATAAATGAAGAGGGATGAAAAAAAAATGAATTATTACATAACAGTATCACCTCCTAATATTTAAATATTTTGTTTACATATTAATATAAAATATTTACATCAGCATATTCATTTATTTCTCTCTGTAATCCGAATATATTTATTCTTATTTTTATTATTCTCATACTAGTCCTATTTTATTTTTAATCCTGATGAAGTGTGTCCCATTGCTGTTTTTTTTTTTTTTTTTTCTGACATCATCTCCTAATATTGATCTTAGTTGTTTTTCATTTTGTAGTACTTGGTTTACTTCAAAATAATTAACGTATATATTATAATTTTTTAGATTATTCATGTTTTTATTACTTATATACTATAATAAAAAAGTATTCCTGGAATGGATAATTGGCACTCAACAGGGGTGACCAGAAGGGGGTTTTATGGCGCCATCAACATTTTTTAGAGGGGCATATTTTAAAGGGTTTTTGAATTTTTGAGCTGACACATTTCAAAGACGTCATGAATTTTCGGAATGAAAAGTTTCAGAATAAGAGACAATGAGAAAATATGGAACAGAACGAGGTAATTATTTTTATAACTCTATTTGCTCTGTTTTAATGGAAATGAGCAATTGAGTTTCTTACTCCATTGACCTTGGGGGGCGAGGGGGAGGGGGGTGGGCACCCCTGGCACTTACTCAACAAATATCAGTAATTATATCATTCTCTATTTTTTTTTTTCATTTCCATATTTTTAAAAATCATTTTTATATCATTTTAAAAAAATCCATAAGCCTTTTTACGTTTATCGTTTAAGTTCGATGCTTAATGTATTTAAAAATGAAATACAAAATATATTTAATAATGTAGAGATGGTTGACCGTTGATATAATATGGGAAGGAGTTAATTGGGGGGAGCGGTCAAATAAATACTAAATTAAAATATAGTATTTATTTAATTTTTTCCGACGTTTCGACCAAAGATACAAAATATGTTGAAAATAAAAAATAAATATAAATAGATATAAAATAAGAAGAAGTTGTCAGATACAGAAATAAAAAGATGATATCAGAGATGTAGTGGGTTACAATGTAGTTAAAATATTAAGTATTATATATATAGAAGATACAAACAAATTGAAAATAAGTATGAATAAAAATAACTTACATGCTATATTTTCCTTTATTTTTATTTTTATTCATACTTATTTTCAATTTGTTTGTATCTTCTACATATATAATACTTAATATTTTAACTACATTGTAACCCACTCCATCACTGATATCATCTTTTTATTTCTGTATCTGACAACTTCTTCTTATTTTATATCTATTTATATTTATTTTTTATTTTCAACATATTTTGTATATTTTGTAGCACTGAAGATGACCTGCAAAGTGGGTTGAAACGTCGGCAAAAATTAAATAAATACTATATTTTAATTAATATTTATTTGACCGTACCCCCCAAGTAACTCCTTCTCACAAAATATATTTATTTTATATCTTTACTGAGTTATTTATTAGATTCTCTCACAAATAAGAACATTCATATTAGTGACGAAATATTTCATTCACAACATACATATAATTAATAGATACAAAAATATAAATTAAAAAGTCGATATTTGTATATTAACTATTTAATTTATTTATTTTTTAAAATGGGAGTAAATACTCCTTTTTGTAATCCCAATATAATTATTTTTTCATATATATTTTTTTTATTCAATGCTGACGAAGGCCTAAACTTTAGGCCGTAATACACATGTAAATAAGGTATTTAACACATCATTTCTGACAACACTCCAACAGTCATTTTTCAGTTTTATGAGTATTTGTTTAGTAAGTCCATAAATAATGTATTTATGGATTACGAACTTTTTAGATCATTCAAGTTTTTATTACCAGTTCCTATAATAATGTTCTTTCATTTCATTTTTTTATTTTTTTATTTCAATCAATCCTTTTCCTGCTGTATACTCAATGTATTTATAAAAATAATACAATATATTCCTAATACTGTGTATGAATTCCATTCGTCTTTCGTCCACTTGGCTCTCGAGCAGTAAAACAGCTCGGCAATCTAAAACAATCTTTCTTGAACAGAACTTATCCTTACTATTGTTAGAAGAAAATTCCGAAGCTTTCTTTATGGAAGCTACGTGAGGTCAGTTGTTTTCCGATGGCTTCCTTGCCTCTAAAGTTACCAAGCCAAAAAAAAAAAAAAATTACGGTCCTGCTAGAAGTTGAACTTGAACTAGCTCACAATCGATTTTTTCTTTCCATCCATGATTTTAAACGATGGTTCGGCACACTGATTCGAAAATGGAAAACGGTCGAAAAATAATGTACAAACTCTCTCTATCTCACGTATTTAACATTAGAAAATGAAAAAGAAATGGATGATCTCCATCTATGCTATATTTTATTATAGAAATATTATATTTAGATTTTAAAATATTACAACCCATCCTAAAACTTTTATCACCACGTATACAGATGATACACGTTTCCTATCCGTTAATAATGACCCAACCATTGATTCCCAAACTCTTCAATCACACATCACAAACAATGAAGAATGGTGTAGAAACTGGAAGATTAAAATAAATTCTAATAAATCCCATCAAATCATCTTTACCTTTCACTGTAAACCTATGGCCTCCTGTCCTACAATATCCTTTAATAATACCCCACTTATCCCTGTTGAACAAATCCGATACCTTAGACTCCACTTGGACAAACATCCAACTTGGAATCCTCATACCATACTGAAACGACAAGAAACCGCTGGATGTTTCCGACTGCTCCAACTCTTACTAGACAAACGCTCTAAACTTCCAGTTAATTACAAAAGACTCATATACATGACTACAATAAGACCTATTTGGATTTACGGAGTTGAGCTTTGGGGCTCCACTAAGCCATCGAATTCCTCTCGTATCTAATCCTTACAATCCAAAATCCTTCGGAAAATCCTCAATGCTCCTTACCTTGTCACCAATAAAATAATCCACAACGACCTTAATGTTCCTTATGTTCCCGATTTGACCCAATCCAGATACCAATACTTCCATAATAAACTTCAAAACCATTTGAATCTTCTCGTCTCTAACCTTGCTTCCTCTTCTATCTGACAACCATCTGAGGCGTCTGAAAAGAAGATGGCCTCTAGATCTCCTATTTTAAATACTTTTTTTTTTAGAGTGCTACAAGTAGGTAATTTCTCAACAAGTGATTTCAAGTTATTATTTTCTGTTATCAAATTTACTAAATGTATTTTATTTATTAATACATGTGTAAATATCATAAATAAATAAAAATATTCACGAAATATAAATACATACTGGTATTAGTTAAGAAATGGTTTATAAATCATTCAATGACTTATTTCACCAATAGTCTGGATGGAAAGTAAGCATTTAATTGTCAAACATGGCTTAGCCGAGGCCTAAAGTTTAGGCCTTCGCCAGGATTGAATAAAAAATGTATATAAGAAAAAAAAGAAATAAGAATAATAAGTATATTGGGATAACAAGAAGTATTTATTTTTAAAAATAAATAAATTAAATAGTTAATAAACAAATATCAAATCTTTACTTTATATTTTTATATTTATATAACTCCACCTGGACAAACGACTAACTTGGAATCCTCATACTAGACTGAAACGACAAGAAACCGCTCGACGTTTCCGATTACTTCAGCACTTACTAGACAAACGCTCTAAACTTCCCATTAATTACAAAAGACTCATATACTTGACTATAATAAGACCTATTTGGACTTACGGAGTTGAGCTATGGGGCTCCACTAAACCATCGAATTCCTCTCGCATCCAATCCTTACAATCCAAAATCCTTCGTAAAATCCTGAATGCTCCTTACTTTATCACTAATAAAATTATCCATAAAGATCTTAATGTTCCTTATGTTTCAGATCTGGCCCAATCCAGATACCTATCCTTCCATAATAAACTTCAGAATCATCCCAATCCTCTCGTTTCTAACCTTGCTTCCTCTTCAATTCCTGATAACCCTCCGAGGCGTCTGAAAAGAAGATGGCCCCGTGATCTCCTAATGTAGTCATATCATTAGAGTGCTACCCGTGGGTAGTTACTCAGCAAGTGTATTCATGTCATTATATCAATTATGTCCAAATTTACTTGATGTATTTATGTAATACAGTTGTAAATGTCATAAAGAAATAAAAAAAAATATATATTTATATAAAATATGAATGCTGTGACTGAAATATTTTGTCACTTATTTGTGAGAGAATGTAATATAACTCGGTAAAGAAATAAAACAAAGATATTTTATATTTCATTTTTAAAGACATTAAGCATCGAACGAAAAGGGTATAGGGAAAACTGCTTATGGAATTTTTTTTTTTAAATAGGTGTGGACAACTATGGAAATGAAATTAAAAAAAAAAATAGAGAATGATATAATGACTGGTATTGGTTGAGTAAGTGCCAAGGTTGCCAAATCCTCCCCTTAAAATATAGCAATCAACTAACTCATATTTTATCCTATAGTAAATTTGACATTACTTTAGTCATTTCAGTTCATCTTCATGAAATATATATAGTAAATGAACAAAAACAGTAATGGCAAAATAATTATGGCAATATTGCCGATGAATTTAAATGAGAATGCTATAATAAATATAACCTAATGCCCGGCGGAAAGAGGTTCGTTAACATCGATTGGTGGTATCGGCAACGAATATTCGGTGCCAGAAACCTATTTGTAGAGTTTGGTAGGTTGAAATTAAAATATCATTTCTACTATATTATTTTTAATTTGTGAATAAATATCTGTTTAACATTTTTTTTTTACAACCACTTAACGTACTTTCTTATTATAATAAGGGCTTTAGAAGGGTGCTTGATTAAATATACAAATAGGGGAGGAATTAATGAATTAAGGTTGCGTGGTATTGTGTCTGTCCTGCCCAAATTTAATAGCCTTTATATCTTTCAAGAGACGTGAAGTGGTATTTATTTTAATTTTAACCGTAAAATATGTTGTTTGTTCATTGTACGGTCCTTTATTGATTTATTTTTTTATAACTGGTTTTCCTAAAAAGGTTAGGGATTAGGGGTGCTTCATTTTTTTTTCCGAATTTCCTCTCAATACTACTTTAAATTACTGAGGAAATGTTATTATCTACACGCTTATAGTAAACTTGTCAACAATTGGTAACATGGATATAGAAAATATTATTATTTTAACAAAGGAACACATTTATAATTAATTCAAATTAAAAAAAAAAATGAATACTCAAAGTTACATCAAATAGTAAATTAAAACAACATAAAATATTTTTCTGTTTAATTTATTTATTCATTGAATAATAATACAATCGGCCATACACAAGGGCGCTAAGTATTAGTGCTAAAGATATCCATTTAAACATATATTTATGAGAAATATATAAGATTGACCTGCATATGCTGTTCATAGATTACCGGCAAGCTTTCGATAGGGTGATAAGAAGCCAATTAATAAATGCCTTACAAGAGTCCCAAATTCCAAAAAAAAATAATAAGGTTATTGCAAATGACTATGAATAATAGCAATGCAAAATTAGTTATTAAAGGCAAGGAAAGCAATAGCTTTTCAATGATGGATGGGGTTAGGCAAGGTGATGCTTTGCCTGCCACATTATTTAATATTGCACTTAATAATGTGTTGAAAACACTGGATTCACCTGGTTGCATACTTAACACAATGGTGCAAATATGTTACGCTGACGAGATATGCCTTTGTAGTGCACAAAATTTATGTGGCAGTGAATGCGCATTAAGGCAGTGTAAAGAGAGAGAGAATCAGATGTTTTTAAGAGATTGAAGGGAACAGTGATTGCAAAATGTGAAGAGACCTACGTGCGTAACTGCTGGAAGAAGCAGACTTATATGGATGAAGTCATTGGGTATTTTTGTACATTATTCAGATTTATATTGGTTAGTAAATTTTATATCAGCTTTAGGTTAGTCCTTAAGTTCTTGTTGTTTTGTTGTAAATAGTTAAGTTTAGATTACTCCTTAGATTAAGTTTTATTAATTATCTATAGTCTATTGTTTATTTAGAAATTTCATTGGGATTTTTATAGTCTGTTAGTCTAAATTGTATAAATCATTAATAAATGTTTTGATTTTGATTACTTATTAATAAAACATATGTTAGGTTGATAAAGTGGATACCTGAGGTTTTCACATGGTTGTCTATTTAAGCTCGCGTATATGGACGTTAAGACGGCCATTATTACACCTGATTTCCAGGAATTTGAGGTTAATAAAAGAAATATTTGCAATATTGAAAGCCTTAAGTGAAAATCGAGCCGACAATGAGGCTGGTCCACAGAGCATTGAAATATGTGGTCTCACCTTAGAGTGTGTCAAAAAATTCACATACCTGGGGGTGGAAGTGAATTTTGAAAATAAAATTGCTACTGAGGGGTACAAGAGGATCAAGACTGGAAACCGGGCATACTATGCCAACCTAAATTTTTTTCCATCATCGCTTCTGTCACGAGAAACAAAGATAACATTATATAAGACTTTAGTAAGGCCTACTGTGACTTATGCAGCGGAGACATGGACCCTTTGTACTAGCACAATTAGTACGCTGCATATTTTAGAAAGAAAAATATTGAGAAGAATTTATGGAGCTGTTTGTGAAGAGGGTGTGTGGAGGTATGGAAATAATGCGGAGCTGTATGTATTATATAATAGCTCCAACATAGTTAATTTCGTTAAAATTAGGCGTATAGAATGGTTAGGCCATGTGGTTAGAATGGACTACAGCAGGTTGCCTTATAGGGCATTGTTCTCTACAATGTATGGCACACAAAGAAAGGGAAGACCAAGGAAAAGATAGCTACAGGATGTTGAGAGCGACCTTAAAACACTGGGAATGAGAAACTGGAAGGAAAGAGCGAGTAATAGAGATGATTGGCATGCTATAATTCAGGAAGCCAAGGCCCACCCTGGTCTACATAGTAAGTAAGTATATTTATGAGAAAAGAAACATAAATAATTAATAAAAATTAAAAATGATTAAACAAATTTATAAAATAATAATAATGAGTAATGTTACAGTAAAATGCAAAAAGCCTTAGAAGTTCCACAAAAAACACATAGCGTTACTTTTTTGCCAAACCGATCTTTGCTAACAATCCAATTGTGCTGCTTCACTTAACCTTACCCGGTTTGATAGGTTTTTGTAAAATATCTGATTTTCTTCACTTGTGATTTTTTTTTCGAGTTTGAAGCAATTTTTTTTTAATATCAACTCGCTGCTGGGCTTCGGCCTCTGTCATGTCATACGGTTTGGATCTTGGTGCTAAATTCCGTAGGCTCAGGTTTTTAAGATGACGAGCCACTTTGTATCATTTGTCTGAAATATTTCAAAAATTCATCAAGATTCCTTGAATTTAGATACACGTCAGTTACTTGCCTCTTTCATTTTAATCACGATTGTCTTATTTATGGAAGACTTGCCGATGCCGTTGAAGAATAATTAGAGCTTCTGCTTTTTTTCTAAAGATTTATCATTTGGAATCCGAGACCATATCTCTGGCTATTATGCCAAGTTAAACTGTTTCTTTTTATTCTCTCTAACAACGAAAATTCCTTGACTATTCCAAGACCTAAGAAACAATAAACGTTTCTTCAAACAACTATTTCGCTGCCTCCTTATGTCTCAATCCTCCAACAGAATGTAAATTTGAACTAACTGATTATTTTGCATAAAAACACCTAGCAGTTAAACCACAAGGGATCATTTATATTCATTGTTCTAGCTTCTACAGTCGGTGCACACCCCATTTTTTCTTTATATAATGAATTTAAATATTAACATTTGATTTCCCTAAGAAAAAGTACCATTAAAACTTGTCAAATAATAGTATATATTTGATATAGAATTTATATGGAAAACTCTGATCATAATATATATTTTTTTTAAATAACATAAACGCCAGAAAAAAAAGTTGCAAACACTATTTGATTAATATTAAATTGAGTATAATTCTTTTCGTTCCTATTCTAAAATATTTCAATCGTGTAGCAGATTTCTTGTATCTTCATTTTTCTATTGTATGATACACGAATTATAGTTATGAAGAACGAAACATAACTGCAAAAATTTGGCACAGAGGTCGTGTCAGGCAACTAACTGAAAGAATGAAGAGAAAAAATAAGAGAAAATTGAAGCGCTTAAAAATCCAGTGTAAGTTCAAGTGACTAATATGGTCGAATCTATATCTGGGTTTTGCGTAAAACTAGAAGTAATGTTCTGAATTCTAAAGGTCTTTATGGCATTATCCCCCTCCCCCCCCCCCAAAAAAGCTTATATTAATGAGACCAATCGTAAAAAAAAAATTATTTTGCTCGGCAATGCATCACAATAAGACCATCAGGTTTTGGGGAAATGTGCTGTTCTGTGATGACTATTTGGCGAAGTGACTTTTCTCTTATGAAGAAGCAAAACGTTTTGGTTGCTGTAAAACATAGGGATAGTGCAATCTTTTGGGGATACGTTAATGGTTAGAGGACTTAAAATACATGGGAACCTTACAATCCAAAATCCTTCTTAAAATCCTCAATGCTCCTTACTTTGTCACTAATAAAATCATCCATAAAGAGCTTAATGTTTCTTACGTTTCCGAATTCCAGATACTCATCCTTCCATAATAAACTTCAGAACCCTCTGAACCCCCTCGTTTCTAACCTTGCTTCCTCCTCAATCCTTGATAAACCTCCGAGGAGTCTCAAAAGAAGATGGCCTCGAGATCTCCTATTGTAAATATTTTTTTTAGAGAGCTACCAGTGGGTAGTTTCTGAACAAGTGTTTTCATGTTTTTATTTTTTGTTATCACATTTACTGTATATATTTTTTCTTAATACAGTTGTAAATACCATAAATAAAAAAACACATGGTTACGTGAGGATTTTTCGCCGTAAGCCCTTAGCAAGTGCAGCTTAATTGTGAATCTTGCATTGGTTTATTTTTCAGGAGGACAATGATCCGAAGTGTAAAACTAAAGAATGGTTAATATTTAACTGTTAATAATTTAACCAATTACTTAGACCAATGCAGGCAACTACCACTTCAATAATTTCAGCTCTAATAGCATTTTCTAATCTCACTCACACTTTTTCGGCAACAAACAACTACTTTTACAACCCCCTGGTGCGTTTCTGCCTGTCTGTTTTCTGTTACCTAATTTAATCAGACAGCCAGACACCATAGGGCCTTCAATAGTGCCTGACGGAATGGTATATTTTTAACCTTATTTTTTTTTATTATTATTAATATACCTACTACCTATATTAATATACCCTTAATATACTCCAGATATCCTGATAATCCATTACCTTTCCAAATCGAACTGAATGTCAATAGTCATCTACATATACTGTAATTTTATATAATTTATATATATATATATATCCTTTCCAATCTTTCTAAACCCCTAGAAAAGTTAGTGCAATCCCAAGTTTCCAACTACCTTGAACAATCCAACCAACTCGATCCTCTCCAATCTGGCTTCCGTCCTGGCTACTCTACACAATCTGCTCTGATTAAAATTACTAGTGATATCCAGACTGCAATAGATGACAAAAAACTAACCATACTTATACTGCTTGATTTCACCAAAGCTTTCGATTCCATTATCCATTCCATCCTTTTCAACAAACTAAAATCATTATCCTTCTCCAATAGTTCCATCTCTTGGTTCCAGTCTTTCCTCTCACAACGAACCCAAGCAGTTTCCATACCTAATCAACCTCTATCTGCCTACCTTCCTTTATCCTCAGGAGTTGCACAGGGTTCAAGCATGTCTCCTCTTCTTTTCAGTTCTTATATTAATGACCTAAATGATTCAATTATCCATTGTTCCCACCACCTTTATGCCGACGATTCTCAAATCTATTTATCCTTTTCTCCCGCTGAGTTATTGGTGGCATTTGCTAAAATTCAAGAAGATTTAGATCGAATTAGTGCCTGGGCCAACTTAAATGGATTAAGGCTAAATGCTGCCAAAACTCAGGCCATTTTCATTGGTTCCAAGCCCCTTCTTAGATCCCACACCAACTTTCCCTCACTCTATCTAAACAACCACCCCATCACCTTCTATCCCTTTGTTAAAAATTTAGGCTTTCTCATAGATCAAACCCTTTCCTGGAATCACCATATCTCTCATATATCCCGCCGTGCAATTTCTACCCTCAAACTATTCCATCACTTCCGCCATCTTCTACCCCAAAATACCCGTAGACTCATAGTTTCCTCTCTCATCTTTCCCCACTTTGACTACAGCTGTGTGGTGTACGATGGCCTCTCGGTGGAACTGCGTGATAGACTCAAAAGACTTATGAATTGCTTCGTAAGATTTGTAATTGGTGCCCCGAGGTACTCCCATGTCTCCCACCACTACACTGAGTTAGGGTGGCTCTTCCCATCCTTAAGAAGACAATATTTCCTTGGCACTTTCCTTTATCAAATCATTATCGATCATCGTCCTTCTTATGCCTACAACCTTCTCCAATTTAAGTCCTCAATCCATTCACTCACTACAAGATCCCGACCCTCTGACCTATAAATCCCTTCTCATAGATCTGCCTCATTCCAAAATTCCTTTATAGCCCGCTCTGTCAACTTTTGGAATTCCCTCCCGATCAAAATTCGACATGCCCCTTCCCTGTATACATTCAAAAACCTCCTATTCCAATTCCTGTTCCAAAAACAGTCTGATACCAGCTAACTATTGATATTATATATGTATTGTGTAGCAATCATATAATCATAACACTTGGTAAGAGATAGTACATGCATTTCCTACTATCGACGTAGGAATTTCAATACATACATTTTTTTTTTTTATTCAATTATAAGTAACTGTTTATTTTTATATATATATTCAAGTAAAGTTTTTTTTTTTTTTTATGAAATGAACTCATTGTATCTCTTTTTCGTTCTTCATTTCTCAAAGTGTATGTTTATGTTGTTCAACCCTTAAATATAATTTTGTTCGTTCATAGTTTTAATTGTTTTGTTCATAATTTTAAATGCTCTGTACATAGTTTTATCTGTTTGTATATAGCTTGTGCACCTAAGGTTTTCTTTACTTTTTATTTTATGTTATCAATTTTATTTATTGTTTCAACGTTCAGGCCAGTAATATTCTATTATTTTGTACATTATTGTTATTCTGAAGGGACTTAGTCCCAGAATAAAGTTTTTTTTTTCTATCTATCTATATATATATATATATATATATATATATATATATATATATATTGTTTAAATATAATTAAATAACTAAAATATATTGCTTGTATCTTATATAGCCCTGAAGAAGACCTACAACGGAGGTCAAAACGTCTGAAAAATGTAATGAAATATACTATTATATAATGCATTCTTTTTAAATTTAATTTTATTTTTTTTTTTACCGCAACCCCCTATTAACCTCTTCTGTAAATTAATATTTAATGTTCTACAACAAGTGCAAAACCATCCGCAGTCACTAGACTTGAGTATAATTGCAAAGTTACGCCACATGTTAGATCGAAATGATAACAATCACCACTTCAAGAATCTTTTAGTAAAATAATCAGAACAAATCAATCAAGATTTAATTAAACTATTTCACTCAAAGCCAATGTGTTTCTTTTATTTGTTTTTTTCCTGTACTGTTTCTTAGTCAACGGTTGTGAAAAGAGGTAATTTGACCGAGATCACGCTCAACCATCAAGTGAATTCTCCTTAATCAATTATTTTAATTAATGGTACCCACTTTATAGAGGCTGGGTGTGCACCAGGAGGGTCCACCTGCCCAGGATCGCCTCACGGCCAATGAAACAGATTAAATAATTTTTCTGCCATGATCCGGGATTCGAACCTGGGACCTAAGCATCGGAAGCTCGGTACCCTACCACATTAAAAAAAAAATCTGGTACGGGCAACACACAACTTTCACTTACCGCTGTACTTAGAATAGAAATTATTTTCTGGCAATGCTGGGCTATTATAACATTTTTATAAGTGCATTTTAAACGGAGCTAAAGCTTAAATCTTACAGATAACAAGTCATTAAGACCATTAAAATTGTAAAAAGTCTATTTATTATATCGACGGTAGGCAATAAAAATGTAGTTACACCATCTGCTTTTATAAACCATACAACTTCCTTTGCGTTTATGAACCACAGAATGACTAACACCAATTTCAAAATTTTTGAGTAATGTCATTTTAGTGATATTTTTAGTTGAAAAAGTTATCTATCCAGACAGTGAGTAAGTTGATTCCGGAGGTGGTGATTGCAGTGTTGAAATATAGAACTGAGAATAAAGGTATAAATTTAGGTACTTATTTCTTATGAAAGATGTTTTTAGGATAGGTACAATATTAAATATCTGTAGAAAAAGGTTTTTTTTTTGGTCTCAACAATTAAAAAGTATATTTTAAATTTATCCAAATTTTCGACTCTTCAGAGAAAAAAACTAGAGACCATAATATCTTTCCTCCAAATTGTCCAAGTTTAACGATTTTTTTTTTTTTTTTTTTAGGAAATTCTATAAACTTTTAAAAAACAATATACAATATCCCAAAAAAATCAGATACTTTTTTGGGTTTAATCTTTTTTAATTTAATTTTAACATCCCTAGTAACTTTTTTTCCAGCTTCATTTCGTTGAAGTATGTTATACAGATAAATTTAAAGGGTATCGAGAAAATGATTTTAGCGAAGTTTCATTGAAATCGGTACATTCGTTTAGACGCTACAGTCTATAGCAACGCAGGTTTTTCTGCATTTTTATTTTTTTTTTTCTCCTTTATTAACTTATCAAATTCTTTCAAAAGTTATATGTTGCATTTTTTCGTAACTCTGAATAATGCGATATGGTTAACTATTTAAAATAAACCATATTAAAGGTGCTTTAGAGGTTGCCCCTAAAGGTACTTTGCCCCATTGCAGGAATCTTTATCTCAAGTAAAAAGATTTTTTATTTCAAATTTTTAATGGGTCAAATAAATTATTTATTACGTTTTTTTTTTTTAGTACGCCGCTTACCTCAACAACTACAGTTACTACTATTCAGATTTTAAACATTTTCATTCATATTAGGAAGGTTGAATTTCCTTCTCCAGTTCTGGAGTATACCTCACTCCGCCTCGAAAACTTCGGTGTTGGAATCTCTTTTTATATTTCATTTCCATTTTTCTCCTTCCTTCCTCTATTTCCTCTTCCTCCCTCTTGCTCCCTCCCTCTTGAGGTCAAGTTGGTAGGTCGATATCGCCGGGTGGATGTAGGGGAGATTTTTTTTTTTTTTTCGTATTTCGAAAAATATATTCCTCTGTGAAAATACTGAAGGCGGGGGTCCACCGCAATTTGTAATCGTAAATCACCTGTTTGTCCTCCGGTGTAGGGGCTTCGGGAGGGTACTCGTTTGGGAAGAACCGCACATCCCTCTCGCTTACACCAGAGCTGTTTGAAGTCAAAACTTCATGAAATGCTTTTAGTTTCCCTTTTTTTTTTTTCCTCAACGAATCCACAAGGAGATGCAGAAACGAAATTGGTCAATTGACTATCGCTTTTTTTTTTTTTTTTTAGTATAAATACTAACACTTTTTAGTTTTCTTCATCGCCGGCGTCGTAACATACAGTGAAATTTCCCTTAACAGATACTGCTTTATAGCTAGCATCTTTATGAACCCCATAAAGCTATTATCTTAGCTTTTATCTTAGAATTCACTAGAAGGAGCTTATTCTGCAGAAGCATTAGAAGCACTTACCGTTAGAATTCGACAAAGAATGCGGGCTCCTATTATGTCACATTAGGGCATTATTAATGCAATAATTAAGTTTAAAATTACTGGACACGAAGGGGAGGCGATATTAGTTTGTAATTAATCCAGCTAAACTTCCAAATTTTGTTTTTCTCCCAAATAAAATGCCCAAAATGCCCCAGGGTGAGATGCGGACAGTTATATGTAATGGGAATTCAGTTTAGTGTTAGTGATTATAATTATTATTAGTGTTTTTAATTATATTATTTTTTTTCTTGTTGTTAGTTCTCTAACAGGATTGATTAACAATATGTCCGACTCCTTTCCATTTATGAATTAAGTGCACGTGAATACAGTAATTAATTACAAATCAATGTATATTTGTGTTTAAGTTGTTTATTTTGGATTTGTTTATTTATTTTTGTTTATATACATTTACTTTTATTATTGTTATTTTTCAGTTAAATTTATTTTTATTTATTGTAGATAGAGTGGGAATGTGGTTTTGGAATACTATTATATATAAATTTACTTAATTGAGACAGATTGTAATATTTCACAATAATTAAGCTAACATAATAATAAATTACAAAGTATTTAAATTTTTTTCAGAATAATTATTTTAAATAAAATATAAAAAAAGTATTTTTAAAGATATGGGTGTGTTAGTAGTTGACTGTCGAAATTGTTTGGATGTTTGGATTAAAAATGATCAAGGTGTGCCGACATAAAATCACGATTATCGAGTTTGCTGACGTTTCGACCCAAACATGTGGGGTCATTATCAGGGCTAGAAACTAAAAAGAATCAAAATTACATCAGGGTAATGTTAAATATAAAAGTATAGTGGAAGAGAAGGGTGAAATGCACAAATTAGATAACGGTTATATATACATAACAATTATAAAAACATTACAATATCCTAAGAAAATATTTTTGTGTACAGTAAAATACATTAATTAAAATCAGCCCATAGATCAATTATAATTTGTGATAATATAAGCGGACTAAACTGTATAATGTTGTGGAAATTGGTCCTTATGGTATTATGATATAACCAAATAAATCTTTTTAATCCTAATACTCACAAGGAGTTTATACAATTTATCGATGGTGTTTTTGATCGGCAAGCGACATAATCGTTAATTCATCAACAAATCTCAAGATTGAGCCACCAATTTCGAAGGCTTCCTTCTCCTTCAGGCGGGAAAAATATTCCAATTACCCCGGAAATTCAGGCAAACAAGTTATGAAAGAAAACATAGTTTATTTGAGATTAACTAAAAAATCTCTAGGTCCTAAAAATCTCACACTTGTCTCTAGGTCCTTATTATATAAAAGATTACTAAATTCCGTGCAATAGGAAAAAAAAAATCATCGAAATCGGACAATTTTTAGCAAAGACACAGCTTATTGAAATTTGTAAACATGTTGGTTCCAAACATTAATGAAGATTTAAGTTAATTTTTGTTTCCTTTGTTGATTATATTTATCGATAAAGTAACAATTGATTTCTTTATCTTTTATACGTTGCATTACTTTATTTTATTATTAATTTGGCATTTCATCACTTAACAATATGCTGTGCGATTTTTTCCCACGGGCCTATTAGTATTAATAATTTGATAAAAATGGTCCTATACTAAGGACTATTATATCCATACATGAATTTATTAAACAGCACATAATATATTATAGCAGCACCAGTGGATAAAAAAAATGTATTTATATCTTGTTTGGTTCTTGTTACCAATACCACCACTTCTGTATCCAAGAAATTTTCTTTTTTACATTCCCCCCCCCTTGGCCGTCCAGATTAGCATAGAGAATTCCAAACCTAGCTATTCAAACAGTTGTAGATACGTAACTACGCATACAAATTCGGGCTCTCGGGGTCGTTGTATAATTCCAGCCGAGGAAATTGCCTCCTGACCACGCAACCAATCTCTGAATCATTTCCACCGCAAACTGTGTCACCTTCACTCATTTCCAGTCGAATAATTGCCCTGAGTCGCTATCATAAAGGGATCGAAATATTTTGTTGAGAAGGTTGAAATAATCCATTAATTTTTATCAACATCTGCATTGAAAATTGTGAATAAAATTATATATATCAAACAGCGGACTGGTTAGTAACACTTTTCACCATTGATTTTCCATGCGGACTGTGGGTTGGGAAATAATTATGAGGAAAACAACAAGAATTTCCAGTCTTAATCTGGCTTATTTTTCTCTTCAATATCGTTTTTACTAGTTATAGTATGTCCTAAATATCTGATTTTTTCTACGTACTCAAACCTATTGATTATATGTATATTCCCACTTATCCCAGTTGAACGAATCCCTTACCTACTTATGTATATAAATTATATTTTGTTTTCTTGTACTTCTAATGATCTAGTTTTTCATTTATATCTTATGTAGATTTTTATGAGATTTTTCCTACTGTCCTCGCGCGGTCTCATTACCGCGTATGGGGAGCGTCCCACGGGTGGCGGATGTGGGGATGGTCGGTGGAAATTCCTTGGAAGTTCCTCCCGGCTAAGTCCGATGGACTCGCTGACCAACAATGAGAGGGGCCCTCCAGACTTGCTGGAGGAGGGGACCTCCAGACTTGCTGGAGGGAGGGGACCTCCAGACTTGCTGGAGGTAGGGGCCCACCAGACTTGCTGGAGGGTGTGACGTAGGATTGAACCCTACTCACATATCTTTAGTTCACCAAACACCACAAAAAGTCATGGATCTCCCTAAGGTAAAACGCTCATTATCCGGAGGTAAACTAGTCCCCCGTTCGGGTCTCCGGGTGGGGACTGCTTTAGGGGATTCATGCCGCAAGTTGAAATATAGGGATTTAAATATTGGTACGTGGAACGTAAGGAGTTTAAACACAGCAGGGGGGCTAAAATCGGTCGCGAATGAGGTAAATGGGTACAATTTGGATGTCGTGGCTCTGCAAGAGGTTCGCTGGCCAGGGGAGGGCTCGATGAGGGAAGGAAAGTACACTATTTGGTACGGAGGAAGCGGGAATCATTGTTTGGGTACCGGGTTTCTAATTAGGAGTAGATTACTATCCGCTTTGAGGGACGTACAATTCTTTAGTGATAGAATTTCGGTAGCTACATTTCAGGGACGTTGGTTTAAAATCGCATTAATAAACATACATTGTCCGACCGAAGACAGTGACGATGAAGTCAAAAGTGAATTTTACGATAAACTCGAATGGGTTTATGATAAACTACCGCGAAACTACATGAAAATAATTGTAGGTGACGCGAACGCAAAGGTAGGAAGGGAAGAAGTTTATATTCCGACGATTGGTAAAGAAAGTTTGCACGAATATAGTAATGATAATGGGATCCGTCTGATAAACTTTGCCATCTCGAAAAACCTGGTAATTAAAAGTACGACGTTTAAACGTAAGGATATTCATAAATATACTTGGACATCGCCGGATTCGCAAACACGAAATCAAATCGATCATGTCTTGATACAACACAGCTGGCAAAGCAGTATAATCAATGTACGGTCTTATCGCGGAGCAGAATGTGGGTCGGATCATGAATTAGTAATCGCGAAACTTCGACAAAAACTTAATATAAAAAAGAGAAAAGAAATCCGTTTCGATTTTGAGAATTTTAATTTGGAAAAATTAAAAAATCCATCAATTAGAAACCAATTCGAGCTAGATGTTAAGAATAGGTTTGAAGCTTTAGAGCTTCCTGACGAGGACCACGAGGATATTGACAAGTTATGGATAGAGATCAGGATAATATTAAAGCGGTCGGTAACTCGTGTCTAGGAAAAAAGGAAAATAAGAATAACAAACCGTGGTTTGATGAAGATTGCTTAAACATGTGCGAAAAAAGGAAAGCCGCTAAATTAAAAGCTCTAAATAATCCTAGCGAAGACAATCTGGAATACTTCCGAATCTCAAAGAACGAAACGACAAAATTGCTCAAAAATAAAAAAAGGGAATATCTTAAAAATAAAATAATTGAAATAGAAACTAATAGAATCGAAAATAACGTAAGAGACATGTACAAAGGTATAAACAGATCACGTAAATATGTAGGGCCCGTAACGTCTGGAATTAGGGATGATAATAACAATATTCTGACCGATCCGGTTGACATATTGAATAAGTTTAAGGAGCACTTTGACAATATTTTAAATACGGGAAATTATGATCTGTGTCCTCCTTCTGAGTACCAGAGTGCTGAACCGTTGATAGAAGGACCAAGTAAAGAGGAAGTTGAAGTAGCTATCGGTAAATTAAAATCATATAAAGCAGCGGGAATCGATAATATTCCTACTGAACTAATTAAGGCATGCGGGGAAGCTGGAGTTTCTAAAATACATCGGTTGGTTGAAAAGATCTGGGTGAACGAGAAATTACCTGAAGAATGGAAAGAATCTATTCTTATTCCGATTCACAAAAAGGGTCCGAGGACGGATTGTAATAACTATCGAGGAATTTCACTCCTTCCGGTATGTTATAAAATATTCACTGTAATCTTAACCAGTCGAATCACGGAATACGCCGAGGAAATTATCGGAGACTACCAATGCGGATTTAGACGGAATCGTTCGACTATTGATCAAATATTTTCTTTACGGCAAATATTAGAGAAAAAATTGGAGTATAACGGTATTGTTCACCAGCTGTATATAGATTTTAAAAAGGCTTACGATTCTATTGACCGCCAGAAACTGTATAATATTCTAATCGAGCAGGGAATTCCAAAAAAACTAGTAAATCTAGTCAGGATGTGCTTGACGGAGACACTCAATAAAGTTAGAATCGGTAATAATTTGTCCGAAAAATTTGAGGTTCGTTCGGGCTTAAAACAGGGGGATTCTCTTTCGCCTGTCCTGTTCAATTTGGCATTAGAACATGCCATTAGGGAGGTAATGCGTACCGAGAAAGGGTTGGATCTGGGCGGGACAACATCCGTGCTGGGCTATGCTGATGATCTGGTACTGTTAAGCGAAGACGTTGAAACTATAAAACTAAATACGACAACGTTAATGAAAGCCGGTAAAGAACTAGGACTCGAAATAAACGTGGATAAAACAAAATATATGGTTAGCTGCAAAAATGGCGATACTACTGGTGATATCGATATAGATGGTAATATGTTTGAACAGGTAGATAAATTTAGGTATCTAGGTTCTACGATAACTAGAAAAAACGAAATTGAAGAAGAGATTAAAGTTAGACTGAAGGCGGGGAATGCTTGTTATTTTTCTGTGACAAAACTACTCAGTTCGCGCCTCTTGTCCCGAAACTTAAAAATTAGAATCTATAAAACAATTATCTTGCCTACAGTTCTTTATGGATGCGAAACTTGGCCGCTTACATTAAGGGATGAGCAGCGTCTTAAGGTTTTTGAAAATAAAGTATTGCGTAGAATATTCGGACCGAAGAAGGATGAGTTAACCGGAGAGTTCAGACGGTTACACAACGCCGAATTGCGTGAGCTATATCCGGGTAATATAATTGAGGTAATTTCATCGCGGCGAATCAAATGGGCTTGTAAAGTTGTTGGGCTTAGTAACGAGAGAATTCCTAAAAGGTTAATATTTGCTGTGCCGAATGGTAAGCGTCGGAGGGGTAGACCGAAGCGAAGGTGGGAAGATTGCATTAAAGCCGATCTGAAGGGACTGGGTTTGGACGGCGAGCGGTGGAGGGAGGTGTGTAACAGGCGATTGGTGGTGTCGGCATCGAACCTTCGGGTTCGCTAAGCCTTATTATTATTATTTTCCTACTGTAAAAAATGGATTTAAATTTTCTAAATAGCATTCAAACCACTACTATGTCATGTGTAAGGTTATTGCAACCACAAACATTTAATTTATCATTATGACATGATGTAATGTATATAAAAATAAAGAATAAAAAAAAAAATCCGTTACCTAGGATTTCAGCTGGACAAATGACTCACATGGAATCCTCATACAAGACTGAAACGACAAGAAACCGCTCGACGTTTCCGACTACTCCAGCACTTACTAGACTAACGCTCTAAGCTTTCAATCAGTTACAAACGACTCATATATATGACAATAATAAGACCTATTTGGATTTACGGAATTGAGCTTTGGGGCTCCACAAAACCATTGAATTCCTCTCGTATTCAATCCTTAGATTAGAAAATCCTTCGTAAGATCCTCAATGCTCCTTACTTTGTCACAAATAAAATCATCCATAATGACCTTAATGTTCCATATTTTTTCGTTTTTTCCCAATCCAGATACCTATCCTTCCATAACAAACTTCAGTACTATCTGAACCCTCTCGTTTCAAACCTTGCTTCCTCCTCGATCCCTGATATAAGCAGGTGGCTTCGTGATCTCCTTCATGAACCTAAAAAAGATGCTATCGCTTTTAGAATATCGTCTTAAAACGTGCAAAGAAATATCCACAGATCTAGCAGATAGCGATTTGGTCATTTTTTTTATTTCTTAATGATATTTACAACTGTATTAAAGAAATACATTTTGAAAATTTGAACATATGGATTTAATGACGTGAGAGCACTTGTTGAGACACTATCCAATGGTAGCACTCTAATGATATGTCTACATTAGGAAATTAGGGCCATCTTCATTTCAGACGCCTCGGAGGTTTATCAGGAATTGAATAGGAAGCAAGAATAGAAACGCGGGGGTTAGGATGATTCTGAAGTTTATTATGGAAGGATAGGTAATTTGGTGAATATAATTTTCACTGGGTGATGCAATTTCTATGGCTATTACTGTAACTTTGATTTTGTTTCTGACCATCGTTTTCTTAAAATAAAATATAGCATTTTAGAAACGCTGTACTTTCATACTGAATTTGTTTCGATAAGACTTGATAACTTTCAATGAAACGGTCTAAAGGACTTTTTTTAAAATCTTTGTATGTAAATGTTCGATAAGATCCATCCATTTTGCCAAAAAAATGACTATTAGCGTGGCTCTACAATCCGGTGTCGAATCCTGGCCTCCTCCAGCAGCTCACGCCAATTGTCTCGGTCCCTTGCAGACGCCATCCAATTCCGAAGCCCCAGCATATTTGTTGCATCAGAGGCAACACCTCCTGGTACCATTGAGTGGCATCATCAGTGATTGTCTCGGTGGATCCTCACGGCTCATCCTAACAACGTGTTCTGCCCATCTCAGTCTTGCAATTTCTATCACTCGAACTATATCCGACTCCTTAAATATAGTGTACAGCTCCTGGTTTTTCCTCCTTTTCCACTCTCTTCAGATGAGAACACCACCATATATGCGTCTGAGGATTCTTCTTTCAAAGACTAGGAGTTCCTGATCACAAGCCCGGGAGATAGTCCAAGTCCGACAACCATACAGCAAGACTGGACGCCCTATCGTCTTATGAAGACAAAGCTTCGATTTTCTGGAAAGAGCTCTACTCCAAAACTGCTTTGCCATAGAAAAATAGCACCGATTAGCTGCTATGATCCTATGCCGAATCTCTTGTTCAGGAGCTTCTTGGGTTATCAATGAGCCAAGATATACAAAAGCATTAGTCTTCCCGAATTACTTTTTTGCTAACACTCCTTCTGAAGAAAGATATGATGAAAAATAACTAAAAAAACGAGCAAATTTACGATTTTAAACTTGCAATATCTTTTAAGGGGATAGGGTTATATAATGTGACTTATGTCATTTTATTTTACATAAAACAATAAACAAAATCCGTCTAATTTGGTCAGGTTCTAGTAGTAGAATAGCATCCGGCTGATGTTATTGTATGTATATGTATATTCACACAAAGAGATTTAGATATACAAAGAATCAGAGTAATATGATAATAACGAATATTATAATAATAAAGTGTCTTTGTTTGATTTTTAATTTTTGAAGTAGATCTTTTTTTAGAGATTATTTCACTTCCTTAAAAGCCTTGGAGTCACCTTGCTTTATTCAGAGGCGGGGACATAGACCATATTATTTATTTTGCAAATGGTTTCATTTTGAAGGTAAAATGTCATCTAAGTAAAATTGTTTGTTATCCAAGGTTTATCCTTTAGAGAATTTCCATAGGAGTTTTCCCGTTGGTTTTATCCAGTATTGTGTCCCCAGGCCCTAGCTTCGTTCTATCCAATCACCTCTGATGGCTTTTGACAAACCAATTCCATGTTTTTTTTTCGATTGCTTATATTCTTCATGTATTTATGGTAATATGGTAGAATGCGTTACTAATCCGTAGAATTATTTATTTATTTTAATTGATTATCAATAGCTATTTACAATTAAAATTATAAATGAAATTATATTAAACAAATCGCCAGGAGTTTCCATTTACTCCAACACTTACTAGTCAAACGCTATAAACTTACAGTTAATTACAAAATACCCATATACATGACTTTAATAAGACCTATTTAGACTTACGGAGTTGAGCTATGGGACTCCACTGACCCATCAAATTCCTCTCGTATCCAATCCTTCTTAAAACCCTCAATTCTCCATACTTTGTCACAAATAAAATAAACCATAAAGACCTTAATGTTCCATATATGTTTCCGATTTGGCCTAATCCAGATACCCATCCTTCATAACAAACTTCATAACTATCTGAATCCTCTCGTTTCTTACCTTGCTTCCTCTTCGATTCCTGATAACCGTCCGAGGCATCTGAATATAAGATGGCCTCGTAATCTGCTTATGTAGACATATTATTAGAGTGCTACCAGTGGGTAGTTTCTCAACAAGCATTTTCATGGGATTGTATTTCTGTGTTCACATTTACTTAATGTATTTATATTGTAATACAGTTGTAAATACCATGAATAAATAGTTTAAAAAAAAAAAAGTTGATTATACAAGGAGATAGTACGTAGTATATTCATAAAATTCTTGAGGGTGAAAACTAGCTTTTAAATAAATTATTTCAAGTGCTCTTAGTTCACTCTCAGTCTTAATATTTTTATGACAAAATTACTATTTACAATAAAGATGATACTAAACTTTGAATAAAATAAAAATACGAGGGAGAAAAAAAATGAAATTTTAACTTTTACTTTTCGTCATAAAACCAAGCTATCGTGCTTTAAAATGCTCATTTTTCCTTCGGTTACCCATATATAAAAAATATAGTAAAATCTCAATCAAACTTTTTTGTTCCGAAACGGGCTTTAAATATTAATTCCTAAAAATATTTTAATAAGATCAATAATCAATAAATATTAAAATAACTCTCCCTCCCCCCCCAAAAAAAAAAAATTGCAATTGTGAATAATTTCGGATCCAAGCTTTCAACGGAAATACGTTTGAAGTTCAAGTAAATAAGCCTCGTGGAAATAGTTTGTGTAGCTCCAAAACGAAAATTTTCTCAAAATTGAATACATACATATATATATATATATATATATATATATATATATATATATATATATATATATAGCCATATACCATGTGGATATTTCCACTGTAAATTGAAGATTTCCCACATCAGCAGCCGCCATACATTCCCACACCAAGAAAAAGAATATATTACCAGGATGTCTATTGATTACAATAAATTATTTTTCAATATATTATAAATTGAACTGTTTATTTATTCTATTAATTTATACCAATATACCTGCGTATAATTTTGAATGTATGCCACTGTAAGTTAGTTGAAGACAAAATAAAATTTACATAAAAAGTAGAATGGTAAGTAAGTGTTGTGTGATTTATTTTTTTTTTAAATATAGTATACTTCAATATTGATATTTTGTCACAACTAAGAACATTAGTGAGGTAGGAGTTCATTCACACTTTATGTACAATAAATTAAAATAAATAACAGCGAAATAATAATACTAAAATTTTATTATTATTTTTTTTCAGGTAAGTTTCCTACCATTGCCTACCATCTTTTGCCATTGACCCTTCTTCACAGTCCAGGTTTGAACACTGCATCTATTTTTTATAAATTCGATAACTTATATTTGAAGCAATATTAACTATGGGGCCTGCTGTTTCTTCAATTGTTTTATGGTACCAGTCTTGGGGAGTGCTTCAAATAAAATATTATAAAATACAAAATAAAATGCATTTTTTGTATTCTGCATTTTAATGAGTAAAATATAAAATAGATCGTATATTTTCTTTATAGAATAAAAAACACTAAAGAAGTATTTTTAAATATATCGAATCATTTAAGTATTATTCGAATCATAGACTACTGTTTTTTTTTTGTTTTTTTTTCCAAACCGGGCTTTAAATATTTATTCCTTAAAAATAATTCAATAAGATTAATAATTTTATAACTATTAAAACAACCAAACATTTTCGGAAATAATTTTCAAATTTTCGGTTTTGATATTACAATTGGGACAGAAAATATAAGCTTTGCGTGTCCTGAAAATTTGTTAATTATGATTAGTTTCATTTCGGAAATAAACGTCTAATATTTGCGATAAATAGAAATATTAAAGAAAATGTTGTTAATAAAAATAAAAATAAAGCTTGAAATTTATATAAAATAAAAATATGTTCTTCTCACGATACACAGGCCAATTGGTTGAATATTGTATTTTAGTTTCTTAATTTTTTTTTTTTTTTAATTTCTTTTGTAAACTTTCTTGTATGTATAGAAAACTTTCTATCCCAATACTCGAAAACATATTGCCACCGAAAATTTCGACTCAAACAAAAAATTGTATTCCGAACCCATTCTGTATATTATTAATTCAATTTATCAATAGAACTTAGTGGGAACGTTAAAGCGTATAGCGTACCCACAACGTTTCGAGAGCTTTGGAATATTTTATGGTGAAAGTTGCTTAATTCCACTAAACCACCAAGGAAATACGGCTTTTGCGATTAAACAAGTAATCCTGTTTTTTTTAATAATAAAATTGATATTTTAAGGTTATTTTAATAGTTATAAAATAATTTTAAAAATAAATTTCGTTATTTTCCCAATCTGAAGACTCTATATGGATTATAACAATGAAATAGATTAGAGTATTAGTAATATTTTAAAGCTAAATTTAAATAAATCCAATAAGTGAAAAAAAAATTGTGCGTTGAGCGATTCACGAAATACAAATAACATTCCACCTACTTTTAATAGAAATATTTCTTTTATATTCAATTTTCCTATTTATGGTGCCATAAAGTTCGTCTTTATACCATTTTTTTTTTTTTTTTAATGCTTTTACACCATAGTTATTTTACAAGATTCAGTGGGCTGATTCAGATAATCAAGCTGGGCAAAATTCAAAATATGTGTAATGAATATTTTTATTTAAAATGACATAAAACGTCTCTTTATGCATCGGTTCAGTAACGAAAAGAAGAATTAGTCTAAACAATATGAATAAAGATGATTATAAACATTGATAATAGAGAGTCAATTATCTAGTCGTAGGCAACTTAAATACTCAACGTATGTTTGTATATGTTATGTTTATTCAGTTACCTCATTTAATTTTTCCAAATGTGGGTACTGTTTCTAAAGTTATGTACTTTAAAATATTAATATAATGAAAGTGTCACTATTTTTCAAATAAAGAATTGAGTATTTTATATGTTAATGTGAAAAATATTAAACATGTTATTTCAAAATGCTGTAACATTCGTGGAACCTCTTATCATATCAATATTAGATTAATTATATATTCAGTATATAATATAGTTTAAGTAAACAATTCTTCTAGGCCCTGGTTTTTTACGGCTAAAACTAACCAATTTTAAGTATTTTCGATACGAAAATTGAGGTGACCAGAAGCATCCTTTTTAATAACTTGAAGAATTAAAAGGGCGATAATGATTAACTTTATAGAATCTAAAACCATTCTATATATTCTTCATTTATCCTAAGGGAGATACTTATTTTCTAGGTATATAAGTAAGAATATTTTTTTCCAGTGATTTATTCTCCCATTTTTTCCATTCAATTATATCATTACATATAACGTTTCGGGATCCACTTATATCCCATCTTCAGACTAGAAATTACAACATATCGCTATTAACGCAGCATACAGAGAAAAATAATAGAGTCAATATTCATCATCAAACATAATAAAACAGCTATTAATTTTAAAACCGATGCGGCCAAAATTGGGAGTCACAATGCTTATCTTATAAATAAATTAGATATATAAAAATAAACATAAGAATTGGAGTTTGACCCCTTGGTTAAAGTTTAATTTCCAGTATCTGACTAGACTCTCCCTAGAGGAGACTTAAATAAGATTTCTAGCTAATATATTTCAACATTGAAAATAATAAAATACATATAATAATAGTAATAATTAAATAAATAATAAATTTTAAATGACTACATTTTTAACAATAAGACAAAAAAATAAAACAATTTATTAACATGACAAGTCTAATGGAGAATTAAGATGATGCAGGATACTTGTAAGATTGGCAAAATAAAATAAAAATTAAATTATTGTTGATTTTAATTGTATTGATAAATGCTTTATTGTTCATATATAATTGTTAATAGCGATATGTTGTAATTTCTAGTCTGAAGATGGGATATAAGTGGATCCCGAAACGTTATATGTAATGATATAATTGAGTGGAAAAAAAAATGGGAGAATAAATCACTGGAAAAAATATTCTTACTTAACATAAACAAGGTCCTGAACGCTTTAAAAAAAAATTGAGGGAGAAATTGTTCGAAATGTTGATTCCTCTCTCTATGTTTTAAAATTGAACAAGATACAGAGCAATTACAATGATAATAGATTATGGGCCAAATATGGAAATTGGTTAGAAGGGTTTACTGGTCATTGATCAAATGGTTATCTCATTGATATACCTAAACAAGGTAGTGGTAATACAAATGATTGCTACGTGAGTAATTTTTTTAACATTTTGCCGTGTTGTAGACCATAGCTGGAATTAATAAGGAATTGATTGAAATCATCCATTAGTATGATACAGTTACGAAATCAATATGACTGTTTTCCAAAATTTTGTGACCCAAAACAGCCAATTTATACGTGAACCTATATAATTGGTATCCAATGCCATTATGTCCATTAAGTGCTTATTCACGAGTCAAATATATAAAATGTTTTTTCTTCAGATTTTCCAGCTCGTTCAATGTTCAAGAAAGTGAGCATAAAGAATTTTAAAAATCCCGCTGAGATTTCTCAAGAAACTCTTCTCTCAAACGACCAAGGATATTTTTTATAATTTTGTTTGTTGTCATCTGACCAGGTGATTAGCAATAATCGACCACTCCCACAGAATTAAACAGAAAGTTATTAAACAGGAATTAGTCTTTCAGAAAAGGTCCTAAGCCTTCTTAATCTTCATCCGCAGACCGAGTCCATAGCCAATTCGCCATCTGAATGCGAATAAAGTGATGGAGATAGTTTAGATTTTATTCTTAATTAAATTACAGTATAATTCCCATGACTGTTTATTATATATTTTTTTAATAATGGAATTGGTCTACAAGAATATTTTTTATTTTTACTACAAATACCGTTATTTCTGTATACTTGTTTGATAAACGTAACCAAAATTAAATAAAAAATATATGTCTTCAGAAATAAAAAAAATATTATTTTTGATTCAAGCTTCTGATTATTTCGACGATGCATGCCTGGACACTGCTATACGCCAGTATGTTCAGTCTATTTTATCTATATATTTTGGCTTGTTATAATTCATTTTAAATGTTGTTATTGATTTTATGAATAGACCAGTGTCTATCAATCCTCTGAGAGATTTCTTAGATAAAAATTGGCAAAATGTTTTAAAATCAAATAGTATTTTCGAAGAATTAGCTGGCTGGATCATACCGAGCGAATGCCAGATGAAAGAATGCCCGAAAAGGTTCTGCGCGAAACGTTCCCAGGAAAAATAAAGAGGGGACGCCTACGTAAATGCTGAATTAAGGACGTAGAAGAGGTACAATTGGAGTGATCAACTGGAAGAGACCGGCCATGAACAGAGAAGGATGCTAAAACATTGTTGGAAAGACCAAAGTTCACCTTGGGCTATAGAGCGGTAGAAGAAGAAGAAGTAAGTATCTTTGAAGATACCGGAACAGGAGAATATTTGGATATTTTTATATTAAATTATTTTATTAATGGAGAATAAATAGGCCTAAATTACTGCCTAGTGTTTACTTTCAAAGCTTTGTTAGACTTAAAAATGCCCCCAGTGATGCCGAAACGTCGCACAGGGCATCGACCAATGGACAAAAATAAGTTAATTACCATAATAAATCTATTATTAAACCTTCGAATACAATCTTCTAGGACTATATCATCTTTTACTATTTGTTTAAAGTCTTGAATGAATTCATGTAATGCAGCTATCATTCATTTGCAATGAACACCTCATTAGTATCAATTTATGTTTGCTACTGGGAGCACTTAAGCCTTTCTATAAAATTATAGCTCCAAGTAAGAAATTTATAGGCCGAGGTATGTATTTGAAAATGTCACATTTTTATTGAAAAAATTAAATCATTAGATTATTTTGCATATCTGCATTTAATGTTACTGAATTGTTTTAACATTAAAATGTCAAACAAGTTTTTAAAAATATCATCAAATTTCATTTTGTACTTTTTGTATATTCTTGTAACATTGAGTATATACTTTAATTTTCATCACTGTTTATGTGCTTCTGAGTGCCACTTTATTTGTATTATTATCTTTTTCAATAAACCGATCCATCATAACTCACGCCCAGATGGCAGAAAAATGTTTCCAGCACAAAAAAGTTTATCGTATATCCATGGTCATGATTTCATGAATGGAAAAAGTAATAACGAAGAATAGTAGGTTACTTTGTCTTAATTTTAATAATAAATTAAAAGAACCGAGAAGGGATCGCAAACAATTTTATTCGGAAAACACTTCTTGGCTTCAGCAAGTTGTTCAGAATTTATCCTCGCTTCCTAAAAGACCGAGACGTAATTTAATCTAGCATGGGCGAAGTACCTCACATGGAAGCTGACGACCATCCTTCTAGGAATCATCCCAAAAAACGAAAAAGAGGCGGGTAAAAGAGCTTTTAGAAAGCTAAGCTAACATGTGCTGCCGACATTGCCAAGAAATCTTCTATTCATGATAAAAAGTCTTCGGTAAGACGTCATCAAGTAGTAGCTCTGTATTTAGATTTAGATCCATCTGAGAGGAGATATAAATTTTTAAGGTCTGTGGTAAATGGTGTGCACAAGGTATGCTTTCCCTCCTTAAGAAAGTAATAAATTCGTATAAAAGTATCCTGTTACCAACACAGATTACAGCAAATGAACTTTCTGCTTCCGTAAATTTAAATTTAATTAGTAAATATAGTGAAGAATTTGACATGATGGACATTGGTGACGTAAGTATAGATTCAGAAAGCAGTAGCGAAGGACATGATGAATGGGGAGACCCTCCTGGGGCACACCCAGCCTCTATAAAATGGGTTAATTGTTTTTTAATTAAGGAGAAAAACTTGGCGGTTGAGCGTGATATCGGCCCCATCACCTCCCTGCACAACCGTTGGCCTTGTAGCAGTACTTCCTCACATTGTACTGAACCCAAGACCATTCATGGGTTGTAGTGATGCAGGTTTTATATATATATATATATATATATATATATATATATATATATATATATATATATATATATATATATATTAACCTGTATTCGAGTATATTATGTTTCATTTTGTAAAATGTTCTTTTTATTGTTTTTTTTATAATTTATTTCAAAAATTTGCGTTTTTAAAACTAACTTGTTTTCCTGATAAACTTCATATTTTAATATTTTTCTGATAACTTTCACACTGATGCCGTTGGGGTTCAATCGATTCAAAATACATTATTATCTGCAACCATCAGGCAAAATTCCATATAATAGGATCGGTTGTTTAGCTCTAAACTTAGAAATTAAGTTTAAAATGACGGATTGGAAGAAAAACGCACTATCCGACAATTTCGGTTAGGAATATAGGATATATTTCGATCATTCACTCGAAGCACTGTGCGTCGTCTTGTAACTTAACTATGATGTAAAACGAACAAAACAGTGGTAGGTATACAAACAACTTTGTATTGTAAAAAAATATTTTTTTTTTACAAATAATTTGCAAGGTTTCTACTAAATAAATTAACACTACAATAATTACTATAATACAATAATACTATAAATACATATGGTATGGTACATTTGTGGTATTTAACCATACAGAACTAATATAAATCAATTAGCAATATGATATACACATTACCAGTCAGTTGCTGATAAAAAAAAAAAAAAAATGTTCAATAGATTCTCTTTTTGTATCAATCCCCACTCTTACCTCAATAATAAAGCTATTAATAACATATTGGCCTCATGTAGCAGATTGTAATAAAAAAAAAATAATTATGCTCTAATTTATTTTATTTTTTTAATATCTGTTAAATATATTTAGGAAAAAAAAGTAATAGAGTCAAATTGTGGCATCTTTATGCTCTTAATAAAACCACACTTTAATTAGAACAAGAAAACGTAAATTCCCGTAGCTGCTTCTGCCGGAGCTTTTTCTGTAACATCTGCCCTGAAATATTTCTCTAATCTGAGGACATTAAAAGATAGGCACTGCCCTACGGCACTAGCGCTATATCACACCTTATGTTTATCTTATACAGTGATGAATTATATACTTCGACTCCCGTGGTTATCGAGTCCCTTTGATGGATAATTTATTTAAGGGAACCCCTAGGTACAAGGGAGGGATAGGTGAATGAAAATGCATTTTAGGTACCTCTTTCCGCAAGTTTCGTCTCGTTCCTTATCTATTAGTGATTATTTTGAATTTTCTTTCAAATAGAAGTCAATTTTATTTTTTTATGAAAGGACACCCCTAAAAAAACAAAAAATAAAAAAAGGTGCTAATGAGTGTGTTTTTTGAGGAGAATTAAATATTGAGAGAGAAGAGAGATAGCAATAAATTGGACCAGCTTAATACATTATTGTATAGGAAAATATGACCTAATTTGGAGATTAAAATTTTATGACGAATTTTAAGAAAAGTCTTGAATAATTTTAAGAAAAGTCGATTGTTTCGAATAACCATAACACAAACCTGATGAGAATTAAAAATTGACTACTCTTTTCAGAGGTTTAGATAAATTTGTGAAATGTTACAATTACAAAAATAGTGAATGATATACGAATTATATGGATATAGACATATGGGAATTATATTTACAAGAAACTAAATACATGATTCAATGAATTTAATCAATGCATGTGATTTCAGATAAATTGTTTTGAGAGTTGTGTTGCCCTGAAATATTCTAACATTGGTAAATTTATTATTTCAAATAAAACTTAACTATGGTTTATGAAGTGGTGTAGGTTTCATCATTGCATTTGCTGATCCTAGGTAATTTCGTCAAGCCCAGGTCCAAACTCAGCCAAGACGTCCGTCTCCACGGTCTATGTAGGGCGAAACTGCATCTCCAGTCCCCATGGCCGGAAAAAGGCATAAGACCCCCTCCCCCCTTTTTTTTTTCTAACCCTCCAATTTATTAGTTTTACGCATATTAGAATATATATTACACAAAGTATACGTATATATATATATATATATATATATATATATATATATATATATATATATATTATATATATATATATATATATATATACAATTTTACAAGTTTCTTATATTTCCCGGGGGAATTTTAAGGTATATAGGAATTGGTATGCTCTATGGATGAATTTGGTTAGGAATATTGCATATATTTCTAAACAGCATAAAATTTTCCATAAGGATCAATAGAATTTTTCCATTTCGATCATTCACTCGAAGCACTGTGCGTCGTCTTGTAAAATAACTATGATGTAAAAGGAACAAAACAGTGGTATACAAACAAACTTCATTTATGAAAAAAAAAAAGTTCTAACTAATAAGTTGAAAGGTTACTACTAAATAAATAAACACCTACAATAATTACTATTATACAATAATACTATAAATAAATATGGTATGAATGTGCTATTTAACCATACGGAATAGTTAATATATGTAATAAATTAGTAAAAATTACATTGTGGCCAGCGGTATTTTTATTTTTTTCACCGGTCGGCACTAGCGGATCCAGGATTTAATTTTTTTTTTTGGGGGGGGGGGCTTCAGCCCGAAAGCTTTTTTTCCATAAAAATAACGATAATTACTTTAGAAAAAAAGAAAGAAACTAACTACCTGTATGAAATGGTTTTTAAGTGATTTCTTAAGCCCTTTTAATATTAATCACACGAACAATAATACTTTAAGAGATACTTTTTAAATATTTTTTTCGATAAAACATGGTTATATTTTACCATTTTTGGGGGAGGGGGGGGGCTTCAGCCCGAAAGCCCTCCCCCCCCCCTCCCGTAGATCCGCCCGTGCCGGTCGGGGAGAGACCGTCCTGTTCTTTTAGACCACCTTTTCTTACTTCACGGGAGTTTTTATACAAATATTCAGGGTGGGGAAAGGATGGTTTTGATTGGTTCAGAACTTCGGGTGTACAATTATTTTCACTTGCCACACCATAAAGGGAACCAGTTACTTAACCCGTTACTAGTTACTACTTACTCTAAGGAACCGCTTCGGTCCTTGCAGTGATCAGGCAGGTGCCTGAGCCCCACCTTTTTGACGCTATACTTTGATGTCAGCGGCATTGTTTGGTGTCAGCATATTTTAAGTTTGCTTTCGGCACCTCATAACAATTTTAAAAGCTTATTCGCTATGCTCACTACATAGGATTTGAAACCGTATCAAATGATTCTCCAGAAACAGAAACTAGAGAAGGGGAAGTTACCTTGTTGAGGGAGAGAACTTGCTCCTTTATCCAGCCTCTGGGAATAATGGAAAGTTGAAGGGGAACAATTCAGATGTGTACGAGAGAAAAGAGGGTGGCGGAATGACTCAGTTTAATAATTTAGTTGTGGAAGTTTCTAGCTCATTGCGTAAGCTTCTTAATAAAATCATTGAAATCGAACGATTCGGTGCAGAAATATTGCGTTCTAAATATTTAGTATTAGGGTGACCGGAAAGTAATGTCTTTTCCTTACATTAAATTCAAACACATAAATTTCACACGAGTTTTCATTTTTAATCATTGATGGAATCGCCCTCATTATCTCAACAACCTTTTGCCATCTAGTGTGAACATTTTCAATGCAGGATCGATAAAAATCAATTGGTTTGTGAGGAAAATATATAGAGATGGCATTTTGGACTTGTGATGCCCAAATGCGACAACAACACGAGTCTTGGTCTTGCGCAAGAGTCTTGCAGTTACTCATTAGCGTACTACTATAGAGATATTACTATAATTTTTCAGAAAGGAGAAACTTTTTTTTTCGGTTAGCTCTACACACCTTGTTAGGATCTTTGGCCGCCTGAACCAGCCTTCTCCACCTCTGCCTATCATAGGCTTTCCAGTTAGCGACATGAAGCTTAGCCGTATCTTTGTTTATCCTATCTATCCATCTGGTTTTTGGCCTCCCACGTGGTCTCTTGCCACGGAATCTTAGGATTCGTTTTTTATTCTCCTCACTTAAAAGAAACCCAACTAAGCCAAAATGAACAATTATAAGAGCTAAATGCGAAAGTATATTGGGTATACCAAATCTTTATATATAGTAATTAAAATTGTTGGTATTAGTAACTATTTTTCCTTGGATTATATTCAAAAAATCGATTTAACCAGTCTTGGTCTTCGTCTTGCAACAGTTAGGCGGACCAAGACCAAGTTTGGACCACACTATTTTGGACATCTTTCAAATTTTCAAATTGTTTGCCATTCATAAAGTGTTAAAACGACTCGAACAAATGGAAATCCGATTGAGCAACATCGGGCGAGTATGGTAGATGAAGCATACCCCCAACCAAGTGCTATCTTGAATTTTCATATTGCAGAATAACTCATTTTCTGAAAAGTACTGCTAAGCCATGTTAACACACCTTTATGGTATGTTAACCTAGCTTAGCAATACTTCGTTACGATTCTTTTGGAGAGAGCCACTGCCTTTTGCGTTTTGGATTATTATACCGGACCCATTTTTCATCTTCGGTTATCTAGCGGTCAAAAACGCTTTGTTGTTCCGTTGAAGCAATAATTTGCATTTGGTGTTTTCTCAAACTGCTACTGATTAAGACTGTTTTACAATTATTAGAATGTCTGAAACGGATTTGCTTCGACTTCCGTCCTTAGCACATCATTGTCTAACTTTGTTGGTCTTCCTGATCGATAAGAGTTGGAAAGTTTAAAATTAACGGATTTGAATTTGAAAACCCACCTTAGACATTCATGAACGTCTAATACATTTGGATAAACATCGCAAATGTTTTTGGTAGCAACCGTTGCGTTACTTCCCTTGTGAAACTAAAAAACTGCGCAATGCCGGATAAGTAGCTCTTCTGATATTTGGCTGGCCATTTCACCACAAATTAGTTCAATTATTTGGAACTAAATAAGTCACTATGACTTTAGAATGTATTCGCCTAAACATAAATGTACTCGATGAGCTGCCAAATGACAATCAAACAGTGACATGCCCAATCACTTTTCAAACGCCATCACTTTTCGGGTTCCCTAATACATGTTCTTCAAGGTGGATGCAATATGGTTTTTGATTACTGGAAAAACTTTACCTCAACTAAATGTTTCTTTAACAAAAAATAAAATATTCTTAAGCAGGCAATTATTAGAGAACGCATTTTATTTATTTCCCTCAAAAAGGTAAGGAAAGTGATGGGACACGCCACACATATTTGAGTTATAATTAATATAGTTTGGTAAATCGCAGTTATTATTAATTCAATTTTCATTTTCTACTTCCTTTTTTCTTCTTATCTTGTTTGTTAATCGTTGCTTACAGTTTTTAACTGAAGGGAATCGTTGCCGCTTACATAAAGGGATGAACAACACCTTTCGATTTTTGAGCAAGATCCAACATTCCAATTCAATTTGAACTCTTTTCCTTTCCTTTCAAAGATTAAGAACGAGTTGCGCAGTATCGATATAGTTATGTAAATATATCTCTTTCAATATATCGAAGTTTAAATCCCTTGAGAACTGTTTACTTTATTTCTTTTGATAATGTCACGTAATTTATTTTTTTCAAGCGTCAAGCCCTCAAGGTGTAGCCTTGCAATCATCTTTCAAATCACGGTTTTTTTACCCTCACACAAAAATTTAAAATTAATGGACAACTATTTTAAAATGTCAAACAATTTGTCTCCCAATAATATTTTGTTCGCATATTTAGTCGCTTATAGACCTACAATTTAATTCTGTGGTTACTTACTTGAAATAATATTTTACCTTACTAGTTATATAAGAGGAACAAGGATTAAATATTATTTATGTCTTCGTTTTTAAACTCTTTAATATTTTTTATTTATTTAATATGTCCTTCGTCGTAAACCTACGATTTCCTGTCCTACAGTATCCTTTAATAATACCCCTCTTACCCCTGTTGAACAAATCTGGTGCTTTGAACTCCACTTGGAGAAACGTCTAACTTGGAATTCTCATACCAGACTGAAACGACAATAAACCTCTCCACGTTTCCAACTACTCCAGCATTTACTAGACAAATGCTCTAAGCTTTCAGTTAATTACAAAAGACTCATATACATGACTACAATAAGAAATATTCGGACTTACGGAGTTGAGATTTGGAGGTCCAAAAAGCCATCGCCCTCACGTATCCAATCCTTACAATCCAAATTCCTTAGTAAAATGCTCAATGCTCCTTACATTGTCACAAATAAAATCATCCATAAAGATCATAATGTTCTTTGTTTCCGAATTGGCCCAATCCAGATCCTTACCCTTCCATAATAAACTTTAGAACTATCCGAACCCTCTCGTTTCTAACCTTGCTTCCTCCTCGATCCCTGATAACCCTCCGAGGAGTCTGAAAACAAGATGGTCTCGAGATCTCTTATTGTAAATACATTTTTTTTTAAGCGTGCTACCAGTGGGTAGTTTATCAACAATTGTTTTCATGTATTTATTTTCTGTTCTCAGATTTACTGAATGTATTTTTTCTTAATACAGTTGTAAATATCATGAATAAATAAAATATAAAAAAATAATATTTGGTCCTATTTATTACAAATTATTACTATACACGACAATAGTAAGGTCAATTTAGACTTACGTTAGCAAGTTGAGCCCCAAAACTCAACTAAATCCTAGATTTTCTCTCATATCCAATTCAAAATCCTACGTTAAACCATCATTGCTCCTTTGTTCATTACCAATCTTAGTAGCATTATTTGGTTTTATACCTCAAACTTTTGGTTGTCTTCCTCTTTCTCGCCTTTTCGGCTATACGGGGTATTTCTCGGGCCAGGGGAGAGGGCGTGGGATAGATGCTAGAGTTAAAAACTCAGTTATTGTACAATCTAAGCTTCGATTTTAAGGATGCTGAGCAACATTGATACCTCAAACGGTCCATAATGACTTTATTTTTGCATATGTTGCCGATTCGGCTCAATCCAAATACCTATCCATCCTTAATTAGCGTCGCAATCATCCGAACGCACTCGTTCCTAATCTTGGTTCCTCATTGAGCCCTGATAACCCTTCGAAAAGAAGATGGCCTCGGGACCTTCTAATCTAAAACTTGTATTAGATTGAGTGCTGCTAATGAGTAGTTTCTCTACAAGCCTTTTAATGTCATTACATTCCTTTGTTCACATTTACTCCTTGTATTTTTATTTTAACACAGTTGTATTTTATGAATTTCATAAAAAAAAAATTAATTATATCCTTAATTTAATAATAAGATTTATAATAAATATTGTGGAATATACTTTATGCCGGTTTCACCGATATATCCTCATATTTCTTCTTTCTATATGCCTGTAGTAAAAAAAATATGCTAAACATTATGATCCCATTGATGTCTCGTTTACCTGTCGGAAGCCTAACCCTTCTCTCATCCATTAATCTTACTCAACCGTATCAATTTCCATGACTTAGCAATGTCTCGCTCACTCCAAGTCCTTAAACACTCAAGTTCGGCGTTTATGAAGTCATTTACGGTACTTAAGTTATTAATATTTTTTTTTTCATTTTTAACTTTCACTTGTCTATATATGTAATAAGGGAAAGTATTGCGATCGTGAAAATTTTCGAATCTGAGTTTTCAACGGAAATACACGTTTTGAGGTACCCTGAGTCCAAATAACCAAGCCCCGCAAAATGGTCTGTGTTAGTGTTACCCAAAATCGGTCTTGGCCTTGCACATTGCAAGACCAAGACCAAGGCCTGCTATCTGTTGCAAGACCAAGACCAGGGCTAATATAAAAATCGATTCTTTAAATACAAATTAAAGCAAAATAGTTACTAATACTCGACAATATTAGTCATTATATGTTAATAATTGGCATAACCAATATACTTTTGCATTTAACTCCTCTAATTTTTCATTCGGACTTAGTTAGGTTTCTTCTATCTAAAAAATTACAGTAATATATCAATAGTCTTGCAGTTGCTTATTAGCTTATTAATAAGCAACTGCAAGACTTTGCGAGACTCTTGCGCAAGACCAAGACTATGACCAAGACTGAGTTTGCAAAACCAAGACTCGTCTCGGTCTCGCATTTGGGCAAAACTACAACCTAAAGATGAATGAATCCAAATTTCAACATTTTTTTTAACATTGATGCAATTAAATATATTTAGTATAGCGCAAAAGCATATCTAATATTCAATTAAATCAAACTCTGAATTAAGACCCCAAAATAGATCTTTTTTGTAAAAAAAAAAAAAAAATCCAATTCAGATATGTTTTAGTAAAAAACGATTATTTTAGTGCAAAAAGGTCAAAAAAGATCTGTTGAGATCTCTGTTTTTTTGTTCAAACAGAAAAACAAAGATAAAACCTCAAAATCCGAGCCCTTGTTATTAGCGACTACGCCTTAGAAGTGGTCAAAAAATCTTGCAAACTATTTAAATAAAATTTTATAAATAAAACCAATTTATTTAAATTGTTTTCGTTTAGAAAATACTGTAAATCGCTATTGTTTTTTATAAATCAAAATAATTAAATTTATTTATTTTTAAAGATATATTTTGACAATATTATTATAATTTTTAAGCAGCAAAATTTGAAGTTTCCTTTAGCTCTGTTTTAATTATCTATCTTTTTTTGTTTATCTCAATTTTATTCATTCCACTCGTATTTGTACTCTCTTTGGATGTAAAAAGCTTATTTCCCGTTAGTGAGTTAAAAACTGTCCATTACTGCTACAGTGCCTATCACCGCTACATTTACCATACATTAACTTTTATAAATGCATGTTAATAAAGGAGAGCTGAGTGGCACATTTCCGTATTAGTGGAAGCCCAGCGCATCACACAGACTAAAGTGGAACATAACGCAAGTTCCCATCATGCGTGCTGTTATTACAAGTTTTTATTTAAACATTAACCTTTTATTCATATTTAAATGTTCAATCTCGTTGTTATGTATGTCCTCTTATTACTTCAATTATATTGCAGCTCAAAGTCAAACGATTTTTTTCTATTCAAGTGCCCAATTAAAAAATCAAAACTCAACACGACAAGAACAACATGGGACCCTGATCCTTCATCATTTCTACGTTATAATGTATGTGGCACTTGTTACGTCTATATACGTGCATATATACTCTCGAACAACAGCAGGAAACTTTCCAAAGTCGGAGATAGAGAATGGGATTCAGTGACAATTAGCGGATAAGACTGGGAGCGAATATCAACTAAGGGGGAAAGATAAGGGAAACTGTGTGCAATAACCAATGCGCAAGTTCCATTGTGCGCAAGAGCCAACTGCTGATAGGAACTAAGATTATTTATAAAGGAATGTTGTTCTTACCTGCCCTAGATGATACGAAAGCATTTCTTAGCCTCGATACTTTTGAAAAACAGGAAAAATTAATTGATTAGCACTGTATTTAAATAAACTATTTCCCTCTGAATATATTTTACTTAATTTGTGCATAATATTTTACGAATTTGTGTTATTTTAGAGGAAGGAGATGTGCCGTGTTGATGGTCATAAAAATACTAAAATATTGAAAAAAAACTATTTTATTTTAAGCCAAAGTTTCGACCCAACTTTGTAAGTCTTCTTCAAGGGCTAAACTGGAAGATTCAAAAGAATATAGAAAAATGTGTAAATTACATGATATCAACAAACTATATAAACAGAGTAAACGATGTACAACTGACACACCTCCACCTCATAACAAAAGTGTGACCAGTCATTAACCACAAAACATGTTTTGGAAGAATGCCATTTTTTTTTACACCGCAAGGTTAAAATATCTCGGAATACCCCAGAAAATATCAGCATCCCTGGGAAATCAAGAAGAAATCATTACCAAAGTTATTAAGTTCCTAGACATTCAAAGACTTGAAAAACATATATGACAAGTTTATAATTAATGACCTTTTGCAGATTTATTATTTATTTTTAAAAGCACATTTATTTATTTATTTCAATTAATTTATTGTTTATTTTATGCTTATTTATTTATCTATTCTATCTTGTTATCTATAAGCGTCTATTATTATATTTATTTATTTATTTTATTCTTTTGATCTTTTTATTATTATTTATATTTTTGTACTTTATTTATTTATATTTTTTGTACCAACCACCTAAACAATATAAAAGTATTGTTATTTAGTTGATCGGGTGCTGATGACCTCGATATTTTGCGCTTAGACATCGAAACAAACAAAGTAAAACTAAGTAACCAAACCTTTACAAATAATATATAATACATTATATTCTTGTTTTTCTTTCACAAGGAAGCATCGGTTTATATTTCTTATGGTTAAAGCAATTAAACTTCCATTTTTTCTTTAATCTTTTTTAATCACATCTGACGTTTCGGGATAATTTTCCCATCTTCAGAGATTCCTTTATATTTACTGAAAACATACATTTTAAAGTGAACTATTATTACATTGCTAATTTAATCTATTTATTGTTTAATTATTTACCTCGACTTTGTACTGTGGCACCAATTGTCAAAAATACAATAACCGTCTTATTTGTATTTAAATACAATACTTTTTTTTGGTGGTGGTGGTGGGTATAGTTTTATATAGAAAATAAATGTGTAAAACCAAAAAAAGTATTATATTTAAATATATTGTATTTTTTGACAATTGGAGCCACATTAAAAAGTCAAGGTAAATAATTAAACAATAAATAGAGTAAATTGGCAATGTAATAATAGTTCACTTTAAAATGTATGCTTTCAGTAAATATAAAGAAATCTCTGAAGATGGGAAAATTGTCCAGAAAAGTAAAATGTGATTAAAAAAGATTAAAGAAAAAATGTAAGTTTAATTGCCTTAACCTTAAAAAATAATATATTATCTATCATCCTTATTGCATTAAACTTTTTCTATCTACAATAATCTACAATAATTATTACTATTTATTTACTTCAGTTTAAGGACTGTTACTTATTTTACACTTTTTATATAGTTTACTGTTCTTAATATTTCTATGTGCTTTCTATTCACACTGTTTATAATTTTAATAAGTTTATTTACTTTGGTTATTATTTTTATCTAAATAACATGTACTATAGCCCTAGTACCAATGCCCTTCATTGTGGCAGACTGTATAAATACTCAATAAAAGTTTAAAAAAATTAAATTAAATTAAAAAAATAACATGTAGCTCACACATTTTTCTATATCATTTTGTATCTTGTTCGTTCTAGCCCTGAAGAGGACCTGCAAAGTCGGGTCGAAACGTTGGCTTGAAATAAAATAGTTTTTTTCACTATTTTAGTATTTTTATGACCGCAAACCCGAAGCATCTCCTTCCACAAATAAAAATACAACGGTCAACGGTCAACTATTCATTATGTTATTTTAATTTTTTTTTTCTGTTGTCATTACAAAGTTCAAGAAACATTTCTTTCTCTGTATCATTCCCGATAGGAGGGATTTAGATTTTCTTTTAGCTTATTTCATATATGTACTCGTGTATTAGCCGATGCAGATTTTGTTCTGTACCTTATTTCCAACCCAATCTCTTGCCTGAAAAGGTTTCCGAAAATGGAAGCCCCAAAAAGACTGAATACATTTCAGATCCTTTATACGGCTCTATGTGTCTCGTATACCTCTTAGAGATTTTATAATGGAACCGAAAAATGAATACTACATATGGTGGAATTTTGTTTTTATTATTTTGAAACAAGTTTGAATATCTTGATTTTTTTCAAAACTTTATGATATGTAAAAAATACAATTTCTGCATCAATATTTTTTTCTCTCGCCCCCTCCTTTTTTAAATATATAATCTTTTTATTGCAAGAATAACAATAAAATCAAAGGCATTGGGCATTAAGGCTCTATGTGTGCATTGAAAGAAAGAAAGAAAGTAAATTTTATTCTGGGACATTTAGTACCCTCAGAATAACTACAGTGAACAGAGAAATTACAATTGTCTGGCGATTGTGAATAATTAAATGACAATTAAAAATAAATTAATTTACAAAGTTGTCTGATATTAATATTAAAATAAAGAAGCATGTAATTTTTTCAGAATATTGAAAATTCCTAATATTAAAAAAAAACACTGTACTAACATATGATCTTGAATTAGACATATGAATTTAAAGATGATTACAAATGGGTGAGTTCACGTATTTGTACAAATAAGCAATATTACACATACATAGATATCTGCAAGTGTAACTACTACACAAATTGAGAAAAAACAAACAAGAAGAAAACATCTAAGTAAAATATATATACAATAAAAAATATATAAGACACTTGAAAAAAGAAAAATACATAAAAGGATTATAGAAATAAAAAAAAATAAAAAAAAATACTTGTCACACTCATTCCTATATACAGTACTTACATTCAGCCTGGGGAACCCGGAACCATACTTTGCCACTCTAATGTGAAAGGCAAAGCAGGGCTCCATGAGATCACAGCGTTTCTCTCCCCGCCGCATCACTGTATTTTTTCCTTTTAGAATCACAGATGTAATGGTAGAAAAGAAAACCATTATATTTTTTATATAACCTTATTTTTAAAAAAGAAAAGTTAAAAAAACTGAGTAGGAACATTGAACTATAATGTATGCAAATATTTTTTTAAGATCTTTTTATAGAGAAATAGTAGTAGGGCACTGAATACTTAAGCTGAGTGAGGCACATACATACTATATATACAATACAATAAAAATTAAAAATTAAATATATATAACCATATAACAAATGCAAAAACTATAAAACTAAAGAAATGTAACTTGAAATCTATTTTTCTTTTATTTATTATTTATTTATTCAGAAATATTATAATCCGTCACAATTAAGGACATTTATAATAGTGTTCAGAGAGCACATTCACACTCTATTTACAATAAATAAAAGTAAATAATACAGAAACTAATAATAATAAAAGTAAATGAATTTATATAAACAAAATAACTAAACTAATCAAAATAACAACTAAAAGACATGCATACTATACAATATTTACAGAATCCATTCACTACGAAGAACTCGGAGCCAAGGCTTTTACTCCACTCGTGGAAGGAAAGGCAGGTCTCTAGGAGATCCCAGCGCCTCGCACTGAGCCGCATTACTGGTATAAAGAACCAGTAAAGGCTGATGAGAGGCGCTATAATCACATATACTTGGCTTAAGTGGAGGATCAGGCCATTGCCAAAACTCCAATATATGCTTATTCTGGGCCACTGCCGCTTCAACCTTCGAGGAGGATAGTAAGGATGGGTGGCGTTGGATTGAGATTGTGCACGGGGATTTGGAGGATAGTTAAGGTTCTGGTGAAATTTGGAGAATTTTTCTGGGGTAAGGTCTAGGACAAATGGGATATTAAGGTCATGGTGTAGGGTTTCGTTAGTTACATAGAACGGAGCATCAACTATTGTTCTAAGGACTTTAGATTGAAAGGATTGGACACGTTTGATGTTAGAAAATTTCGCTGTCCCCCACAGTTGAAGTCCGTATAGGTACCTATTGGTTTCAGGTGAAATCTATTTTTAAAAAAAGTACAGAAATTCTTAGCAAATTAAATAAATTATAAGTAAAAGAAATAAATAAATTTAAAAAAAAACAATCATACTTAATTACAATATTTACAATAAGCCAAGGGAGCTCCGAGTCCACCCCTTTCCTTCACGTCTGATAGACAAAGCAAGACTCTAATAGATCCCAGCGCTTCTCTTTCAGACGCGTCATCGGCATTGGAATCCAGTGGAGACTGAGAGAGGGCACTAAAGCAACAAACGCTCATGACTTGAGTGGAAAGGCTGGCCATTGCCAGGACTTCAGTGACATCTTTACATCTTTACCTTTTGAATTCTGCAAATATTAGAATTAACATTACTTAATATCAGGACTGATTGGTACCTAAACTAGGTAAACTTAATATAAATGTGTGAAGTAAACGGAGATATAAGAAAATTGAGATATTATCCATATGATCCACCAACAGCCGATGGAGCCGCTGAGCCATCGGTGATCAATCGATAAAATAAATGAAAGCGCTGAATTCCTTCGGTGGGCTTGCAAACTTGCTCAAATATTTATGTTTGTGGTAAATAATAATTACTGAATGTATTTGAAATATTATCTCAGATTTTAGTCAAATTATATCAAGTCCAAAGTATTTCTAAAATCAATTGAAATATTGTTAATGTCTCAATTTTCCTTAAAATTGATCAAAGAAAATATGTGAGTACGATTTCTTTGAGAAACTAAAGCAGTGTAAACCGACTTGTAGAAGATCAGCGTAAAAAATTCAGAACACTCTAATATTGCTTATCAAAAACTTTTTTTCACAGCCCCGTTTCGTTGGACAATAATCCCTCTTAAACTAGGCTAAATAGTGAAACTTGTGTAATGGGTGCACCAGATTTTTTATCTTTCGCTTACTTTTTTTTTTCTCTCTCATTCATCCCTTTCTGGCACCGGGATTTGAACCTATAATCTTACATACAAAATTTAATAGCTGTAACTTCTCTAATATTTCTCCGAAATGAACGATTTTTACATAGTTTTGTAGGAAATGTCATCACATTTCAAAAATACATGTAAATCCGTCGAAAACCGCACATCGGCAATTTGACACGATTGCAATACTTTCGTTATTTAGTATTGGTAGGGAAGTAATAAAACAGGTGTAGAAAATAGAATACTGCTTCGCTATTACTGCTTCGATTCCGATGATTTTTTTATTTTATTTTGGTCGTAATTTAATTATCTTTCAAACGTTTTCATAGACATTTTAACATACTTAGCGAGTTAGGCCCCAAACATTTTTTTTTTCTGAGTTTTCTCGGAAATTTAGTACAAGTACGAATTTTAAAAGGACATCAATTAGCAAATTATAGGACAGTTTCATCAAAATCTTTATAGCCGTTTTAGCTCTACAGTCAAGAGAAAAATATGTCTTTCACTTATTGCGCGTAGAGAACCCAATTTGTGTCATAATCATCAATAGTCAAAATCCTACGAAACCAAAAAAAGAAGCAACTAAATCAATCCACCATTAGTTCCCGAGATAACCTTGACAAACATACAGACAGACAGATAAATAGCTGAAGATGTGTTTTTTGGAACATATAGATCCGTCGAAAACTGCACATCACAAATTTGACCCGATCGCAATTCTTTCTTTACCTAGTATAGGCAGGGAAGCAAAAAATGGAATTTTTCATTTTCCGTGGAATCGGTAAGGAATGATTAACTTTTTTGAAAAAGTGTATAGAACAGAAAATCATCCCTTACTAAGTTGTCTGAGATTTAATTTCCTATCACAGTGGGGATTGGCATTTTTCATTCATTTCAAAATGTTAACAAAGAGAACTTTCCGCGCTATGTATTTCTTTAGACAGTGAAACATTAACTTAGGTGGCCGAATCAAATAAAACGTGTGTAAGCAGAAAATATTTCTTCGAATCAAAGTAGGAAATTGATAACATTCAGGTGGTAACTTTTTTTTACATTGATATGATTAAATATATTTAGTTCAGCGCAAAAGCATACCTAATGCAATTAAATCAAAAACTGAATTAAGACTTCAAAGTAGATTTTTGTAAAAAAAAAATTCCAATATTTTAATGAAAAATGCTCTATTTTATTGCTGCGATAAAAACAAAACAAATAGATCCTCTTAAGAACTCTGTTTTTGCTCGAACAGAAAAAATAAATAAATACTGTTAATCAGAACCCTAGTTATAAGCGACTACGCCTTAAAAGTGGTCATAAATTCTTGCAAACTATTTAAGCAAAATTTTATAAATAAAAAAAAATATTTAAATTATTTTCATTTAGACAATACTGTAAATAGTCGTTGCTTTTCATAAATCAGTATAATTGAATCTTATTATTTTCAAAGTTATATTTTGACAATAGAATTATCATGTTTTTTTCGCTTACTCTGTTTTAATAATCTATACTTTTAAATCTTTATATATATCTCAATTTTATATATATATTAAAACATTAATTGGTTTCTGGTTTAGTTTAGTTTTTTTATTATTTATAAAATTAGTGAAAATAAAATTATTGTTACTTCTTTTTTCTTATAACTGACGAAAATATCATGAAGAAATACAATAGCTAAAAATCACTATGTTAAAATATTTTTAAACTTTAAATATGAGAAACAATATTACATGTTTGAATTAAATCAGTTTTATATTTCGGATTATATTGGTCTATTCTAGATTCTATTCTTGTCTAGTATAGATAAATGTTAAGAAATAGTAGAGTTAGAGAAGGCTGGTGTACGTAGCAAAAGATCTGCAAGATCTGTAATCTCAACAGAGAGAGAGAGAGAGAGAGAGAGAGAGAGAGAGAGAGAGAGAGAGAGAGAGTGAGAGAGAGAGAGAGAGAGAAAAAAAAATATTGGTCTATTTTAATATGAAAGAGCAGGTAAAACATTTGTCTAAAGTGGATTAATTTTAAAGTGGATTAAAAGCAACTTAAGCAAATTAAACTTACGTTAAGAAGTTTTATTTTAACCGCAAAGTTTTTTAATAAAACGTTTTATAAATTGGAAAATACCCATTTAGCGTAATTGGAATATTCGTGGGTGAAGTTATATCATTACTATAAATTATAATAATCGGGATTAGCGGGACCAGATGCGCATTACCGAAGTCATTGGCGAAACCTAAATTTACAAGACCAGAAATAAAGCTATCCTTCGTCTAAGGATGTTGAAAAAATGTATATATCGATATTAAAATTTGACTGTCGAAAATCTATAGTTTAACTACAAAAGAAAAATTAAAAATGTCCATCAGCACATCAAATCAAAGTATATTTTATCGCCTATGGTACCAGAGAATTAATAGTTTAATAATGTTCATTCTGTCCTTAGTTATATGTTTTTCTTCCTCATTGGGTTACTGTGAAAGCAATTACATAATACTAAGTAATAAATTAATAAGTTGAAATTAACATAACTCGGAAGGCCAAAAACCAGATGTGGATTGATAGAACCAACAAAGATTCATTAGAGTTGCATGCAGAAAACCGGAAATAAACAAACCAATTAGACGGGTAAGAGATTTACAAGGTCTGTTATGCTAACAGAAAAAAACATATTGCAATACTAAGGAAGGACATGGTCCGGGGTGGCGGTCATAAATAGACTAAATAGTGGCAAAACTCTCTTATTAAAAGACAACGTTTCTTCCCGACTTTGCAGGTCTTTTTCAGGGCTAGAAAGGACAAGATACAAAAAGATATAGAGAATTGTGGAAGTTACATCATATTTATATAAAAAATTATAATCAATGTGAATAAACTTATTAAAATTATAGATTAAAAGATAAACATATAGATATAAAATAAAGCATAAATTTACTTATTTTCCATTGTCTGGGATATATTAAAATTAAAATAAATGCATAAATACATTTTTTATTAATTTAAGAATAATATACTAAAAATAATGATTTTTCGAATATCATCTAAGTTTATAAAGAAATGTATTCCTATATATAAATGACCAGCTATACGTTTCCAATTCTAATATTTAAGTTTAAAATAAAGAAACCTTCTTATTGCTTGAATTATTTTCATAAAAACTTTTTTAATTCATTTTTTTTTTAAATCATAGAACTCACTTTGTTTAGAGGTTCTAAAGCCCTGTTTAAATGATTTTAACAATTACAATTTACAAACGCTCTAAACTTTCAATTAATTACAAAAGACTCATCTACTTAAACATAATAAGACCTATATGGACATACGGAGTTGAGCTTTGGGGTTCTACCAAACCACCGAATACCTAGCGTATCCAATCCTTACAATCCAAAATCCTTCGTAAAATGCTTAATGCTCCATATTTTGTCACAAATAAAACCATCCATAAATGTTCCATATGCCGCTGATATAGCCCGAGCCCAGATACCTATCCATTCATAATAAACTCCAGTCCCATCAGAATCCACTTGTTTCCAGTCTTGCTTATTCCTCGATTCCTGATAATCCCTCCAGGCGTCTGAAAAGAAGATTTTTACTAGTTGTATTGTTTATACAGTTGGGATTTTCATCAAATAAATAAAAAAAAATTTTTTTTTTATTTCTTTATGACATTTACAACTGTATTACATAAATATATCAAGTAAATTTGGACATAATTGATATAATGACATGAATACACTTGCTGAGTAACTACCCAATGGTAGCACTCTAATGATATGACTACATTAGGAGATCACGGGGCCATCTTCTTTTCAGACGCCTCGGAGGGTTATCAGGAATTGAAGAGGAAGCAAGATTAGAAACGAGAGGGTTGGGATTATTCTGAAGTTTATTATGGAAGGATAGGTATCTGGATTGGGCCAGATCTGAAACATAAGGAACATTAAGATCTTTATGGATAATTTTATTAGTGACAAAGTAAGGAGCATTGAGGATTTTACGAAGGATTTTGGATTGTAAGGACTGGATGCGAGAGGAATTCGATGGTTTAGTAGAGCCCCATAGCTCAACTCCGTTAGTCCAAATAGATCTTATTATAGTCAAGTATATGAGTCCTTTGTAATTAATGGGAAGTTTAGAGCGTTTGTCTAGTAAGTGCTGAAGTAATCGGAAACGTCGAGCGGTTTCTTGTCGTTTCAGTCTAGTATGAGGATTCCAAAAATAAAATTTAAAAAAACAATTACAATTAGAGTGCTACTAATGGGTAGTTTCTCAACAAGCGTTTTCATGTGATTACATTCCACTGTGCACATTTATTTGATGTATTTTAACTAATACAGTTGTAAATATCATAAAAAAAATAATAAAAGAATTACAAACTCTACTTTATTTTTTAAGTTAAATTTTGTCTAGTTTTTAAGAAATTGTTAGTCATTTTAATTATATATTTTTTTATTTATCGCTTCCTATTCAACAAAATATGAGACTTGCTTAAAAGAAAAGTGCGAAACTTAATTTTCTTAATTTTTTGCGGAAAATTGGACCATTGTTCATATAAGATTTTTTGCATTTCCCGATTTCTGCGTCTCCCCCTCCCTTTAAATAGTTGTCTCTAAATCCGTGACATTTGGCTGGATTTGGCTTTGAGGTATATTATATGCTTTTCCCTTCACTGTTAGTATGGAAGTGTTTTCCATCACAGCTAGGATCAGCTAATCGTCTTTGATGGCTTGGAGGGTAGAGGCCAGGGGTGGAAACTGTTAGAGCCACACGTTGAAGCGTAAATAGAAACTTGGAGAGATAGGAGTTGGCCCAGACGGTTCAAGGTAAACATCTCGAGGGCAAATAGTCATCCTCCCCGCACTAATGAAATGGCCATTAAATCCAGAGGACCCGGCTGACCCTCCAATTATCCACCCTGCCTGGGCGCCCCTTGCGTAAAGACTTGGTCAACCCAGGATAACAATGTTTGACTGTTATATCGCTCCGCATGCGGACTGTTGGGTCAACATAAAGCCAGATGAATTTCGGTTTTATTTCATTTTTAAAATGAAGTCGCAAACACCATTAGATTGTACACGAGATACGGGTCGACAGTCGTAATATCAGCGAAACTATAAGGAATAGCCAAAAGGATTATAGGGAAGAAATGGATGTACCTATCTGAACGTATTTATTCATAAATGTTTTGGGCTCTTCGACCACCTGGGTCATATTCACCCTATATTACAATTAGACCAATTACTGGACATAAATAAAAAAAACAGTTAACGAATACAATTTACTGTTCAGGAAGTTAAAAAAAAATAATTACAATTGAATATAGTGGTAAAATTGAATTAAAGTTATGAAAATTAAAGATCAAATATTTTTTTTGTAATGATTTTATTGAGTATTAATAATTATAATGATTTCAAGAGTAAAAGTTAAAAATACAACTTAAAAACTAAAAATTACAAGAAGGAAATATTAAAAATTTCTAGAAGAAATATTGGCAAAAACCATTAAAATTAAAAGTTAAAGATTAAAAGAAGACAAACTACAGTTAAAAAATACGATTTACAGTTCAGAAAGTTAAAAAAATAATTACAATTGAATTAAAGTTAAATAAAATAAAATTAAAGATAAATAGAATAACAGATTAAATCCGAATGATAATAAAACACATTCACACATATGTACAATAAGTTTTTTTATTTTTATTTATTTAGACATATAATATTCTGTCACAGGGACAATAATTATATTGATAAATGAACACATTCACACCGTATATAGAAAAAAGAAATAAAATTAACAAAAGTAAAATAATAACTAAATAATAATAAATAAAACCTATATACAATAAAAAAATAAAATAACCTAAATATAAGTAAATTAAAAACATAAAAATACAGTCATACCTATATACAATATATACAATCAGGCGGGGAACCCAAATCCCTGCGCTACTCTCTCAACCGCCTCACTGGTGCTAAAGCCGGTGGAGACAATAAGTTAAAGATTAAAATAAGATAAGTTAACAAAGGCAATAATAATTATTGATTTCAAAAGTAAAAATTAATGATTAATGATAAATGATTTCAAGAGTAAAAGTTAAAAATACAATTTAAAAGAAGACAACTTAAAAATTTAAATATTAAAAATTTCTAGAAGAAAAGTTGGCAAAGACCATTAAAATTGTAATTTAAAGATTAAAAGAAGAAAAACTGCAGTTAACAAATACAATTTACAGTTCAGGAAGTTAAAAAAATAGTTACAATTAAATATAGTGGTACAATTCAATTAAAGTTATGAAAATTAAAGGTTAAAGATTTTTTTAGTAAATAAACTAAAAATTACAAGAAGGAAACTTGAAAAGTACAATTTAAATATTAAAAATTTCTAGAATAAATGTTGAGGGTATTAATACCGTCTACCAGACTTAAGGGCAATGGTGCTACGGCTAAAGAATTCATTCACCCAATATGTATATAAGAAAATAAAATAAATATAAATAACTAAAATAAATAAAAAATATGTTTATGTATGTGCGTATATATATATATATATATATATATATATATATATATATATATATATATATATATATATATATATATATATATATATATATATATATATATATTATATAAACAAGGTAAATAAAATAACAGATTAAATCCGAATGATAATAAAATGAGTAAAACACATTCACACCTATGTACAATAAGTTACAGATCAAAACAAGATAAGTTAACAATTCTTAATGCTCTCTACTTTGTCACAAATAAAATCATCCGTAACGACCTTAATGTACCATATGTTTCCGATTTAGCTCAATCCAGATAAATGTCCTTCCATAACAAACTTCTGAACCATCTGAACCCTCTCGTTTCCAACCTCGCTTCCTCTTCTATTCCTGATAACCCTCGGAGGTCATAATGTTTTTAATTAAGCATTAAAAAAATATATTTTTGAAAGAAATCCTAGTATCTCAGACCCAAAGAAATGAGGACAGTTTTTAAAATTAGTAAAAATATTTCTTTAAGCATCCATCATTTCTATAAATATCAAACAATATTTCTCGACCTAAAAACACTTTTTAGCATTATCCTGAAATTTTTAACTCCGATATTTGATTTTTTTAAATAAATAAATATATATATGAAATAACAGCCAAAGAGAGGCACAGTGGCAGAGAAGAACTTTCATGACAGTTTCTATCATATTCTGAGACGATCATCATGATACACTATCATTTATTTTTATTATTTTATTTAGTTTATCAACAACTAGGATTGCTTTATTCCTTTTAAGATATTCCGAACCCTCTGTTTTGTCTTGTTTTTTTTTTCCTTTTGTTTATTTCTTTTAAATTCGATCTTTTATAATATGATGACATTTAGACTCCTTCATTTTCTTTTAGCCTGCCACCTTCTAGAACTCGTCTTTTCAAGAAGATTCCTTTGATCCTGCCTTGAAAAGCTTTCTCTTCTGGCGGGACGTGACGGAGTTTCTGAAAAACCTGCTACTTAAAACTGTCAGGCTATGAGTGAGGGTTCTTTATGTTGGGAATTTGGCTTCCAACATCTCAGATAGATTCATTTTATTTGTACGTTTGGAAACTTTCAAAAACATAGAGTGATAAGGAAATTTTCATCTAGAAGAAAATTAAATTATATCTTGGAACATCCAGTGCCCTAGGCATAATGATAATGAACGATGGAAATGCCAATTGTCTGGCGTAAAATGGCAAGAAATGATTAAATTACAAAGTGATATAACTTTATAATTAAGCATAAGCAAACAAACAAAATTATGGATAAATAAATATCAGTATGTTTACATATTTGTACTGATAAGTAACATAGATAATATACAGATAACTATGAAATAACGTGTTAAAATGAGGCTGAGAACATTTACATAGGATTGATACATCTCTGCTATATTGTGTCTATGTATGGAGTCTCCGATACATAGAGCTCTTAAAAAATGTAAACATAAATTTGTATAAAAAGACATATTTGCTTTGTAAATCCACTCCAGACTTTTTTTTAATACGCTTTGAAACAGGGCCTATTCATATTGGTTCCAATGTCATGAAATGTTTCTCGAATTGGTTGGTTAGGCTTGTGGAACTGGAGGAATTCAGATACCCTAAAATATGTTTTGAAAAACTAAGAAACAATTGATACCAATCGAATCCTGCTGTGTCGGAATATAATTGGTGTACTCAGCTGAAAATATGGTTAGATGATATTGGTGAAGGCGATACAGTTCATGAAACAAACTCAGCCATAATTAGAGCAAATGTGGACAGGATATTAAATAAGTATAAACGGCATTTGCATGAGGGTGACAAGGAAACATTGTATAGCTCAGCTTATAGTGAACACTTGAATATTTTTTTTTAACAATGGCCAGATCTCCCAGTATTTGTTGATGCCGACTGATTTTAAATTTACCAGATTATTAATGCAGATTCGCCTCTCGGGAAAATACGTCATCAAGGTTTTAGTTGACAATGGAATTGTAAAATTCACTCCATAACTTAAGTGCTAAATGTGTAATACTATAAAAAAAAGACACACTTTATCACGTATTATTTAAATCCTACTGTACATAGTTTTAAATGTCTTGTCATAGTTTTAAGTGTTTTGTATATAGTATGTTTAAGTAATGTTTTCTTTACTTTTTATTTTTTTTATTTTATTTTTTTTCTTATTTAGACCAGATTTAATATTTTAATTTTGTACTATTCTGTTATTCTAAAGGAACTTTGTCCCGGAATAGATTTATTTTCTATTTCCACTTTTAATCTGATAAAAAGGAATACTAAGGTCTTTATGGATAATTCTATTTGTTATATAGGAGTGGCGGATTTTGGATTGTTGAGATTGGTAATCGAAAGAATTTGATGATTTCGTAGAGCCCTAAAGCTCAATCCCGTCATTCCGAATGGGCCTTTTGGCAGTAGTTGATGGTCATTATTGAAGTTGATGGACTGAGGGACAGAATACTGAGGAAAATTTGACTGTGCACCCTCGCGAAGAATGAGTTTCCTTTACTAGTGGCGGAGCAGAACTACCCGTTTTACGAAGATATTGTGTACGGGGAGGCAGCTGCACTGGAGCCGGCACACTTCAATCTGGAAAGAAAAGAACCCGCTCCTGGAAGGCCGCCAGACTGATAGAAAATACGTTTTGCCTCAGAATTCCATCATGGCTTATACATGTATGGTATGCCATTTCCGCAAAGCCGAAAGGTAGAGGAAGCAAGAATAAATACATAAATAAAATTATTTGAGTTTTTTGTAGAATATTATAAGTTTTGAGCGTTTGTCCAATAAGTGTTGTAATAATCGGAAACTATAATAGAATAAAAAATAATTTTATTCTAGTACAAAGTCCCATAAGAATAACAAAAAAAGTACAAAATTAAAATACTATATCAGGCCTAAATAGAAACAAACACAAAAAGTAAAAAGAAAGAGAAATAAGTATAGAAAACATTAGTTAAACATACTATATACAAAATTTAAAGAAATCTATATAAAAAAACACTAGAAACTATGTCAAGACACCTAAAACTATGTACAGCTGTAAAAAATAAATATACACCTTTAGAAAAATAAATAAATAAAATTTACATTACATTCTTCTTAGAAAAAAACTCGGTATTTCTATATATAAAAAAAAAAAAAGTCGATTCTGGTAGTTAAAATTGTCTGAGTATTTAAGTGAATTATGGAACAGGAATTGGATTAGGAGTGTTTTAAATGTAGATATGGAGGGGGAATGCCGAATTTTGATAGGGAGGGAATTCCAGGAATTAACAGAGCGAGCAATAAAGGAGTTTTGGAATGAGGCACATCTGTGAGAAGGGATATAAAGGTCGGAAGGTCGAGATCTTGTGGAAAGAGACTGAGGCCTTGAATTGGAGAAGTTTGAGGCGTAAGAAGGACAACGATTGTGTATGATTTGATAGAGGAACGTACCTTGGAAATATTGCTTCGAATGGAGGGAAAGAGCCACTTTAACTCAGTGTAGTGTTGAGAGACATAGGAGTATCTCTGGGCACCAAATACAAATCTTACGCAACTGTTCATTAGACTTATCAGTCTGTCACGGAGCTCCACCGAGAGTCCATCATACACCACACAGGTGTAGTCAAACTGGGAAAAGATGAGAGAACAAACCAGGAGTCTACGTTATGTTGATTTAGGAGATGGCGGAAGCGATAGAACAGTTTGAGGGTAGAAATGTAAGAAATATGGTGACTCCATGAGAGGGTTTGATCAATGAAAAATCCGAAATTTTTAACAGAGAAGTGGAAGGAGATTGGCTGATCATTAATCAACGAGCAGGTTCTCCTAGTCTCAATCTTGTATGAGGATTCCCAGTAAGACGTTAATTAATATGTAGTCCTAATTAACGGATTGATTGCTCTTCAGTAAGCTGAGTATTGTTAAAAAATGTTGTAAGTTGTTGTAATGCTGTACGATGTGATGTGATAGGATTTATTTTGATTCTCCAATTTCGAAATCAATGGACATGTGTGACTAAAGGGTTTAAATGAAACAATTGGGTCATTATGGCAGATAACACAAATGTGTCATTAGAGTAAGAAGTAAGGCGGTGGTGGGATGGGTTGAATATTAAATTTACAATAACTTTTAGACCTCAGATGACCTGATGTGAGAGAATTGAGCTGAGGCTAGGACCACAACACCAAAGGCCAACGTCACAATTGCTACTGTCACCACAACCTATCGCAGCTCAGGAAACGACCAATTAACTCCCCACGTCATATCCCATCCAACAGGCGCCCTTATCACTTCGCCCTCACAAATCCTAACTCTAATTCTAAAATAATTGTGAGGAATCAAGGATAAATTAATATATCAATGTAATATTGGATAAGATAATAGATAAGATGTACAATAAAACGGCTGGATATTCATAATAGTATGATATATATTTTTTGTTTTAGTATTTCTTAATGATATTTACAACTGTATTAAAGAAATACATCTAGTAAATTTGGACATATGGATATAATGGCGTGAAAACGCTTGCTGAGTAACTAATCAATGGTAGTAGCACTCACAATATAGTTAAAATATCAAGTATATAGCAATATTCTCCTTTATTTTTTTTTTTTTTTACTCATGCTTATTTTCCATTCTTGTTTGTATCTTCTACATATAATGCTTGATATTTTAACTACATTGGCCCCCACTATATCTCTGATATCATCTTTTTATTTCTGTATCAGACAACTTCTTCTTATTTTATATCTACTTATATTCATTTAATTTATTTTCACCATGTTTTGTATCTTTTGTAGCCCTGACGAAGACCTGCAAAGTGGGTCGAAACGTCGGCAAAAATTAAATAGTACTGTTTGTTTAATTTAGTATTTATTTGACCGCACTCCCCGATCAACTCCTTCTCATATTATATCAACGGTCAAGCATCTCTACATCATTATGGATTTCTTTATTATTTTATATAAACTACTTGACCACATTAAGTCATTGATATGTTGGTGGAGTAACTTCAGTAGTTTAAACAATGGCTAATTTCCATATTTCAAACCGATCTGATGGATGTATATGAATTATATTAAAAATATGTACTAATTTATACAGAACATATTATATAAAGAATATATATATATATATATATATATATATATATATATATATATATATATATATGAATACAGTACAAGTAATGCGGCTGTTTTTCGTGGCTCGATAAGATGGATGTATCCTCCAAAAGCCGCAATATATCAATGTTATATATGTCCCGTTAAATACTGGACAATTTATGAGGTTATAAAACTTAAAAATTACTCTCCTCAATATTTGTGGCCCTGGGTGCGGTATTAACGTCTATCCAAGCCATATATAATTCACACCGGGGCATTAAGTGACTTTTTAGGATTTTCATGTTATTTATTTTTTTTAATAGAAGCTACCCTTAAACTCTCGAACATCCTTTATGTATAATCCTCGTTATATTCTTCATGGATACGGCTTCTGCGCAGGATGGTAAGCCGTATGAAACTTGAAAATGTGACAAAGGATTAAATTTATTTGACCTAATGAAGTACACACATGTTGGCTCGTAAAGCTTTTCAATTACATACAGCAAAAAGTCTCATTAGGAAAAATCGACGGGGATCATCCGTTTTTTTAAAAATAGAACTAAAATTTGCTAATAAAAATTAGTAGATTAAAATTATATTTTATAAATCTTTGATTGAGGCTTGATGTTACAAAACTGAAATTTAATTTAATAAAAAGGACGTTTTCTTCCTGTATAATTCTTTTTTTTTTTTCCTCTTTGCTCAACCGCTTTCGATCTTTTATCAGACCTTCATCAGGCTATCTCATGGTGATCCACCTCTCCTGCTTATCAAATGAGGACTCTGTTTATGAGGAAAATTATTTTATAAGTCGTATAGTATAGTATATATATATATATATATATATAATTAAATTGATTAACGGTTGATATATAAAATAACGGTATCAAAGTTATTAACTTATGAAATAACGGAACATACCTAAGAAGTTATTAAATAAAGGTAATACAGTGATGAAGTAAAAAATAATGAAATAAATGTAACAGCTTAATGAAATTGACAAAGCAATTAAAAATGGAATATGAAGAGATAAAAATCATAAGTAGTAAATGCTAAATAAATAGGATGTCGTAGTTGTTACAAGTTGATGTCTTAATGCATTAAGTGGAAGTGAGATAATAATCAGGACAAAGACACAGAATAATAATCAAGAACAAAGACAAGGAAAATGAAGTTATATACTGCTCGAAAATTAATAGGGATATTGTTAGTTGTGTATGATTTATGTTCCCTAGAATTTCTATTTTATTTTTATCATAAAATACATTGAAAATGGCCTAGGGAAGTTTTATTAATGGTGTTTCGATGTTTTATTAATGTGATCTTGTTTTTATGATTGCGAAAAAATTAATAATTTGTGTAATGTCCTCTGTAACGCAATACCTCTCTGCCCCTATCGAGTATACTTGATTTCAAAGTTGCTTGATCAGTTGCTGAAGGTTAAGAAGCTGCAAATGGTAGTCAAAAAACCTCTGAAGTACATCCCATACTTGCTCAATGGGATTGAGAAGTGAAAACAATACAGGAAGGGGCATATGTGAAATGTACAGATTTTCAAAGACATTGATGAATAACTTTTCCCCTATGAGTTCGCGTGTCAATTATGGCCTCGGTTTGAGGAATATACTTCTGTATAATTTCGTGAACATAACGAACTGCAATGAGATTAACTTCCGCAATATGGAATAGAGTCCGTCCTCCTGGGTAAATTGCACCTGTATAGTGCATTGAAGGAAGCACAAAATGTGGCAGTGTACTCACCCCCTGTTCTCGATAGATTCTTCGGCACCTACGATCACCATAAATACAGAAAGGGGACCTGTCTATAAATATAACAGCATTCCACCTTGTATTCTCATCTAGGCTCTCGCTGCATCATGATCTGCGGCATTGCTTCCTACTTACTGTTGCTGCAGGTCGTCTTAAAGGGATATGAGATGTTAGACCAACTTCCCACAAACGATTACGAATGGTTTTTGTTGGTATGGGGCTTAACAAAACATTCAACACTTCATCTAGGCTCTGGCGAGCACTATGAAAAGGGTTGCTTCTTGTAGTAATATCAATATTTCTGTCGTTCTTTGGAGCTTTAATTTGCTAATATCCACTACAAGGCCTCCTATTGGCACATCTTGTTTTTCGGAATCTGCTTAAAACTTGGGCTACCACAATCTGGGAGACGCCAATTGCATCGGCAATATCCACTTGCCGGTGCCCTTGACCGTCCATTCTTCCTTTGTTAAACAGAATATTAACTAACTCCCCGGCGCTACAGGCCAGCATGACCCTTGGCCTCCTGAGTTATTTCCCTCCATTTCTCTCTGTTCTGTGCTACTCTCTTCCAATTGCAAACTCCTAGTTCTTAGCATCTCTCTCCACTTCATCCTTCCATCTGCTTCTCTGTCTTCCTCTTTTCCTCTTCCCACTGAAGTGTGCTTCCAATATTTTTCTCTGCACCTTCTCTCTCTGAGAATTTGATAATTAACTAAAGGAGAAATAAGGGATCGTAACAGAGAATAGTTTTAATGAAGGAGCCAAAGGGATACGAGAGCGTGCCCGAGCTCACCCGAACTCGCCCGAATATTAGAACAGGCTTCCATAATAATATGAGCTTATAATACGGACTACGACAGTATATTTTCGTTGGTATTATTTATTATTTAAGTCTACAGATTACAGCGATATAAATATTAAAATTTGTATATATAAGGGTACTTAAACAGATAAAAATATCTACAATGAAATATAAATCAATACAGCGTTTATAATTTTTACTTTCATTTCCCTTTTATCTGAAAATACTTATTTCTGCTAAGAAGAGGGTGGTAAGTGAAAGTTGTGTGATGCGCGCACCGCACATGTTTTTTTTTTTAAAACAGGATTTCAAGAATCACTTCATATAGATATTTAGTTCATGTATTTTCCTTCCATAGTAAATATCATTGTATATGTATAAAAAAAAAAATAAAAAAATAAAAAAAAATAGACCCGCTACTGTATCCGAGTACTGATATTGTTCCACACAGATTAAAACATTTTTTGGTACGCATCACCTCTATAATGGCATGATCTAATGCTAATTTAAAAATTACATGTGAGGGGAAACAACTTATTTTAAAACCAAACGAACCTCGTATGAATTCTTGGATATTTTTATATGTAACCGAAAACAAATTCAATTTTTTTAGCACCTTAAATCGATCATTAAAATATTTAAAAAAATGAATAAATACGTCAAAGGGACTGGCGCTTTATAACTTGCTTAATTCCTTAAGGGATGGGTTTATTTTAGTAGAGAGAAAAAAAAAGAAAAACCACTACAATCCATGAAGGGTCTCGGGTTTAGTAGTATTTAGGGAAAGCACTGTTTCTTCGTCTGCGGTTGTGAAAGGAGGTGATTTGACCGAGATCACACTCTACTCCAGGTTTTCCTCCTTAATTAATTATTTTAATTAAGAATTATTATTTTAATTAACCCGCTTTATAGAGGCTGGGTGTGCCACAGGAAAGTCTACCAACCAGGGTCGCCTCACGGCCAATTAAACAGAATAAATCATTTATCTGCCATGAGCCGGGATTCGAACCTGGGACCTTTAGCATTGGAAGCTCAGTACCTGACCACTGAGCTACCCCACTTACTAAGATAGGAGTTATGAAATTAAAAGACAGTGGATATAATGTTAAAAAAAAATTTAAATAACTTATTTTATTCAATTTTATAAGAAAGTGATTTATGCTCTAAAATTCTAATAAAATAGATGTTCTGTCCAATTATTTCATTTTAAATATTCTCTAAGTTATAATATAAACTGAATAATTATTTATCTTCGCTGAAACTATTATAATAATATTGAAATTATTATTTTTTTTTTTTTTTTTGAAAAATCACTATTATTTTATTGAGAATAAAAATACATTTTGCCTCAATTAAGGGCATTGAGAGGGCAAACACAAACATACCATATATACAATAAAAGAAAAACAAGATTATAACAAAATAAAATAAAATTAAACTTGGAGTGAAAATATTGTTATAGGAAAAAAATATACTTTGTATTCCTAACCAAACATCTGTCTGTCCACTTCTACTTGTTTATTCAACAAAATTTGCTCTTCTACCCTTTCCGATGATAAGACACCCGGAGTCGTGAATAGACAAATGAGTGAAAAATCGTGCATAGTTTTTTAATGCTAATTACTGTTTATGACCAAAGATAATTGTATTACAAGTTTCATGTAATCTATCCTAAGACGTTTTAGGCGGATATTCACTGAGGAGAATTCTCGTGCAAAAGATTTGCCTTACACAACTTATAGAGGAACCTATTCAATTAAGTAATTTACTTGAGCGCCTGAGAGAGAAGCACTGGGATCTCCTGGAGTCCTGCCTTGGCTTCCACATCGGGGGATAAGACATGACTCAGAGTTCCCTGGGTGAATGTAAATATTGTACATAGGTGTGAAGGTGTTTTATTTACTTTAATTTCATTTAGCTTCTATTCATTATTTCATTTTTTTTTTTTTTTTTTTTTGTACACAGGCATATCTATTTAATTATTTTATTTTTTTTTTATATTTCTTTTTCTTTATTACTGAATATTGAAATCTTAGTTATTATTTGTATTTACATATTGTGTGAATGAATCATATAGCCTTAATATTAATGCCCTTTAATGTGGCAGAATCTATTAATATTCAATAAAAATAAATAAAATTTTTTTTTTGTATTTAGAACATATATATATATATATATATATATATATATATATATATAACAAATATATTTGTTTTATATATATATATATATGTTTTTAGAACAAATATATATATATATCTATTTTACTAATATTAACTAATACTTCTGTATATTTATATATAAGTTCATATATTGTCCAAAGGATAGAAGAGTATGCTGTGTATATAGCAACCCAATATAATTGGGCAGCAATCCTTTATATTTTATATTTTATGAAAATAAAGTGTTTCTCTCTGATGTATTTTAGTATTTTGGAAAAATATGCTAATACTTCTTTTGTATTTTGTATTTTAAAAATAGAGTTACAGTCTAATTATTTTATATTTTACGTCCTTTTTTTAAAATTATTTATTTAGAATTATAACAATCTGTCACGTGGACAATAGATTATAGTGATATAAGAACATATTCACACCATACATACAAAAAATATAAAATCAACAAATGTAAAATAATAATCAAAAACTATGTACAATGAAAAAATAAAATAATCTGAAGATAATTTTACTTCTTAAAGTACAAAAAAAAAATTATTTTATGCATTATGTATTTGTATATTATGTAATTTTATGTATTAAAAGTATTTAACTCTTAAACAACCACGGCGGGCCTATACACCAGCTCACTCATTTACCTAAGGGACTACGGCAGGCATATATGGGGGCCCATTGAGATCCACAAAAAAGATTGTCGATGCGCAGTTAAAACATCACATTACCTGTGAAGAATGACAGCTATGGTTCTTGTGAAAATATTTATCGTTTAAGGTCGAACTTATCTTTTTTATTATCATGATAAAAATGTCTGGAATTTAATTTCATATTGTGTGTCGTCTTTTCTACTTGACCTATTCCTGTCGGTTTTGAAATATGATACTATGCCCCTAAGAAATAACCATCAAGGTTAAAAATAAGGAAATAAAAATTAAATTAATATCCTGTAATATCCTCATGGACAATAGCGGGCATATACGGCCACTCCGTTTTTTTTTAAATTATTTTTAAAACTAAAAAAAAAAACATGATATGTTTTAACAGTATATTACAACTTTTGAGTGTAAAACAAAATGGACCACGGAGAAAGATTCACTCGAATGGTTTATTGTTAAAGTTTTAAAAATATTTTATTTAAAGTAACGCCCAAGTTATGTTCCATACATTTTAAACATAAATTATCCATCACTTGCGACACGTGGACCTTTTCACTCAATCGCAAATACGTATTTGAGGTTTAACTAAACTAATGTATTATTTATGCAAATTACAACAACCGAAATCTTTTTAGACCATGGAAGTTATTCGGATGAAGTAAGGACTCGAAAAAATAAATTTTCCATATTATTTAAAGTGGAACCATTTGTTATGATCATTTTAAGGAGACATGAAGATGAATACCAAGCGAAGTCATACTGTTTGCTTTAATGCCTGGGCCCAAAAGTTTGTCACTTAGATATAATATCTCGCTAAGTTCTAAGTAATCCGACAGTATAAGCCTTCCAAGCATATTTCATCGTCATCCATTTCAAATATGAGTTTGCGAATGCTAATTGAAATACAGTTTAATCATCATACATGAATAGGAACATAGTAGAAAAATATTTTGATTTATCAAAGTTCAGAAAGGACGGGCGAAATCATAATGAAGTATTTTATTCCAAAGGGATCCATCCAGATTAGATGTAAGCTATTAGCTGTAAGCAGTCAGAAAAACAAAAAAAAATTCGCTTTTCTTAACGTGTATGATATCTACAATAAATCTACGAACAAGGTTTAGATCTCATAAGAATTTTTAATTGAGCGAAATATTTTTCGTTTATATCATAAAAAAAAAAAAAAAAATTGCGTTAAGGCGTTGATGGGGGATAATGGGTTTGGACTAGAAATTTCAGCTTTTTTCTAGAAATTTCCATTCGACACTTTGTGCCTTCCATCAACCTATAGATCGGATTCAGCGAAGTGCTAATTTATTTACATCCTACATGGATTTCTTTGACGATTCGTGGCCTTGGTTTGAGAAGTTTCAGATTCATATATAATTCCTAGCGCTTTCCGAGAACGATGCCGTAAGATGGGGTAACTTTGGCAATGAGTGGGAAAATTACATACAAATACACTGTGTCGGTTAAGATTGCAAAAACCTCCTTTGTGTAGAGGCGTGTACTGTCCTACGAACTTTCGGCAGACTACTCTTGAGATACAAACGAAATTTTAATGAAAACAAGAATTTTGAAAATAAACAATGAAAATAAATGAAACCTAACTGCACAACGAGTGTATTAGATTAGAGTGTTCTCAAACTGCCGCAAGATAGTAGCGCAGTACATGCCTATCCACCACTGAATCAACAAAAACTATATATTTACCCACTGTCCCAAAGTAACCCTTAAAGTAAAATATCGATTATCGGAATAAATATATCGATATTTCGATAATATCGACTGTCAATGTCCATCCCTAGTAGATAGTCGATTGATAGTATCAGCATCGAACCTTCGGGCTCTCTAAGCCTTTATTATTATTATATATCAAAACATCATTGAAGTATTATCTCCTTACAATGATTATTATAGTTTAATCTTGGATATTTTGTTTTCTAAAATTAATATTTCAGATTTCGGTGTCACTATGTGCGACCCTGGCTTTTCATTAATTAGCTTCAATGAGTGAAAATTATGTCAGGAATGCATCCAAATTAGTTGACAAGCGCTGCTTTATTAAAATATCTGACACATTTTTATTAATTGTCGCGATGCCTAAGGAAAATTCCTTTCAAGCTTAAGTGTCTCATTAACTTTTTTTAATTTTTCCTTAAAACAAGAATCTCATGTTTAATAATATATTTTTATAACAGATATACTTCTAAAAAAAAAAAAAGTTGGATAGTTTCTTTGTCCTATAATAATAAATATAATATAATTTAATACTATAGAAAATAATTTTATTCTGGGACGAAGTCCCTTTAGAATAACATAAAATTACAAAATTAAAATATTATATCTGGCCAAATAAAAACAAACATAAAAAGTAAAAATAAAGATAAATAACTAAAGAAAATATTAGTTATACATACTATATACAAAATAAAAAAATATATATACAAAACTCTTGAAACCAAGACACTTAAAATTATGTACAATGGTAAAATATAAATATACACTTTTAGAAAAAAAACAATAAATTCTTCTTAGCAGTAACCTCTGTGATTCTATTAAAAAAAAAAAAAGGAAGAAAAATCTGATAGTAAGTATTTAAGTGATGAGCTATATGCAAATACAATATTATGAATAATTTGCAATTTTACGTAAAAGGTTAGGGGGTATCTGACTGTTTTGGGGACAGGAATTGGAATAGGAGGGTTTTAAATGTAGATAGGGAGGAAGAATGCCGTATTTTGATAGGAAGGGAATTCCATAAATTAAAAGAGCGAGCAATAAAGGAGTTCTGAAACGAGGCAGATCTGTGAGAAGGAATGTAAAGGTCGGAAGGTCGAGATCTTGTGGAAAGGGAATGGACTGAGGAATTGAATTAGAGAAGGTTGTAGGCGTAAGAAGGATGATGATGGTTGATAGTTTGATTGAGGAACGTACCTAGGTAATATTGTCTTCGAATGGAGGGTAAGAGGCCCTTTAACTCAGTGTAGTGGTGAGAGACATGAGAGTATCTCGGGGCACCAATTACAATCTCACGCAACTGTCCATTAGTCTTTTCAGTCTGTCACGGAGCTCCACCAAGAGTCCATCATACACCACACAGCTGTAGTCAAAGTGGGGGAAGATGACAGAGAAAACCAGGAGTCTACGCTTATATTGAGGTAGGAGATGGCGGAAGCAATGGAATATTTTGAGGGTAGAAATTTTCCGTCGGGATATGTAAGAAATATGGTGATTCCAGGAGAGGGTTTGTTCAATGAAAAATCCTAAATTTTTGACAGAGATAAATAAGATAATATTTGGATGATTATAAGAAATCTCGACGAGAATACATTTTATCCGAATCCTCGTTTTGGTCATCTGCTCTAACTGTGAATAATCTTGTGAGTATAATTATTTTCGATTTATATTTACAATCCCTGCATAGGCCCACAAATCTCCATGATCCTCTTTGGGGGTCAAAACACAGTCTACCTACCCGTCCCTAAACAATCTTGCGGGACCAAAGTCGAAATATCGATAATGGATATTATAAGGAAGATGGTATGGAACTTTTATTAATTCGTAGGTGTAGTTATGAAAATATGAGTTAGTCGAATCAAAAACAATTTTCTACGGAAGCAGTCGGGATTGTTATTTGAGAAATAATTTGATTTTTTAAATTTTGTTAACGAAAGATGTATATTAAAAATTTCTTGAAAAGGCAACTTTTTATGTCACTTATAATAGAATTGTTAAGGAATTACATAGGAAATAGGTAGGCACATGACAATCCACACATATTTTATTTATAAATATTTGATCATAATAAACTATTGTGTAATAATTTGTAGTTTGTTTTCTTTAATTTTGAAGTAGATTCCTGAATGATATAAGGATTCATATTCTTATAAGTTAATATAAGGATAGATGATAACATCATTTGATAAAGAAAAGCTCTAGTACAAATAATACAATAAATAACCACTGAACTTTATACACCAATTAAAAGTCTGGCACATTGATTTAAAAATGTAATTTAAATGTATATATATATACATAAAGAGTGTCCTGTATATACACAATATATACACACACATAAAGGGTGTCCTGTAAGTAAAGGGAAATTTTTATAGGTGTGATAACAGACATCAAGAGCTACAAAAAACTTTACATAAGCAATGGTCCAAGTTCAGCAGAACAGTAGGAAATCCAAGTTGTTTTTTTTTTTTTTGGTAAGTAGTGCTTTTTGTTAAATCGGAAGCTATAACTAAAGAAATATTTAATTTACGTAATTACTAATTGTTAGCTGTAAATTAGGTACAATTTACTTTAAATGAAAATATAGTTTGTCATTGTTAAAACCATTTAACAATGTTATACGTGAATAAATATTTTTGAGCGGGTAAACCAAACACTGTTTTTGATATTATCATTAATTATTCGTGAAATTTTTTATCATCATACGACTATATTACAGATGAAAATGAAATTTCTTTTATGATAAACACAATATAAACTGATTGGTACATGAACCGTCGTATATTATATTTAGTTTGTCATCCACACAGTGAATACGAAAAACTATGTTTCCTGGTCATATATTATAGATATTTTATTATATTAAAGATATTTTTCTCTATAATTATTAAACTTTTCGCAATGGTGTAGGATGTGACACTGTTGTAAATAAAGTGGTTAAAGCTATTAGGCCTATGCGATAAAGTCTTATTTTCCATAGCAAGTTTGATATTTTATTGCCTACCGATTCTTAATAGGCTGACTTAATTTACGACTCTATTCAACAAGTAATTATATTTATAAGTTAATAAGTATTAGTTATTTATTAGAAAGGGAGCAGAGTAGCTCAGTGGGCGAGCATTGACTTCTAGAGCTCAAGGTTCCAGGTTCGAATCCGGCTGATGATCAGTAATTTTTCATCAACCGTGGATCAACCCTGGGTTCGAGAGACCCTCCTGGGGCACACCCAGCCTCTATGAAGTGTGTATGTGTAATTTAAAAAATAATTAAGGGGAGAAATCTGGCGGTTGAGCGTGGCTTCGGCGCAATAACCTCCTTGCACAACCGTTGCCCTTTAACAGTACTTCCTCACGTTATACTGGACCCAAAACCCTTCATGGGTTGATAGGTTTTTTTTTATTACTTTCCTACCTATACTAGGTAAGTAAAGTATTGCGATCGGGTCAAATTTCCGATTTGCGGTTTTCGACGGATCTGTACGTTTCAGAGCCCCCTGGGTTCGAAAAACACATTTTTAGCCATTGTTCTGTCTGTCTGCCTGCTTCAAGATTTACTCGGGAACTAGTGAACCGATTGTTGGTTCTTTTTTATTACTACTGATGCCTGTGACACAAATTGGGTGCTCCATGCGCAATAGCTGCTACGCAATAAATGAAAAACTTGTTTTTCTTTAGACTGTAGCGCGAAAACGGCTGTAACGATTTTGATGAAATTTCCTTATAATGTTCTAATAATTTTCTTTTAAATATTCGAACGTGGACTAAATTCCCGAGAAAATTCAGTGATAACGAAAAGACAAATATTTTGAGTCCTAGCTCGCTAAGTATATATTCTATGGTAAAATTTATTATAAAACTTTTGAAAGGTAATTAAGAAAAAAAAAATAGTTTATTTCGGTCAACCATTAACGAAGTTACAGCTATTCAATTGCTAATGTAAGATTACGGGTTTATATCCTGGCTTCAGAAAGGGGTGAATGAGAGAAAAAAGATAATTGAGTGAAAATAAGAAAATCTGTTGCCCGCATCACACTGCTTTCACTATTTCCTCTAGTTTTAACAGAAATTATTGTTTGACAAAATTAGGCTTAGGCAAAAAGTTTTTGATCAGCAATATTAGAGGTTATTGAAATTATTACTTGTTTTTACTGGTCTACCTTAAGCCGGTTTACATTGCTTTGGTTTATCAAATAAATCGTACTCAAATGTTTTCTTTCATCAATTTTCAATTTTTTTTTTTTATATTTATTAGAAAGCATATTACGAAAACTATTTAAAATATTTATTCTCATAAATTAATGTATCTCCAATTTCTGAAATATAGGAAAATTTTAATTGATGCATCCATGATTATTTTATTCCTACACTTATTTTAAAATTCTTGTTTCTTTAGTAAACAGCAAGTCTGATGGAATCCCAAGGGCTTTTTTCATTATAAGAACGAAGAGCGTTCAAATACTTTATGGTTCAATCATTTTTTTTTTTTTAATTTAAGGGGCCAAGAGGGATAATTTTTTTCTTTTTTAATTTCTCTCTCAGAAGGCTAAAGAAAACATAAAACAAATATACATAAAAATGACTGTGTTTACCTTTAGTTTTGGCAATTTTTTTTTTTTTTTTTTTTTTTTGTTTATGTGCCAATCTTGTCCACTTCTTTCTCATAAACATGAGCTTTTCCTTGACTATATGTTCTGTAATCTCTTCATATTTCGCTAGGATTATTTTCCAGAAAACATCATGCGAATCTCGAATTCTTGTTTTGTTCATTTGCAAATACATTTTATGAAGGCCAACAAAGAGGAGAAAGCGATTTTTTTAAACTTATGTTTTTATTATTTATTTGTTGTTATTTATTATTATTTTATTAGAAGACACCGATACGTTTTAGGCATGTTTATTTCTCCTTTTCGGGTAATTCGTAATTCACTCTAGGTTATATTATATTAGCTTTGTTCTGATTGATAAAAAAAAGTCGGTTTAGTTAATATCAAACAACAATTGTATTTATAATGATGTAGAGATGGTTGACCGTTGATATAATATGAGAAGGAGTTAGTCGAGGGTGCGGTCAAATAAATAAAAAATTAAAATATATTAATTATTTTAATTTTTGCCGACGTTTCGACACAGCCAGTGTTTCAACTGCCTCCCGCAGTGCCACATCCTACGCCCTGAAGACGACCTGCAAAGTGGGTCGAAACGTCGGCAAAAATTAAAATAATTAATATATTTTAATTTTTTATTTATTTGACCGCACCATCGACTAACTCCTTCTCAAACAATTGTATTCAATTGGTTTTTGTTCCATCCATTTTAAACACACACACACACACACACACACATATATATACGAGTATATATTATTTATGTATACTGTACTGAAAATCGTTTAAGCACATGATTTTTTTTTTGTAATCAAGATGGTTTAAGTAGGTTAAAAATGTGGAACTTGTCCATATTGTTATATTATTATCACAATTCGCGGATATTAAGCCCGCGAATATTGAAGTGTTGCTGTATTTCTGTTTCTCCCGAATATTTTATTTTCAAACTAAAAATTAGAGAATTTGTGAAATGGGTAATTTTTTAACCAATGGAAATTGAGGAAGGTATACAAACTTTTTTTTGTTTAAACATTTACGACTTAGGTCTTTCGCCACCTTAAGCACACAGCTACAACACAGCTTATCTTGGGATAGAAATGGGACATGGAAGGTCCTATATCACTAGCGGATCTAGGATTTAAATTTGGGAAGGGGGGCTTCAGCCCGAAAGATTTTTTTTTTCATATAACGATAATTAATTTGAAAAAAAGACAGAAATTAACTACTTTATGAAATGGTGTTTAAGTGGTTCTTGAAGTCCTATTAAATTTAATTAAACGAACAAGAATACTTTAAGAGATAGTTTTTAATATTTTTTTCTGTAAAACATGATTATATTTTACCATTTTGGGGGAGGCTTCAGCCCGAAAGCCCTCCCCCCCCCGTAGATCCGCCTGTGTCCTATATCGATATTAATACCGGCCTCTAACTATCGATACCATAAAATATCGGACATGAAATATCGATAGTCGATATTTTTATCGATTTTATAAATATTTTTAAATAGAAATATTTATTGTCGAACGCATGGGTGCATTAAAAAATATGTTGTTTAGGGCTTAGAGGCGTAAAACCACGTAGTCATTCTTTTATAAAAAAAAAAAAAAAAAGAGTTAAAAATTTATTTTTATCCTTAAATTAATTAATGCAAATATCAATTTTTCTATCCTCTTATAGGAAAATTAATTTTCTATTTCCTGTCCATCTTCTTCAGAAAAAATATCTATATTTCGATGATATCGATTGCCATCATGGGCTATTTCTTTCCTAACACTTGTTTTTTTTATATATATTTATATTTTTATTGAGAAATAATACATTTTGCCACACTTATGGGTACTGAGTACTAAAGCTGAGTGAGGCACATTCGTACCATGTATACAATACAAAAAAATAATAATAATTAAAAATTAAAAAAAAAAAATAAATAAATAAATAATAAAAAAAAAAACATACACCTATATAACAAAGGCAAAACATATAATTAACCAAGGAAATGTAACTCAGAGTTAAAATTAAATAAAATACAGAAATTCGTAGCAAAATTAAATAAATTATAAGTAAAAGAAATAAATAGAAAAACATTTTCCTAAAACTACGTTATCTATATGTAGCTCTACTGAATCTGTGTTAATTCGATCTATCCATCTGGTTTTCGGTCTTTCTGGTGTACTCTTGTCTACCATTGAGGCATTCATTGTTGTGTAGAGGCTTCTTGATGAATTGACTTCAGCTATATACCCCGCACATCTTAACCTCCTTGCCTTAGTACTCTAGCAGATTTCTCTGATTATTTTGTGGAATATTTTTTATTTTTTAGTGCTGTTTAGAGTCCAGTTTGCACAGCTGTATACCACAACTGGCTTTTGTAGTACTATACACCTTTTAATAGAAATCTTTATTTATCTTTATTTATTTAATAGAAATCTTTCTGATTTTCATTTTTTATAGCTAGTCTAGATTATAGAAATATTATGGGTAGCTGCGAAACGTTTACTATGAAATATATAGTTATATCGAAACATATTAATTTTGCTACTTTCAAATAACAAATATTTTATTGAATATTTAATAGCTGACCGTTGCATTATAAAGGACGGAGATGGTCCGGGGTTGCGGTCATAAATAGGCTAAATAGTGGTAAAACTATTTTATTGAAAGCGAACGTTTCAATTCAACGTTCAGTTCTAAGTGAAACTGTTATGAACGCACCCCCCTGATGAAGAAGACCTGCAAAGTCGGGTCGAAACGGCGGCTTTCAATAAAATAGTTTTACCACTATTTATCCTATTTATGACCGCAACCCCGGACCATCTCCTTCCTTTAAAAAATATTTTAGTCTTCCTAAAAAATTAAAAAGAAAAAAAAATATTTTGATTTAGTCCTAGTTGTGATGATCACAAAAATGACCTAAGCCCTAGAATTTTCTCATTTAGCGATTAATATTAAAGGGGAAATATATATATAAAAAAAATTTCAATTTCCTACAATCTCTTTTGATCTCTTCTTCGATAGGAAGGCTCAGAGTAAACCTATCCCTCCCCTTTGAGCCGAGGGCAAGACGGAAAGGAAATCATTGTGGTAGAAGAAATTAAAAAAAAAGAAGAAAATTATATATACAAAAATAATGAAAATCGGAAATGTTTCAGAAAAGTCAAAGATAAATCCTGTAAATAAGGCTCAAAAAGAATATATAAAGGGATCTTTATAATTGCAAACTTTTTGAACTAGGAAAAAGTTAATATAACCCCACGGGTTTGAAGGAAAAAAAAACCGTTTTTTTTTTTGTTTTTTTTACAAAGATGAGGAAATTACATGGCTGATGTAGCTTACTAAAATATAAATATCCATTAAACAAAAACAACATAAAAGTGTATGAAATCTTTTTAGATGTTAGTATTTACCTCCCGCTCTCATTTTAATATTAACTCAAAACTGTGTTATTAATACAGATCGGATAACACAATCCGACTATGCTGACATTGCTGATATGAGAAACGGAGTAAATAAATAATGGCCTTACCTTAAAAAAAATAATTATAAACATTTTTTTAACTCTATGATTAAACATGTATTAAGTTTATATTTATGGATAAATTGTTGGCTGTAGATAATTCTAATAGATGTTGGATGGAGATAGTTATCAGTGAGAAATTCATACAAAAAACAAATTTGAAGATTCGTTGTTTGGAGTATTCAGTCAATGAATGTGCAATGTTTTTTTTTTTTTATTCATGATATTTACAAATGTATTAATAAATAAAATACATTTAGTAAATTTGATAACAGAAAATAATAATATGAAATCACTTGTTGAGAAACTACCTACTGGTAACATTCTTTTTTTTTTTTTTTTAACTTATTTATTGAAAAACATTCTGCCTCAAGGACATTTATAATAGTTTTCACATATCACATTCACACCCAGTAGCACTCTAAAAACAAAATAGGAGATCTCGAGGCCATTTTCTTTTCAGACACCTCGGAGGGTTATCATGGATAGAAGAGGAAGCAAGGTTGGAGACGAGAGGATTCGGATGGTTATGAAGTTTATTACGGAAGGATTTGTATCCGGATGGGGCCAAATCGGAAACAGAAGAAACATTGAGGTCGTTATGGATGATTTTATTGGAGACAAAGTAAGAAGCGTTAAGGATTTCCCGAAGGATTTTGGATTGTCATGATTGGATACTAGAGCAATTCGATGGCTTAGTGGAGCCCCAAAGCTCAACTCCGTAAGTCCAAATAGGTCTTATTTTAGTCATGTATATGAGTCTTTTGTAATTAACTGGAAGCTTAGAGCGTTTGTCTAGTAATTGTTGGAGTACTCGGAAACTTCGAGCGGTTTCTTGTCATTTCAGTCTAGTATGAGGATTCCAAGTTAGACCTTTATCCAAGTGGATTACAAGGTATGGGATTTGTTGAACAGGGATAAGTGGGGTATTATTAAAGGACACTGTGGGGCATAAGATCATAGGTTTACGGCGAAGGGTAAAGGTGATTTGATGGGATTTATTTTAATCCTCCAGTTTCTACACGATTCTTCAAGGTTTGTGATGTGTGATTGAAGAGTTCAGGATGCAATGGTTGGGTCATTATTAACGGATAGGACACATATAACATCTGCATACGTGGTAATAACAGTGTTATTACTTAATTAACAGTGTTATTAAAGATAAATGAGCTGTGGAGGATCGAACAGATTGAAATAGACAGAACGTTAATTCGGTGCAACCTTATGGTAGAAACGCTGAAAGATGAGGCGCAGAAGCAAGAAGTTACACTAGTATATCACCAAAGAAAAACGAACCACCGAGTGGAGTACAAGACACTACAAGCATTAAAGCAAAAATTCTTCTGATGGGGGATGAAGAAGACAATTAAGGAGGTTATTGGGGCGTGCAAAATTTACCATTCTACTAAGTAGGATCGACAGCCGCCGAAAGGAATACAGGAGAAGACACCTACAGCGACTACGCCGCTGAGCGATTTACAAGTGGACATTTTCACTTGGAAGGGGTACAAGTGGATTACCATGATTGATCTTTTCAGCAAAGTAACCATGGCATGCCCAGTACAGGAGCGTTCGGCGGAGGCGGTGCTAGGAGCTCTACGAACGTGGTTTAAATTCTATAGGATACCAGATCGAATTTCATCAGATAGTAGAAGAGAATTCGACAACGCTAGAATTAGAACAGAAATGAAGGCATTTGACATTGAATGGCATCATAATAAAACAGGATATCCCAAGAGTAAAGGAGGTATTGAACGGCTTCACAGCACGTTACGGGATCATATAAGAGTATATCATGTAGACAAAGGCCTAGAGGCAGATACGGCAATGCCTATAGCAGTCGCGGCGTATAACCACTCAATACACTCGGTAACAGGGTTTTCCCCATTCGAAATTCTTTTCGGACTCCGAGGAAGGTGGAGAGATAGGGGATGTACAGTGGTGGACGAACAGTTGTCTGAGCAAATGGTGAATAACCGCATACAACTCGGAAAGTTATGGGAGAAAGCTCGGGGGGTAGGAAGGAATAGAGGCAGAAAAGAGAAGAATAGTGACGCGTGAAAATATGAGGGTCAAAGACATCATTGGAGAGATAAAGATAGGCACTTTAGTGTACCGTATACCATAATAAATAAGACATTATGGGTTGAAGAAATATTAAATTCCTAGGAAATGACTGGATTAATAGATTAATATTCAAGATGTTGAGATGCAGTATTATCATTGCATCGTCTTGAATACTAATACAACCACGATATGCAATTTTACTTACACACTTTATAATTTATGTATTAATAAAATAATACATGAAAAAGTAAGTTCAATAAAAGTTTCAGTTGCGGACACTTCCTCATGGAGAACTTTTATTTTCTATAGTGGACATTTTTTTAACGACCGTTTTATTTAAATAATTTAACAGTATAAATGATTTCTGCATAACGGACGTGGACAGCTTTGAGACAAAGATTTTATGTGAAAAGTTCCTGCATTAAGAACAGCAGGGAGCCAGTGAGGCTCATATTATGAGAAAATTTATCCAATTTATCCTTACTTAGTTCAATTATCTATATTGGAAATTTGTTTTGAAAAAGGGGTTACAGGGGTCTTCGCACCATAAAAATTTTTGATTGGGTTACATTTCTTGCGGGATTATGAATTTTCGGAGTGAAAAGTTTCAAACCAGAGAACAACGGGAACAACATGAACCATTCAGGTAATTGTATATGATCTACGATTTTTTCAGTTTATGGCAGGAGTGTTCCATAAGCCATCGTATTTGTTTCCAGTGAGTGTCCCCTACTCAGTAATTTTACTGTATTTCAGTCGCCGAGCAGGCAGTCAACTCGCATAAAGCAGTACATCCAGTTGCTATCAAGATCAAGTACTTAAGTACCCACTTGGTGTTCCCTCGACCCTTATGTGTCAAGGGAGGGAGAGTCGTATTGTGTCAAACTTGACACTTCACAGCGACTACGCCCCCAAACTAAAACTATACCTCAGGTCTCGAACAAATGCTTAAAATTTTAGATTAAAAAAGAAATTAACCATGACATGTATCTTGGTATCGTAAGATTTACTAATATATGTAAATTATCAAGTTTATCTCATTTCAAAATAAAGCTTACATTTCACCTATTGGAGTTAGCTTGTTATTTAATAACAAAACTGGAACTTACAGACAATATTAGTCTGCGGTACAGGGCTCTTTTTATGAATTTATTAACATCCATCTAAAACTTCGTGAAAGGTTTCATCTTATCGATATCTACAACTTTTTTATCCAAGAAAATTCTTAGATCCTAAAAACTCATGAACACTCATTTGCTTTCCACTTTGATAATTTGATCACAAGATTGAGAAAAAAAAGTGGCCTACAAAAACGTTGGGCCATTTGGCTTGACATCCATTCCCAACGTAAAACAAGGTTATATTAACCAAACGGACCAACATTTTTGTTTAAGCCACCTTCTTTCTCGATTTTGTAATCAAATTAACTCACGATTAATTTGGAAAGCAAATCCGTATTCAGGGTTTTTTAGCAACTCATTAAATTAATTAATTTAATTAGATAACTCATAATTTTCGAAAAATTTAGTAAATAAAAAGGTTCTAGTTTACGATAAGATGAATCCATTCACTTTCTTTGAGATGGATGTCAAAAGTTTGACAAAAAGGATTCTGTATCGCGGGCTATATCTAAACTCGGTGTAGGTTACATAGAGGAAGAAGAAATACTAAATATCACACAGGCATTATTAACTAACTAAAATAAAAATAACTAATTTAATTATTTTGAATCTGTTGTAGCTACTTTTTTTTTTTCATTTTCAAGATACTAATACAAAGCATTCCATTTCTTTAACCGCAGTGAAAAATTAACCAGTCGAGATTCCTTCAATTCAAACAACAGCGCACAGTTGATAGTTGATCTAGAGGAAGAAAATCCGTTGAATATCATTTTCTAGTTAAATCATAAAAGCTTTTATAGTCCACGGTGTGGCTGGCGATGTCCAATTCCAGGTCTATGCTATGTTGGGAGTAAGGAGCTGAATGACTGCTGCATAGGAACAATTGGTGGAGGACAAGACTCGATATCGAGTTGTCCCACCGACTGAATAGAATAATAGTCTCAATTAATTCAATATCCAAATAATTTATGACTAAAAATTAAAATATTAAATTATAATTCAATGAGCTATTATTCAAAATTGCATCTTCCCACGACGCTGTGTTAGAGGATCAGAAAGGAAAAAAGAAAAAAAAGAGGGGGGAAGTGTTTTGAACATTCGGACTAAAATATCTCAAAATTTAAATACCATAGAGAATTCAGAAACCATTTTACTGATCGCAATATAGATTTCTATTAATTAGCCTTAAAAATAAAAAATTGAGTGCTTCTATTCGATTTTCTTCGACAGTGTTTCGACAAATTACTGACCACCGTCGCAGATTTTTTATTAAAAAAAGATAAGAATACTCCATAATTTTCTTATACTAATTAACGTCTCATTGTATACGAATCTTTAAATATTTTATATTATTCTGTTTCTAAATACTTAAATATTTTGTTTTACATAAAATCGATCAAAAAAAATCATTAATTCAAAATTATTAATTACCTTTGTTGATGTTTTCAATTCTATCGTGTGGTCTTAAGCATATATATAATTTTTTTTTGTTGTAAACTTCTTTAACGCATTTTATGTAATTTTTCGGTGTTCCTTCATGATTTGGATTATTTATTTGTTAATATTGACTACTATTTTGAATAATGACTTTCTATTCATAAATAAACAAGGTAATATAAGAGATAATGTTAGTCATTGAAGAACTGTATATTTTCCTCTAAACATAAACTATAAACATGACAACTTAGGATTATGTGTGCTGCTTTGATGCAGTCATTTGTGACTAATTGAAACTGGAAATGGATACTTTGTATGACTTTACTTTCAAACCAACGACAAGCTTTCGCACTTTGAGCCTCCATGGGAGGGATACCAGGTTGTAAATAAAAGAGAAGAACTTCAAACTAATGTGTCCACCTTGGTACTTCAACTGCTTACAAACTATTTATTCGAACTTTAGACCAAAACAATTCTCAATCAAGAAATAACGATTTATTGTGATATTCAGAAATAATGAATAATCTCCCGATGCCTAGCGCATTAAATTCCAAGTGATTTAGAAATCTTCATAGAACAAATTATGAAGAATGAATGAATATATCTATGAATTTTCACTAGTATTTATAATAAACAAGATCGAGATTAACAAGTTTTATGTATTAGCCATAATATGAGAATCGCACTTTTGTGACTTCTATGTGACAAAGAACTGCTTACAGGAACTGGTCAATCAATATCCCATGATATTAAGGCACGGAGGTTAAGATGGGCGGGGCATGTAACTCATTGCAATCCATCTGGAAGATTCCACGTAACAATGAATGCCTCAATAGAAGGCAAAAGACTACGTGGAAGACCAAAAAGCAGATAGATAGATAGAATCAACAAAGATGCAATAGGGCTGCGTGCAGATAAATATATGGAGGAAAACAGCTCAAGACAGGCAGAGATGGAGCAGGCTTGTTAAGGAGGCAAAAAATCTTGATGTTCTATAATGCAAAAAAAAAAAAAAATGTGACAAATAGTGTGTATCATTCCAAATCCAGCCGAATTCGATTTCTATTAAATAAATTAAATTTATTTATTCATTTATTTTCATTCTATTATTACTATTATTTATATTTTCTTCCTCTACTATGATATTTTATTTTGTTCTTTTATAGCTTTTTATTATTTGAAATTAGCTTATTTATTTTATTTTTTTTATTTTTTTTATTTGTAAATATGGTGTGAATGTGCTCTCAGAACTCTATTATAAATGTCCTTTATTGAGACAGATTGTAATATTTATCAATAAACAAATAATCCAGTCTAATTATAATATATCTTTGTTTTATTTATTTGGTGTTAATGATGGTCATTAAGAATTAAACAATTGAAAATTATACAATGTATGTTTACGTATATAGGCTTCTAAGTTCAAAATGAATTGAAGAATAGAAGTAAATGATGATACAAATAAAATCAAAATCTTACACCTCACTGGATCGAACGAAATAAAATAAAATAAAATTGTCATATAAAATAAAATACAATACACAAAAAATATAAAATAATATAATATGAATAATAATATAAAATATAAAGTAAAATATATAAATAAATCGTTTAATTATGGCGTCTTCGAGGATCATTAAGGCCTTTAATTTTATTATTTATTTAAATTATAGCAACTTTAATATTTTATATATTCCAACATATCTATTATATAATTATTTATTTTTAGTTCACAAATATAAAAAAAAAACGCCCTTCTTAGTCGCATTTTATAGGAATTTCGTCTAATGCATATTATAATGAGCTAAGTAAAATTATAAAGACTTGACAATATTGGAAGACACCATATGTAATTACATTAAGTGCCATCGAAAAACATACTACAAGAAGTAAATAAACCGTTATTCATGAGTGTAGTACCTCATTAAATTACCGTAAGATGGGATAACTTTGGGACAGCGGGTAAAATTTAGTTTGTGGTGACTCCGTGGTGGATACACTGTGTTGGCTCAGTCTGCATGTACTGCGTTACAACCTTGCGGCACACTTCTCTTGAGGCACTAGCGAAAGCTTCATGAAAACAAGAATTTTGAAAAAAAAACATTGGAAATAAATAAAATCTAACTACACAATAAGTGTAGTAAACTAGAGTCCTCAAACCGCCGCAAGGTAGTTGCGCAGTGCATGCCTATACATGCACGTTTTTCCAGACTGAACCAACACAGTATATTCACCACGGAATCACCACAAACTAAATTTTACCCGCTGACCCAACGTTACCCACCCAGTCCCAAAGTTACCCCATCTTACGGTAATTTATTAAATAAGAATATGCTCCATTTCTAAGAATTTTCGCAGATAAAATGGCGGTAGGTTACGATGCGATGCACCCATCCATGAAGTTTTAGTTGGATGTTAATAATTTTATAAATAGGGGTCTGTACCACGGTCTAATATATGATTATAAAATAATAATGAAACAGTAATAACCTTACTCATGCTTTAAGAAGTTCTGAGAAAATATGCTTGTTTTTATTTGGCGTTTTTCAGCTTGAGCGACTCACTGAAGAATTATACGCTTCAGCCGATAGAATTACATTTATAATAATAAACGTTATTATTTCAGCATAAAGATGAATATCCGAGAAAGTGGAACTTCTTTAAAATGGGATAAAAACAGAAAACAGATACTTCTTTTTTCATTACTTCACTGGATATCGTTTATAACGACCTAGAAGGGGTAAAGTTAAAACTGTCGTTGTAGCCGGTGTTCGTTATGAAAACTAGTTGTTTATAACGAACAGCATCGCTATAACCAATATCAGGTCTCTTTGACTCCTAGCGATCGTTACATGCAGAGCAAAGAAGGATAAAAACCAATTTAAAAAAATCTCGGTTGTTAATCAAGTGAGGATAGATTTCGGCTTGGTCTCATAAGGTGTCTTCAGAAATGTTAGTTAGAAGTTGATATTTTAGATGGTGAAAAATTTCTAAATAGACTTATGATTATTAATTTCATAGAAAAGGTATTTTTAAATATTAGATTTTAAGAATATTAGGAGAGCCGGGTAGCTGAGTGGATGAGCACTGAATTCCTGAGCTCATGGTCACAGGCTAGAATCCCGCTGATGACTAGTAATTTTTCATCAGCGGTGAGTCGACCCTGGAGCTAGGAGACCCTTCTGGGGCGAACCCAGCCTCTATAAAGTGGGTACTCTAAATAAAATAATTAATTAAGAGGGAAAATCTGGCTGTTGAGCGTGATGTTGTAACATTACTTTCTCATTGTATATTGCTCTCAAGACACTTCGTAGGTTGTTAGTGGTACAGGTTTTTTTTTTATTTTTTATTTATTTATTTTTTTTTTGTAAGAATATTGAAAAACTACGGTCGCTACATTCGATCATTTAGTCAAGAAATGGAGTAGTTACGTACAAACTGTCCCGACAACGGGTGGTGGTAACTATATCTAATATTTTTTTTTTTTAACTTTTATTGAGTATTAATACAGTCTGCCACACTGAAGGGCATTGGTACTAGTGCTATAGTATTCATTCACACAATATGTACATAAGAAAGGGGGAAAAAAAGTAGATCTAATATTTAACTAATCGGAAGCAGCGAAGACTTTATAAGTAATATTTTTATTCATAATATCTGTTACAAATTGCATCTTAACATACTGACATATATATTATGGATATATGGGTTGACTACAGAGTTCACTCCAGGTCTCCTACAAGACTGGGGTTCGTTCTGAGGACCATGGGAAATTGAGCATTTGCCGAAATCTGTTATTGTTCCCAAAATCTTGATAATGGGTCATGTATCCATTCGGTATATTCTAGATAACTATTTCTGAGTTATCAGAGATAGCTTGACCTCTAGAGAGAATTGTCAATACAATAGATTATTCACAAATTGGCATATTTCACAAACTCAATTATTAAAATAAAAGTTAAATTAATATTATTCTTATTTATTACGGATTAAGTTACCATTCCGTAACTTATTGGAAACTGCGTTAAAAGAGGGCGTTTTGACATTTTCGTCTTTTAAGCCGATATGTCGCTACAACCAATGTCGTTATAGACGATATTCAGAGCACTTGGGATGATGTTTTATATCATACGTTTCGCTAAAAGAAAATAATTATTTTAAATTGTAATACCCTTTTGAAAATAACATTAATTATTTAATGAGTTAATTAAGTTTTTTTCTTGCATAAATGGTTTAAAGCTGTGTCTAATACTACATTCAATTATTACCGTTTTACGTTGTATTGAACAATAAAACTCATTGTTCCAAAATGAGCCTTGAAGTTGAACTTTTTCACAAAAAGGGCTCTATTAAAGTTTTAATATTTTAAAATTATCATTGTAATGATCACTGAATTGTTACGTATAAATAATTTCTTCATTTATTTATTTTTAAACTTCGATTTTGGTAATATAAATATAATATAAAATGAAGTTTTTCGCTCTTCTTGAAAAATTGTCAATGATGATTAAGGTTAATTTCGAAGAAAAAAAAACTCATATATTTATTATTCTTAGTGATATTATTAATAAATATTAACGGTTATTATTATTTCATCTAGTTTTTATATTCTATTATTATTCTGATTTTTTTTTTTTTTTTAGAATTTTTAAGATAAACTGCTGCGTTACCTTAGGAGCACTTGTAGAGGGTTTATTTTTAATTTCCCGAATATTACAACCCCTCCCCCCTCCCTCCACCCCCAAACCCACCTCATTTAATAGTCTTATTGCTCTGAGGAAGCTTTTAACCCAATCCGATCTTCTTACTTGTTTATACCTTCGAATTACGTCAGCAACTTTTTTGCCGGAGCATGGATAGCTATCCGCTTTATAATAATTTTGTTTCTACAATTGTATTGGTGTATAAAAAATATATATAGAATATAAGTCTGACTTTTTTAAAAATGTTTATTTTACATGTTTATAAGGAAATAAAACATAAAAATAAATAACATTATCGGAAAGAATAGTGAAATGGATATAGGCTCTAGATGGACTGAGAACAAATTAAAATATTTTCTGAAGGATATATAGAAAAGAGGAGTTTGATTCCAGGAAGGTAGAAGCAAGGATTAACAGTTCACAGGCTTGGCTAGTGTTCCCATGAGCTTATTCTTAGAACTAACATTACAACGATGAGAAAGTTTTTATAATTTTATATGGGATAAAGAAAAATAGCAACCCAATACAATTGGGCAGCAAGCTTTTATATTTTATATGAAAATGAAGTGTTTATCTCTAATGTTGTTATACTGCTGATGTGTCCGACATGTTAGATGTTCTGTCCATAATGGGATTATAGTATCTCTTATAAGATAGAGACAATAATCAAATTATGGACAGAACATCTAAAATGTTGAACAAAACAAAATGATTTTTTTTTTAAAGATAAATTAAAAATGATAATAAAATAAAATAAATTCATTAAATGTGAACAAAAGAATATAATAACATGAAACCACTTGTTGAGAAACTACCCACTGGTAGCACTCTAAAAATGCTTTTTACAAAAGGAGATCTCGAGGCCATCTTCTTTTCGGACGCCTCGATCGTTTAATTTAAATGGCGTCATAGCCGAAACGTTGCCAGTGTAAAAAAATAAAAATTAAAATGGTGGAATAAATTTACTTAAAACCTTTTATTATAAATCATATTTTCACATTGAACAAAAATATATAAAATTTAACATACCAATAAATAACTACTAATAAATCACTCAAAAAAAAAAAAAAGAAATGTTTAGCATTTGCGGAAGACTTAGCCATGGCTGAAAGCTAGCTAGAAGAAGTAGTTCAAATTAAGGAATTGAATGAAACAGGAGAAAAAAACAAGACTGAAGATATCTTGCGAAAAAACCGAAATGATGACCAACAACAAAGAAACAAAAGGGAAAATTAAGACAAAATATGGCACTATCAAAACGATCAAACAGTTTAAGCACATAGAGAAAATTGTGAATTATAATGCAAAGATAAAATCAGATACTTTGAAACAGCGATATGACCGCTGTTACTGTAAGAATCAGAAACAATGCGGTTTTCCAGTTTACATAAAACTACTAAAAATAAAAATCCTAATACGTATCTACGGACCAAGAAAATGAGGAGAACAGCACTGGCCTAAAAAAAAACAAAAAAACGGAACTGTATGAGGGAACTGAAGACTTGGAAACAGCAATCAGGAAAATAGTTCCAAGACCTTAGACCAAAAAAAGTCATTTGTGAAAAGTCCTTCAAGGGAAATAATTCATTAAGTTTTGCCTTTCAGAGGAGGTTTTCTTTTTAGGATCAGGAATAAGAATCAAAAGAGTTTCCACCTACCAGGTGGATGAAACATTCTCAAATTCGCGAGAAAAAAAACATATCCCTCTCGCCCCCACAGCTGAAATTTTGTGTCGGTTTTCTTCATTTAACGTCGAATACATTGTTCGGAAGGAAATAAAGAAAAGGGATGGAAATATTTCCTTTAGAAAATTCTATTCTATCAAATATTTAAAAAAATAATCTGTGTTTTAGAAGGAAAGATGTGTGCATTAATGTTTTATTCTGAAACGTTTTTTAGTATAATAATAGAAATGAATAATGAAATAATGAATAGTAATGAAAATATTCCTCAGAAAATTCTAGATGAAAATTGTTCTATTAATAATTTGGGTAGTACTTTCTTGTTTCGAGTAACCGGATTTCAAAGCTGAGAACAGTTTGAAGCACTTAGGTAAAAATTACTGTAAGGCCTTTGAAATCAAATATCTGAAAATTGTTTGGTTTTATGATAAAATTGGATAGAAACAAAATTGCACAGCATAATTTGTATGAATATTAACATCAATAATTGTCGGGATCATCTGCAATGTAACTCCAAACCCCTGTAAATTGCATATCTTTTTTTTTCTAACTCCTCTTGACTTATCGACTTCCGTCATGAGTTCTCTAGCATCCACAGGGCTGTTCCAGGCGACAGCTGTGATCGTTCGGTTCTCTTATACTCGTATAGATATCCAGGGAGCACTTGGTTTATAATAACCGGACGCGATCACTAATCACTCCCTCTTCATTATTACTTTCTTTCTTATACTAGGTAAGGAAAGTATTGCGATCAGGTCAAATTTCCGATATGCGGTTTTCGACGGATCCATACGTTTCAGAGCTCCTTGAGGCCTAAAAAAACATTTTTAGCCATTGGTCTGTCTGTCTGTCAGTGCCAAGATTTTCTCGGGAACTACTGAACCGATTTTGTTGCTTCTTTATTTATTTTATAGGGTTTTGACTATTGATGCCTGTGACTTTAAGAAATTGGGTGCTCCATGCGCAATATATGAAAAACATGTTTTTCTATAGACTGTAGGGCAAAAACGCCTCTAAAGATTTTTATGAAACTTTCCTATAATGTTCTAATAAGTGTCCTTTCAATTTTCGTATATGGACTGAATTCCCGAGAAAATTCAGGAAAAAAGTTATAAACAATAGAAAAATGTTTTGGAGACTAACTCGCTAAGTATATATTATATGGTCAAATTAATAATATAATATAATATATCTTTTAAAAGGTAATTAAATTGCCAACAAAGCAAAAAAAAAAAAATCGGAATTGAACCAGTATTAAACATCGGATTAAATCACCGAAAACACCGTTTAGCCTATTTTTTTGAAAGGCAATGAAATTTCCTATCCTTCATAGGTTTATATCCTCGTGTCAGAAAGGGATGAATGTGAGAAAAAAGATGATTAAGTGAAAGTAAGAAAATCTGTTACCCGCATCACACAAGCTTCACTATTTCCTTTACTTTTAACAGAAATTATTGTTTGACAAAATTAAGCTATGGCAAAAAGTTTTTGATCAGCAATATTGGAGGCTATTGAAATGTTTACACTGAAGTAGAGAAGAAATGGGGGAGCTGGCACACCGATTTGCACAGCCAATCAGAAGCCAGGATTTCAGTGACGTCATCATGGCGGGAAGTTTGAATTTGAATTTGAACAACGGCACGCTGCGTTTTAGGACCTCTAACCAGCCTTAACCACCATGTGGTCAGTCACGTGACCACCAGTCACGCCCTTTTTCGATCCTGTGACCTCATATTTTCCCCCCACCCCTCTCTCTAAGAGGCTGAGTGTACCCGACCGTCATCTTCTTTTCATGTACTTACGAGGTTTGCATCTCCTATGACGTCACGAGGTCCCCTTTTCGATCCTGTGACCCTCATATTTTCCCCCCACCCCTCCCTTAAAGAGGTTGAGTGTACCCGACCGCCATCTTCTATTCATGTACTTACGAGGTTTACGCCTTGTATATCGTCACGCCCCTTTTCGATCCTGTGACCCTCACATCCCCCCCCCCCCGTCCCCACTCCTTTCTAAGATGATAAGCCCGAACGCCATTTTGTTTTTCCGGTAATCTTCCTAATGTTTATGTTATGAATTCCATGAAGAACCCATTACCATAATAAAAAATTAGGAAGGTTACTGTAAGGTTATGCTGGTTATAACGGTTGGGATGGAGGGGGAAGCGCCAGTTTTATCATTATGGAAAAGGTAAACAATAGGGAAGTTATAGAAAAACAAAATGGCGGACAAAGGCCCCCTGTCTCTCAAATCCCTGGTCACGTGATCGGTCACGTGACTCTGAAAAGGTAAACATTGAGAAGGTTATGTAAAAGATAAACATTAGGAAGATTATTCATAACATAAACATTAGGAAGATTACCGGGAAAACAAAATGGCGGCCGGGCTTATCATCTTAGAAAGGAGTGGGAGCGGGGGGAGAGGAATGTGAGGGTCACAGGATCGAAAAGGGGCGTGACGATATACAAGGCGTAAACCTCGTAAGTACATGAATAGAAGATGGCGGTCGGGTACACTCAGCCTCTTTAAGGGAGGGGTGGGGGGAAAATATGAGGGTCACAGGATCGAAAAGGGGACCTCGTGACGTCATAGGAGATGCAAACCTCGTAAGTACATGAAAAGAAGATGGCGGTCGGGTACACTCAGCCTCTTAGAGAGAGGGGTGGGGGGAAAATATGAGGGTCACAGGATCGAAAAGGGGCGTGACTGGTGGTCACGTGACTGACCACGTGGTGGTTAAGGCTGGTTAGAGGTCCTAAAAGGCAGCGTGCCGTTGTTCAAATTCAAATTCAAACTTCCCGCCATGATGACGTCACTGAAATCCTGGCTTCTGATTGGCTGTGCAAATCGGTGTGCCAGCTCCCCCATTTCTTCTCTACTCACTGATCTACCTTAAGCCGGTTTACATTGCTTTAGTTTATCAAATAAATCGTACTCAAATCTTTTCTTTGATCGATTTTCAGGAAAATTCATCTAATTCGATTTTTCTTTTTGTTTCTTAATAGACATATGTAAAGATATATAAACTTTTCTGGAATAGGTAGGAAAGGCTTGTGAGTGGAAACACCAGTTTTGTTCCTTGCAACTATATATTATAAAAAAAACATTCTTTTCACCAAAAAAGTTACCGCACTGCCTGCGCGGACTGACGCATTTGACTTGAGTTAGTTTTTTGGTTACTGAGAATCAGCATTTGGCTTAATTTCAGAACAATTGGCCTTTAATTAAAACTGGATAGTCAGAATTAAGTAAAACATAAAAAAATAATTAGCTTAAGCAATAAAAATACCAATAAATTTAATTTTTTCAGATCATTCAAACTGAAGTTGAAAATCAAACGTAGTTTTTAAACAGCCAACAATACTGAAAATCGCTTCAGAATAAGACATATAGAGCACACGTTTTTCTTTCTAAAACACTGGTTACTTTTTAAAATATTTGATAGAATAGAATTTCCAAAAGGAATATTTTCATACCTATTCATTATTTCCGTCCTATCGATGTATTCTAAGTTAAATAAAGAAAATCGAAAAAAGTTCCAATTGAAAGAGTGGAGGGATAGTTTTTTGTTTCATGTTTCATCCATAAAGCAGGTGGAAACTCTTTTCATTCTTATTGCTGAACCTAAAAAGAAAACTCCCTGTGAAGGGCAAAACCTTAAACATTATTTCCGCCCATAACCCTAAGGTCGTGGGACTAAAAGGAGTGGGAACGGAAAAAAAAAATCAAGATAACATCTTTACATCTTTCTCGAGCGCTATCGATCAATCTCCGCTGGCTTTAATACGAGTGATGCGTTTGAGAGAGTAACGCAGGGTTCGCCTGGATTCCTGCTTTTCCATCCATAGTTGGAAGGACAAGGCCGCCTCGAAGTTTCCTCGCTTGATTGTAAATAATGTATATAGGTATGTATGCGTTTTTTGCTTTGTTTTAATTTCCTTATTTTTAAGTTATTCTACTTTATTCGTTGTATATACTTTTTGATTATTATTTATTGTTATTTTGCTTCTATTTATTTTATATTTTCTTGTAGATATAGTGTGAATGCTGTCCTACCTCACTATAGCTAATGTTCAAGTAACAGATTGTTGTAATACTCAATAAAAACGCTGCAAATTATTTCACAATGGTTTATTATTTCCAAACAATTATACATCTAAAATAGCATTACCTACCTACTGACAAAGAAAATAGAAATAAAAGGTGATTCCAATTATTGGAATAAACAATTTTTTTTAGTCATGTAATATGCTTAAAAAAATTAGCATTATTACTTAAGTTGTAAATAGTGTACATAGGTATGCATGTGTTTTTTACTTAGTTTTAATTTTATTATTTTTAGGTTATTTTATTTTATTTATTGTAAATACTTTTTGATTATTATTTATTGTTATTTTGCTTGTATTTATATTATATTTTCTATACATATAAAGTGAATGTTATCCTACCTCATTATAACTAATATCCACGTGACACATTGTTGTAATACTCAATAAATAAACAAAAAACAAAAAAAAATATATCAGTGACACATTCAAAAATAAAAAATAAAAACACATAAAGGATATATCCTTTGCAATTGAATATATTAAAAAACAACTTGAGACCATATCTTTGTTCCTAATTGTCCGATTTTAACATTTTTTTAGGAAATTCAGTGAATTTTTAAATAACTAGACAATATCGACAAAGAAGTGTATACTTTTTGAGTTATTCGGAATTTAATTTTATCATCCCTCGAAACTTTTTTTACAGGTTCTTATCGTTGAAGTATGTTATATAGATAAATTTAAATGGTGTCAAGAAGAAGACTTTAGTGAAGTTTCATTGAAATCGGTACATTGGTTTAGGCTCTACAGTCTATAGCAACGAAGGTTTTCCGGTCTCCATCTTAAAAGGAAAATGCGGATAGAAATGCCGATGAAGGAAGATCATCCTTGGGTGACCTCTAATTTTAAATCCAAATTTTAAAAAAAAAATCGGTCCAATAGTTTCGGAGAAAATGCGCGGACGGCGGACTGACAAAAAAAATGATTATTCGTTTTTCGAATTATCCTGAAACTTAAAACCTCAAATTTTTAGAGGGGGTTAGATTTTTGAATTTTTTTGTTCGATCACAATGGTTCATTATTGAAACTAATAAACCAAAAATAAATAGATACATCTTCCTTTAGAAGTAAATAATTGTGTCGTTTAATGAATTTTCTTCTACATTTACTGTTCGATTGCTCGTAGATTTAAATAATTTAATTAATAAATTCGACGATTTCAACGCTTATATATTGTTTGACATTTGGCAAAATGCGAGGCCTGTTGAGATATTGGTCATGTTGAGATTGGTTAGGCCGCTTGTGAGTCGGGTATCCCATCTATTTCACAGCTTATCGTGTTACCCGCTAGTGGAATTACTGTCTCAGATCCTAATATGTTGCGGTATGTACCATCTCAGTTGCGAATTCCTTGTTAATGTCCCGGTTAAACCTCCTCCATTTTAAATAAATATTTTATTACATTGTGAAATATTCTGAAACATTTTCCTATTTTTTGTAAAAAATTTCAGTTATATATGTATATATATATACATATATATAAAACCTGTACCACTACAACGCATGAATGGTCTTGGGTTCATTACTATTTAGGGAAAGCATTGTTTCTTGGTTAAAGGTTGTATAAGCATTTTGTTTATTTTTTGGAGTTTTAAGGCGTAAAACATCCAGGTCATTAACGCTTGCAAATTAATTTTATTAATTTTTTTAATATTAACATATCGTTTGATTTTAAGAAATTTAACACTTAAACTTAATTTTGTCTTTTTCATACCTCAAAATATTTGCTATTGGAGGTGTAACTCCTGAATTATTCACACTCTATACATAAAAAAGACACTCCTGTAAAATGTGGCCCACAGTAAGTGTACTATTGCAGTGTTGGCATGTATAAGGAGGTTATTTGACCGAGATCACGCTTAACCGCCAGGTTATCTCCCTTAATTAGTTATTTAATTAAGGGTACTTACATTATAGAGGATGGGTATGCCCCAGGAGGGTCTCCCTACCCCAGGGTCGCCCCACGGCCAATGAAACAGAATAAATAATTTTTCTGCCATGAGCCGCGATTTGAACCTGGGATAAGGTCGTGTTTTCTTTTGATTTTAATAAAAAGGAGTCTGTACCGCGGACTATTGTTAAGCAAGTACTTATATAGGCGCAGATTTCGTGGTGGGGATGAGATACGAGGGGAGGGCGATCGCCTTTTCTCAATAAAGATATTGAGTGCCGACAATATCGTTCTTTCCCCCCCCCCCCTTTCCCAATAATTAATAATAATAGTAAGAGAAAATATTACAATTTGTATAAATGGATTATATACATTATTTTTAGTTTGGATAACTTTTTACATATTTCATTTGTAATATTAGTTACGATTCATGTATCATCGTTCACTATAGTTTATTATTAAACATTATCGGTCGTATAATGTTATATCTCTGATTGTATTTAAAAATTTTCAGCCCTGATGATGACCCACATGTTCGGGTTGAAACATCGACACTAATAAAAAACTTTCTTCAATTTTCTTTTTATATATTTAATTTTTGTATTTATTTATACAAAAAAATATTTTCTTGGCGTGAAACTGTTATGTTTATATTACCTTTATTTCATGTGTAAGTTCCAATTTTCATCTTCTTTTATTTACATAATTTTATTTCTCTCATTTTTCGGATGTAATTTTGTAAATTTGTATTTCTATACTTTTGATGTAATTTCTTTTTCCACATATTCTTTCATATTATTTTTTTTTTATTGAATCTTACCCTGTAACGTAATCTGTTTCGTTCCAATTATAGTTTGCAGTTCGAAAAAAATCACCTGAGCTATTCTTAGGGGATTTTATTTTATACTTCTTATTTATTTATTTGAACTAATTATTTATTTCTGTCCAACAGACAGATTGTTATAATACTCAATAAAGAAATTAAAAAAAAAAAAAAAAAAATTATTTATTTTATGTAGTTTTACTTTTTATATACTTAATTATTGTATTTATTTATACAACAAAATATTTTCTTGGCGCGTAACTGTTATGTTCATATTACCGTTATTTCATGTGTAAGTTCTATTTTTCATCTTTTCTTATTTACATAATTTTCTCTCTCTCAGTTTTTGGATGTAATTTTGTGTATTTGTTAATTTTTTTTTTTTTTTTGGAATAGCTTATTTATTGAAATATATTACAATCTGTCTCAGGGACATTAATAATAGTGTTCACAGATCACATTCACACTCTATATACAGTAAATAAAATAAATTATACAGAAAAATAATATATATACAATAAACAAGAATAAAATATCCTAAAAATAAATAAATAAAAGAACACATGCACACCTACATACAATATTTACAACTTGGCGAGAGAACTCCAAGCCAGACTTGTCCCTCCAACTGTGGAGGGAAAAGTATGACTCCAGGAGTTCCCTGCACTCCTCTCTCAACCGCGTCACTAGGGCTAAATCCAGTGGAGAAATTATTTCTTTAATTATTTTATTTCTATACTTTTGATGTCATTTCTTTTTCTACATATTCTTTCATACAATTTTTGTTATTGAATTATATCTTGTAACATAACCTATTTCGTTCCAATTATAGTTTGCAGATCGAAAAAAATCCCCTGACCTATTCTTAGCAGATTTGTTTTTTCTTTAATTTTTTTTTTTTTTTTTTTTTTTTGGTTTTTCATATTTTCATACTCCTTATTGTTTTTGTTATTTGCACTAATTATTTATTTAGTGTATTTTTACTTTTTATATACTTAGTTTTTGTATTTATTTTACGGATGAAATTCAGTATATTTTTTAAACCATATGTTCGTGTCGGAACGTCGGCAAACTTATAAAACATCATGAATGCCTGCGTGTCCTGACTATTTCTCATCGTTATTTTCATTTCAATTAATCACTTCAGGGAGGAGTTAAAATATAGCCCTTGATGGCCAAGCGATGTTTGTGGAAGCTATCGATTCCATCCTACAATCTCTATTCAAATAAAGCGAAGGGCTTTAACAGAACTGGGCAGATGATCGTCAACTATTTGTTCAATACAAAGATAACACGCGCTACTTGGTGAGCCCTTCTGGCAAATCCCAACGATATCGACCACAGCTTTCAACCGCAGTCGTCCAAATCCCACTCCAGTCTGCGCCTTAATCTCGCGGGTTTGGATTTACAACCTAGGATCTCCTTCTCATCTTTATGGTTGCTCTATTGTGCTTTGGAGAATGGCCCCATCAAAAGTTTACGTGCCCTGATGATTGAATGTCTCTTATAGCCGGGCAGGAAGGACAATTCCAATATGTTCTGTCACATAACTATGAGATAATATTGAATATTTTATGTCTTTATTTTTTTAATATCTTTAGTTATAGGAAATGAAGTGATCGCTGGATAACATTGAAAATAGACTTCACAACCTAAAAATTCCAAATTCTTCCCACTCTGAAAACCCTCTCCGGTTCGAGTCCAGCTGTGGCAGGCAGGGGTTGAAGCCCCTCTTCACTTAAAATGTGTTTTTGTTTTTTTTTTTCATTTGCCTATATATAAATACTTAAATGTGCTAAATACTTAAACAATCAAAATGTGCACCCTTTTTAAATTATATTTCAGCAACTAAATTTAAGCATGGGTAAAGAAAAAATATAAACATTCCATTCTAACAATATATATATATATATATATATATATATATATATATATATATATATATATATATATATATATATATATATATATATATAAAGAATTTATTTTAATAATATTATTTAATTTTCTTTAAAAAAGAAAAAAAAATCTGGTGCGCGCAACACACAACTTTCACTTACCGATCTACTTTGAATAGAAATTATTTTCTGGCAATGTTGGACTATTATAGAATTTTTTGAAGTGCATTTTAAACGGAGCTTAAGCTTAAAGCTTAAAGATAACAAGTCATTAAGACCATTATAATTACAAAATGTCTATTTAATATATCGACGACAGGCAATAAAAATCTAGTCACTCCGTCTGCTTTTATAAACCACACAACTTTCTTTGCTTTTATAAACCACAGAATGACTAACTCCAATTTCAACATTTTTGAGTGATGTCATTTTAGTGATATTTTTATTGTTATTATTGTTGAAAAAGTTATCTATGCAGACAATGAATAAGTTGATTCCGTAGGTGGTGATTGCAGTGTTGAAATATAGAACTGAGAATAAAGGTATACATTTAGGTACTTATTTCTTATGAAAGATGTTCTTAGGAAAGATACTTTATTAAATATCTAAAAAGGTTAAAAGCTTAAAGGTAGAAAAAAGGTTTTTTTAGTCTCAACAATTAAAAAAGTATATTTTAAATTTATCCAAATTTTCGCCTCTTCAGGGAAACAAACTAGAGGTCATATCTTTCCTCCTAATTGTCCGATTTTAAAGATATTTTTTTATTTTTTAGAAAATTCCATAAACTTTTAAAAAAAACATTAAAAAGTTGCTCATCATCCGGCCCATGTACAAACCTTAAATACTTAATATCAGTTTCGTACTACTTTTCGTTTATGAGCTAGACTGTTAACACACACACACACAGACCATTTTGCGACACTTGGTTATTTGGACTCAGGGGACCTCAAAACATGTATTTACGTTGAAAACTGAGATTCGAAAATTTTCATGATCGCAATGCTTACCCTTACTATATATTACATATATACGTAAGCGGAAGGGGGCGGGGTGGCCGAATAGGCTAAAGCGTGTGTAACAGCTCTGCTAGTTGCCTGGAAACCGGATAACAGAGATTTGAGATGATATAAAAAGTACGAGTTCGCGTCCCGGTGCTGGAGGGGATTTTAAATTCCCCGCCCTCTCCCCCCGGCCCGGGAAAATCCCGTATAGCCTAAAAGGCGAGGTAGGGAAGAACAAAAAAAAAAAAATAATAAAAAAAATAAATAAATAAATTAAAAAAAAAAAAAAAAATATATATATATATATATATATATATATATATATATATATATATATATATATATACGTAAGCGAAGTTTCATTGAAATCGATGCATCCGTTTAGGCGCTACAGTCTATAGCAACGCAGGTTTTTCTGCATTTTTATTTTTTGGTCCTTTATTAACTTATCAAATTCTTTCAAAAGTTTTTTATAACTTGTAGCATTTTTTTATAACTCTGAATAATGAGAAATGATTAACTTTTTTAAAATAAACCATATTAAAGGTACTTTAGAGGATGACATATATGAACATTCGGCATTTAAGCCCTGTAAAGTGACATCAACGGGGATAAGACTTAATTTATATTACAAACCACTTAATTATACAATGATACACCGAGTTTAATCAAAATCTTTAGAGCCATTTTTGAGAAAATTGTAAAAATGTGTTTCAGCGTTCATATAAATTGGCACTGCCGATTAGCCAATTTTAACAAAAAAGTTGATGTCACATCCAGCCCATATACAAACCTTAAATAGTTAATATCAGTTTCGTACTACTTTTCGTTTATGAGCTAGACTGTTAACACATACACACTGACACACAGACCATTGTGCGACACTTGGTTATTTGGACTCAAGAGACCTCAAAACATGTATTTCCGTTGAAAACTGAGATTCCTAAATTTTCCCGATCGCAATACTTACCCTTACTATATATTACATATATACGTAAGTGAAACTAAAAAAATGTACCACTACAAACCATGAAGGGTCCTGGGTTCAGTACTGCGTAAGGAAGTACTGTGTCAAGACCAACGGTTGTGCTAGGAGGTGATTGGGCCGAGCTCACCCTCACCCGCTATAATCTCCGTTTAATTAATTACTTAACCCAGGTTTACCACAGCTAATGAAACGCAATAAATAATTAACTGACATCGCTGGGATTCGAATCCGGGTCCATGAGCTTAGAAAGTCAGTGCCTTAACCACTGAGCTACCCCGCTTCCACCTAAATTTTATATCTAAAGGAATTAAATATAACATTCCTGTACATACATTTTTTTTTCATTTTCCTTAATCGAGGGCCACTTAATTAGAATTTTATATAAGATTTTTTTTCTTACAGAGTAATTACCGTTTTTATAAAAAAATAAATAAATATGCATATATATATATATATATATATATATATATATATATATATATATATATATATATTGCTATGTTCCTGGCCTCGCGTTTCTACGGCGAGTAAGGGGTTCCAGGAATCGCATTTATTCGTATTAAAATGTATTTAATACTTATATTTGTATTGAAATGTTAGATACCACAGACCCCCTACTGTAGTATCCTAGATTGAACCATATACTCTTTATTGGATTTCCTTTCTAAAGGTATCATGTTTATAAATTTACTATTTGTTTCTATTACTAATTGGTGGCATGCAAGGTAGAATGTAAAAGTACTACGTTGGTTTACTAACCATTATATTTACAAGCTTAAATAAAACCAAAAACATCTATATACAAAATAATAACTAAACCTATATACATAATATCAGTTGCGAATCATACGAGAGGAGAATGCTTGATATGAGTTACTTATGTTCTATCGATTTTATTACTTAATGATTGATGGTTGCCAACACAAATTTACATTAGTATAACTAAATGCTTGTTACCACTTAGCTGGTCCTTCATAGTGTTTCTTGGTGTTGTATCTGGATTCCCTGTCTCTGCTCTCCTTCAGCGTCTAGTCCGTCCATCTGCTCTCTCCGGCTGTCTTCATCTTCCTCCCTCGACTCCCCCGCTTGAAGTCCCAAGAGCAAGTCTCCTCCTCTCCGAGTCCCAAGAAGAAGTGTCTAGTCCAAATTCTCTATTTCCCACCTTCCTTCATCCCCCTCTCTTTTGGTAGTCTTTTTCCTGATTGGTTGATTATTCTCAGCCTAAGGGATGACCACGCCCTCTCCCCCAGGCCAAGGTAAAGCAGCAGGTACAGACTTAGGTATTTCTGGTGGAAGGTGTGAAAAGGTCTTTTGGGATCCTTTTTAAACACTTAGTTGTCGGTCTTTGTCGGTGGTCTTTAAGGGTTTTTATTACCACTTACAAAAGGTTGTCCTAATGGGTTACCCTCAGTCAGGTACCGCCAGATGTGAACACTTATGTTTATTTATACATTTAAAATAATTATTCCACCGGCGGTCTTTACAATACATAGCAATATATATATATATATATATATATATATATATATATATATATATATATATATATATATATATATATACATCCACTCTTTATAATGTGGGTGATTTCAAATAATTAAGTAATTAAGGAAAAATACCTGACAGTTGAGCGTTACCTTGTTCAAATTACACCTAGGCAGTATTTCAAATAAAATATTTTAAAACACACTTTTTGAAATTTACATTTAAAGTAGTAAAAATAAAATAGATAGTAACTGTACTTTCTTTCAAAAATGCAAAATAAAAATAAAAAACTATTTTATTTTATTCCCGAGATACGAAAATACCAAAAATGTACTTTGTTTTGTATTTGAAAAATATGAAATACTTAGTATTTTAAAGAAATAATTAAAATACTTTTTGCCCAGGTCTGTTTCAAATAGTTCCAAGGGAATGGCTTAAACTCCCTTCTCCCTCCCCCACGATGAATCCGCTAGTTTTAACGATTAAGCAGATTAGTTAGAATTAATTATCTTACTTTATATCATTTTTAACTTCACTATTTATTTCATTACTCTCAAAGTCTTCAATGGTAATATATATATATATATATATATATATATATATATATATATATATATATATATATATATATATATACATATATATATTATATACCGTAACATGGGATAACTTTGGGACTGGATGGATGGCATTGGGACAGTGGGTAAAATTTAGTTTGTGGTGATTCCGTCGTGGATACACAGTGTTGGTTCAGTCTTAAAAAACGTGCTTTGTTTAGGCTTGTAGTGCGCTACTACCTTGCGGCAGTTTGAGAACCCTAGTTTACTACACTCCTTGCCCAATTAGGTTTTATTTATTTCCATTTTTATTTTATTTTTTATCAAATTTTATTCTATGGCAGGTACTGTAAGAATAACATTCACTAACAGTAACCCAGTAACATTACATAGTACCTAGCTCCCGACTCCAAGAACGCCTATGTTTTAATTTGCATACTAAGTCGTTGTGAGGGATGGGATCGGTCTCCCACGGTGGGAGTGGGGGAGGTTATAGAACAAGAAGATTAAGACATCCTGAAGAGGCTAACAAAGGCCCTTGCTAACCTTCCCTAACCCTTTAAAATATTCCCAAGGTAACTTATGAAAAGGGCACCCTCGGGAAGACTAAATTCTTAAATTAAAAACTGTGAAAATACCTTCCCCTCCTCTTCACCGATCAACATAAATTCTGAATTCTTCAAGTTTCAACTTCCAGTCTTTCTTATAGCCCTTCAATATTTGATTATTTTACTTTGGTCGGTATGCTGTATTTAAACTTAACCATTCTTGTCAACCAGATGAGTGGGGTAACTCATTGGATGAGCACTGACTTCCAGAACCCATGGTCCCAGGTTCGAATCCGGCTAATGACTAGTAATTTTTCATCAGTGAGTCTAGCCTGAGGTTAGGAGACCCTCCTGGGGCAAACACACCATATATAAAATGGGTACTCTTAATTAAATAACTAATTAAGTAATAGTTAATTAAAAGGGGGAAAACCTGGCGGTTGAGCATAATATCGGCCCAATCAACTCCTTGCACTGCCATAAGCCTTGTAGCAGTACTTCCTCACATAGTATTGCACCCAAGACCCTTCATGGGTTGTAGTGGCACAGGTTTTTTTTTTTATTATTCCTGTCAACCAAGTTATTTATTGCTCATGTTTATCTCTATCATATTTTTACTTTCACTTACACGTATATTAAATTTATAATAATAGTTTAGGAGCTACCGACCATTTCATTTCACTGAAGGACTTATTGCTATTAACCATTTTAAATTATAGATAGAACTCATCTCAATTCACAACTTCGGTGAGTCTGTTGAAAGCCGTTGCTTTATAAACTAATATTTAAATTAAAGTGGAAAAATTCAACGTTTCATTGAACTGACGGCTGAAATGTTGATATGGTGTAAAGAATGTATCCGTAAGATACATTGAATGAAAATCACGATTCCGTTTTGAAAACTGACGGCATCAAGTGAGTCCAACCAAATGGTAGTTGGATGTAGACAAAATTCAAATAGTCCGTTTTTTTTTAATGTTTTTTGGATGCTGAAACTAAATTTGAAGTTTCCAAACGAAATTTTCCATTGCGTTCCGAGATTTCTGCAAAAAAAAACAGCAACTGTGGGGCCAGAGGTATTTCAAAATGAAACATAAATATTTCTCCCGTAAGCTTCCTCAAAGGTGAAGAAAATATGAGTAAAATTAAACGAAGAAAAAAAAAGGAAGGGAACGAAGATAAAAAATGGGACCTGTAAACATTAAAGAAAAAACACATGCACAAAAAATACCAAATAAAATTACTTAATTAATTAAAGATGTTAAGATAAACAAATAAAAAAATCCCCTTCTAAATGTTTACAATATTTATTAAATAAAAAATCTGAATATGTACAAAAGTTAAAATAAACAATGGTGTAAATTTACGAGAAAAAATAGAACATAAAAGAAATTTCCTTTTAATAATAAAAAAATTGTCCATCAAAAACATTTAAAAAAAAATAAACTTCTAAAATTAGAGATAAAACAAGAGAAAAAATAACTTTAATCGAATGTCCAAAAGACCAAACTAATTTAGAGGAGAAACAAAAATTAAATCAATGTTCAATGTATCTTGGTGATGGTGAGAATTAAAAAAATACAAGGTGGAGTCTCTACTTCCAACGAGGTTACCTTGGTGTCCAACTGTCGGTGATGGGTGGTATAGGTGCGCATGGCCTATCGATATAGATGACTGCCGATGTGCCGAACAGCTGTCATCAGAAAATGGCTCTAGGCTGGCACAAGGTAAGGTGAGAAAGAAGCGGCTGGCGGGGTGGGGGGAGGTCTGATGACGTAATACATAGACCCTGCGTCTAGCGGGATGAGGAAGGAACGGATAATGAGGAAGTTTCAGCGGTAACTCGTTCCTAACAAACAGGATGTAGAAATTTACAGAGTTTGTAAAGCAGTCCCGGGTGCTATAATAATAATAAAGGTTAAAATTAATAAATAAAATAACTAACGAAGTTCAGAAAAATAAAATAATTGCGGGCCGGTGGTTGACTGTACTGAAAAATTGAAGAGAAGAATAGTTGGGGTGATTATTAAAAAGAAAAGTAAAAATAAATAAATCAAAAGTAATAATAAATCGGCGCAAATTTCAGGCCTTCATCAGGGCTGGTCGAACGAAGACGGTCTTGCGGAATCATTTCGTTTGACCAGCCCTGACGAAGGCCTGAACTATGGGCCGAAACGTCGGCAAAATATAAAAATAAATGTACTTATTTATTATTACTTTTTTTTTCTGATCACACCAACCATTCTACTCCTCAAATAAAATAATTCTTTTTGATCACATTTATGCATATTATACAAACAACAAATTCATGCACAATTTACGGAAATTAGATTTTGATATAGAACCAATCGAAAAAAAATACAAGTTGCGTGTATAACTAATTTTTCAATTTTTTTTTTTTAACTTAAGCCATTGTATCATGTTGTTCTACATGTCTCTATTTCAGGCCCGATGCTATTATTTCAGCCTTTTTACTATTTAGTTGAAATTTCTCGTAGGTAGCATACGTGTTATGTCCGGAAGAGGAGTTCCGTTTGAAAAGTTTCCAACAATTACTCTTCGAATGTCGGAGTTAAAGAGGCAACACATTACATAACTAGCTAAGTCAGATAAAGCTCGGCAAGCGCAAACAGAATTTTTGAATATAGCCACGCCCAACTTTTGTACTTTTAATGGGCCCTTGAAACATGTGTCGAGAGTTTTCTAAGACTTGTTTGTGCTTGTCTTCACGTTACATCTTGAGAGAGATTCTGTTTTTATAAAGTTTCTTATTTTAAATGTTTTGCTTGAAATAAAAATAAATAAATAATAATTTTTTTTTACGATAGCATTACCTGATTTATTCAGATATTTATGAGCCATTAATTTATTTTGAAATTTAATATTGCACGTTTTGCTGTTTTTGGCCTAAATCGCAAGATTTTTTATTTATTTTTTCCCCTCCAAATTGCACTTTTTGTGCTAGATTAGATAATTTATAAATATGTACATGTAAATATTTAGACTTTATTTTACTATCTTGTCGATATTGAAAACTCATAATTTAAGAAACAGAAATATGACGAAGGTAAATAATTCTGTGATTGATAACTGTTCGAATTTAACAACGTTACAAAAGGAAGAAATAAACTGCTTTCCTATAATAAGCTGCTTTGTCAGATAAATGTTTATTGTTATTGTTTTGACTTGAATTTTCAATTCATTCTGCAGCACTTTAGTATTTTGGCTATCAAGTGAATTTTAGTGATTTTATTATTATAAAAAAAAAATAAAAAAAATTGAATATTGGCAAAAATAGGAACTAGAATCTCCTCTAAATTTGGATATCAAACAATACCCCGAGCAGAAATTTGATGGTAAATTTGTCTTCTTTATGTCCTGTGAAAAATAAATCGGATGTGATAGGGAACAACAGATATACGCTCATTTAGAACTCTTAAGAAAAAATATTTCTAATAAAGAATTGGATTTTTTTTTCGTTGTCAGACGTGTATTACTAAAGTTGCCAAACAATTTTTAGGAGTTTAATTTTTTATGTTAATTTTATTTTTATTTTTTCCCTCGTTAAACTTTATTTTAATTCAAAAGCTTTGATATCGATGTATTGATATATTAAATCAAATGAAATAGATTTTTTTTTCACGTTTTCAAATGTTAATCATACAATTTTACATTTTTTGGCTTTTACTGCACGATTTTACACAATTTCAAATTTTTTTCCACACGTTTTTCAGATTTTCAGTACTCGAAGATAATTTATTGATATTTTCAAACCAAATAATAAAAAACTACTATTTAAAAAAAAATCGACTACCTATCTGGACTGAAGATCTGGACTACTAACAGTTAGATATTAGATAGTTTAATTTTTAACATTATGTAAAATAAAACTGAAACAGTAGGTACATACATATAAATGTAATTATATTTCCATAATTAAAAAAACATATATATGAAAAATAAGTAATAATAAGTGAAAAATAACTCGAAAGATAGTGAAAAAAAAATAGAATATTTAGAAACGCAAAGTAAACTGCCAGAGAAAGGTATGCAAGGCTTAAGATGGTTTGCATAGGCGTTCATTTAACAACACTTCAACGTTCTCGGAAAGGAATACTTTTATGAAATCAGTGAAAGGGGACTCTATTCGGCCAATCTGATTGCAAAGGCGCTTCTAAAAACAATAACGTTATAAAAAATTGTAATAGTCGAGTTATCTTCTCTACTAACTCGCTACTTCATCGATGCTTTACAGGACTGGTTACTCAGTGTGTCACTAGCGGATCCAGGATTTAATTTTTGGGGGGGGCTTCAGCCCGAAAGATTTTTTTTCATATACGTATAACAATAATTAATTAGAAAAAAAAAAAGAAATTAACTACCTATATGAAATGGTGTTTAAGTGGTTCTTGAAGTCCTATTAAATGTAATTACACTAACAAGAATACTTTAAGAGATAGTTTTTAATATTTTTTTCTGTAAAACATGGTTATATTTTACCATTTTGGGGGGGGGGGCTTCAGCCCGAAAGCCCCTCCCCCGTAGATCCGCCTGTGGTGTGAGTTGTTCTTACAGTGGACTGCTACTGCACCTGTGTACTGGCGTGACATTAGCTCGACTTGCCTCTCCCGGTCAGAAATGGGTAATGATTCACTTATAAAATTCTCCTTATTGCTGAATAATCGTGTCGATCAAGTATAAACATTACCTAAATTTTATTTCCCATAAAGAAGTTTTTTTCCGTTAAGAAAAATCAATGTTTTCGTAAATCGACTTGATATCGGCCGACACCGATAAGCTGCCAAAGAGCCGATATAGCAACATTATCTCGGTATCGGTCGCTCCATATTATTATTATTTTTTTTTTTTTAATTTAAAGAATAACCTTTTCAGATATTTGTTTTATTATTTTATAGAGGTTTTTGGTCTTACCCTCTTGTGTGGTCTCTTGGTAGCTACTGTGGCACAGTTATCTGAAAAGCCTCGACAGTATTCTGCCTACACGTTCCGCCCACCTAAACCTTCTTTCCTTCATCCGTTGAGGAATTGACTGATGATTTTCTTCTTGTAGTTTTTCATTTTTCTTTCTCTCTTCTATTTTCAAGCTCTGGGTCTCTCCAGTTATGCTCCAGAGGATATGTGTTTATATTGGTATGAGAAAAGAAAGGAACTATTATAAAAAAAGAATTGTTCTTTTGTTTGTTTTATTCTTCTACAGCTTACGTTTCTGAAGTGAAGTTATAAAACTAAACAAATGAAAGGATGTCTGTACTTAAATAAAATGTGTTTTCTTCAAATTGAAAAATTCATCGGTTTATAATTGCATATAATTTTACGTTTTTACTTTCACATTAGTAAAATTAAAATATTTTTATTGAATACTTAATAGTTGACCGTTGTATTATTAAGGAAGGCGGTCATAAATAGACTAAATAGTGGGAAAACTAAAATTAAAATATAATAGTTTTGCCACTATTTAGTCTATTTATGTCGTCCTCCCGGACCATCTCCTTCCTTAAAATATGTTTATATTGGTATGAGAAAAAAAATGAATTATTATAAAAAAAAAAATATATATATATATATATATATTTTTTTTTTTAATTCCCTAAGGGAATACCATTAGGGGGGATAATAGTAGTAATAATAATTCCGGATAATGGAGGGCACAAAGGAGAATACTATTAAATTTTTTTTTTCTTATTTTTTAGGTTATTTTATTTTATTGTCTATTGTATATACTTTTGATTATTATTTTGTTCTATTTATTTTATTTTTTTGTACATATAGTGTGAATGTAATCCTACCTTACTATATCCAATGTCCAACAGACAGATTGTTATAATACTCAATAAACAAATTTAAAAAAAAAAAAAAAAAAAAATTATTTTTTCTTTGTATTTTAACGGAATACTCAAACTCTCTTCAACTATTTGCTACAGTCCATCCACTATTATAAAATAAAACAATTAAAGAATAAAAATAAAAAGAAATATTAAAATATAGACTTATCAAATCGTATATGTTAATTTGGGAAGTGGTGTAGCTCAATGATACACAGTTGAACGAGTTAAGGAAAACTCAAGACATCGGCTAAATCTTTTTTTATTTTTCGATTGAACTATTCAATAAAATCAGTGAAAAATGTATATTATCTAAACTGAAAAAAACGAACTCCGCAAGGTATCAATAAAACAGCTTATATACTTTTTGGAGTTCTAAAACAATAAAATAGATCTAAATAGATATCGGGATTTTTCCTTACTCATCCCACTGCGTGGTAGGGTGCTGAGTTTGCAATGCTCAAGGTTCCAGGTTCGAATCCCGGTTTAAGGGAGATTATTTATTCTGTTTCATCGACCGTGAATCGATCCTGGGGTCGAGAGAACCTCCTGGGGCACACTCAGCCTCTATATTGTGGATACCCTTAATTAAATAATTGATTAAGGAGGAAAACCTGGCGGTTTATCGTGCTGTCGGTCAAAATGCCTCCTTGCACAACCGTTGACCGAGAAATTTTACAAAAATTTGTACTGAATCAAAGACCCTTCATGGATTGTAGTGGTACAGGTTTGTTTTTTTATATATATATTAATTTTAAATTTTAAAGAAATATAATGACAGCTTTTATTGTGTTTTCACTCTCTTTCTCTCTCCCTCAAAGCCACAGTTATATTTTTTGGTATACTTAACTATAAAACAAACAATAAATAAACAGTTATATTAAAAACAAAGACATGTTTTATATTTTATAATATTTTGAGGGAAATCCAGTTACTTGGATTTTAGTCGAATTAATCTTTACTGTAATGGAATCCTTTTGTTTCCTTTTGGCGAAATAGGACAATTTTTTGGGTGAATAAGGACAGATAGATCTTCCTTATACTGGGACAGTATTCCAAGTCCGGATCTGTTTTATGGCAGCTCGTTTCTTACTTGGTCGATTTCATTCCCTGTCTCTCACGTAGCAACTTCATCAATGTTTCTTCCATTCCCTCTCAGTCCATTCAACTTAACAAAGAATTGTGACAACCAGTGTTCCTATTATATATTTACAGTCAACTTCTAAAATTTTTTTTTTTCCACATTTCGATATTAAAACCAATTAAAGTGTATTATTGATTCACACTGTAAAAAAAGATATTGTCGAAAATGGCAAAAATGTACAAAATTTGTATAATGAGGACTGAATATATGTACACAAAAAAAAAATTATGGTGACTAATTTTTTAATCATTAGTCGCAACTAGTATAAAACGCCTAATCAGAAAATTATTTTTTTATTTATTTATTTTATTTAGGGACGGGTATATAATTGACTGTTGGAGTTATAAGGAAGAAAAATTGTCGTGATGCTCAGTCAAAATATTTCTTTATCGGGTTTGCCAACGTTTCGAGCCAAACCTGTCGCTCATCGTCGAAGCAATGATTTGAACGCCGGATTCAAAACAAATGAGTTCTTCAGCAGTCAAATGATTGCCCTTGTAATAATGGTCGTCTTAACGTCCATATACGCGCGCTTAAATAGACAACCATGTGAAAACCTCACGTATCCACTTTATCAACCTTCGATAAACTTAATATAGAAATTTTAATTATCGGCATGTAACTTTATTGAATCATTGTTGATTCGCTCTATCCATCTGTTTTTTTGCCTTCTGTTTGGTTTTTTGCCTACTATTGAGGCATTCACTGTCATCTAAAGACTTCCAAATGGAAATACGTCCCCATCTTCACACCCGTGCCGTAAAAGTAACAAGTCTAATCTGCAAGTAGAACATTTAGCATAAACAGGTTTGGGAAGAAAATTGGAAAATTGAGAACTTGATATAACATTTTGTTTCTGCATATAACGATTTATTCAAATATGATAACACAGTCATATTTATACTTTTATAAATTTTTTATATTATAGATAGAGATTATTTAACTTCGATTATATTGGACAGAATTCTATGGTAATGGAGACTAGAAAAAAACTAATGACATTTATTGCTTGTTTTTTTCTGTTGGGATTACAGACCCTGTAGATGTATTGTCGCCTTAATCAGCATTCTCCATCTCTGCCTATCTTGGGTTATTTATTTTCAGTTATCTGCATGTTACTTTATTGAATATTTGTTGATTCCATCTGCCTTTTGGCCTTCCACGTGGTCTTTTATCTACTATTGAGGCATTCATTGTCGTGTAGAGACTTCCATATGGATGGATCCGCCCATCTTAACCACTGTGCCTTTATCTCATGAAATATTGATTGGCCAGTTTTTGAAAGCAGCTCAGTATTGGTATTCCTTACCATGTGTTAGCACTCTGATTCCAAATCTGAGGATTTTCGACTCAAATCTTTCAATACTTTTTTTCTAGGGGGCTAGTGTCTAGGTCTGACTGCCATACATTAGAACTGACTTAATCATAGCATTGTACATCTTTAATTTGAGATTTTTCTTGAGTTGATTGGAAGGGCCATCTCATCGTATAGATATTCTATTATACATGTCTTTCTCAGCCTTTCTTGGATGGTGTATATTGATTTTTTTCCCCTTAAATTTTTTAAAATAACTGGGATAACCATAACAATATCTGTAACAAAAATAACTGTATCAACCATTTTATTGTGCACGGATGAGCGTTATTTGTACGTGCGTTATGGGAAAAAAAACTTTGAGGAATGAGGAAGCAGCCCCCAATCGGAAATAAAACGGAAAAGGGTATTTTCGTAGGGAAACCCAAATGTTTGGAAATCCAGAAGAAAGGGGAAATGAGGAAAAAGGTCTGGTGAGTATAGTGGACGACGGATAAGAGGATGTCACAAGGGAATAAAATATATATCTCCTCTTTGGTTTTCTCTACATTTGGTTTTTCCCCCCAACCAACACAACCCAGATTTTCCCATTATTTATATCCTGTACAATCTTGGGTCGGAGGAGAAGTATACCTCTATTTCATTTTTAGACCTTATGGTGATTTGTGTCCCTTCGCAAAGCATCTTGTCCCACAGCTCTACAAATGTCACATTTGTCTTTTAAATCGCGAATGTTAAATTCCACTAGGGATAACGTATTGTGTTTATATGTAATATTTATTGACGAATATTAAAATTTACCGCATTCAGGGGCCATCGGTAATAATGAAAAATGGTCACATTAAAAAATGACCAATATATAAATAAACAATAAGTAACAATAAAAAAAATGAAATAAGTACATACATATCTTTAAAACTTTGGTGCGATGCATCGCACAACTATAATTTAATAATATGTAATGAAAGGCTTAGTGAACCCGAAGGTTCGATTCTGACACCACCAATTGCTGTCTCTACCCACCCATCGCCGCACAGTGCTTCACGGACGCAAGCTTCTTGGATCCTCTCTAATTTTTCCTCACTTTGACCGCGGCTGTGAGGTGTACAGTGGCATCCCGATGGTACCCGAAGACAGATTGAAGCGACCTATGTACTCCTTATGATTTTTCTTCGGTACTTAGAGGCGGTCTTATGTGTCCCACGTTTACGACTAGTTAAATTGGCTCTTCTCTTTCTTGCGCCGATAATATTTCCTTGGATCTTACCTGTTCCAAACGATCAACTCCCGGCACTCTTCCTACGTATACAGTCTCCTACAGTTCAAACCCGTAGTCCATTCCCAGAAAACAAGAACGCGCATTTCGCACTTTTATATCCTTCCCATAGAGCTAAAGCATTGTACATATTGCTTAATTTTTATTAATGTAGTTTTTGGACAGATATGGTTTCTGTTTATTGTTCATAATTGTTATTATTAAATGACCTTGTCCTAGAATATAGTTTAATTTTTATCTATCTAAAAATGGAAATTAAAGAGCATTTTCAATGATTTCGCTAAGAATCAATGTTATTTAAAGATATTTTGAATAAATATTTGCGGGTCTTTGTAAGAGAGAAATTATTGATTATGTCTATGAAATGTCATGTTTATGAAAAAAAATAATTATAGAAAAAATTTAATTTAGTACAGTATGACAGTCCTTTGGTACAATACAACAATAAAGCCATTTCTCATATACGGCTGTGAGACTTAACCACTAACCAGCACCCTATAAAGAAAGATTGAAAGATTTGAGAGGAAAACCTCCGCAAGATTACCTGAGCGATCAGTGCACTAAAAAACTGAGGAGAAAGACCAATACAGAGATGCTTACAGAAACTGGTCAATCAATATCTCATGATATGAAGATATGGAGGGTAAGATGGGTGGGGTATTTATTTCTGAGCAATCCATCTGGAAGACTCTACACGAAAATGAATGCTACAGTTGTAGGCAGAAGAGCACGTGGAAGGCCAAAAAGCAGATGATTAGATCAACTCAACAAATATGCAATAGATCTGCGTGCAGATAACTGTAAAGAAATAGCCCAAGTTAAGCAGAGATGGAGTAAGCATGTTAAAGCGGCAAAAGATCTCCAAGATCTGCATTGCCAACAGAAAAAAATATAGTAATCAATTATGTTTTCAATTTTTCAAGGGTATTTCCAATTAATTAATAAAATTAATAATTACAAGTAAATAAATTAAACCCATTCACCCTGGAAGAAGGTGAGGATTAGTAGAAATTTTATTCATGTTGTTGATTTTTTTAGAAATTTATAGCTTGTTTTTGTATGTGCTGTTACATTTTTTTTTCATAGGTATTTAATGTATTTAATGTATTGTAATATTTTATATAAAAAGTTCGACTTGAAAATGGGCAAAGTTGGTCTGAAACGTTGCCGAAATAAATAAAATGAAGTGAAGCATTGAGAGGAGGTGAAAGGGTTTAATTTATTTTTGAAATTATTCATTTTATTAATGTAATATATAAGAATATATATATATATATATATATATATATATATATATATATATATATATATATATATATATATATATATATAGATAGATAGATAGATAGATAGATAGATAGATAGATAGATAGATAGAAAAAAAAACTTTATTCTGGGACTAAGTCCCTTCAGAATAACAATAATGTACAAAATAATAGAATATTACTGGCCTGAACGTTTGAAACAATAAATAAAATTGATAAAATAAAATAAAAAGTAAAGAAAACCTTAGGTGCACAAGCTATATACAATACAGATAAAACTATGTACAGAGCATTTAAAATTATGAACAAAACAATTAAAACTATGAACGAATCACTTGAACTATGAACAAAATTATATATAAGGGTTGAACAACATAAACATACACTTTGAGAAATGAAGAACGAAAAAGAGATACAATGAGTTCATTTCATAAAATAAAAAAAAACTTTACTTGAATATATATATATATAAAATAAACAGTTAATTATAATTGAATAAAAAAATAATAATAAAAAAAAATGTATGTATTGAAATTCCTACGTCGATAGTAGGAAATGCATGTACTATCTCTTACCAAGTATTATGATTATATGATTGCTACACAATACATATATAATATTAATAGTTAGCTGGTATCTGACTGTTTTTGGAACAGGAATTGGAATAGGAGGTTTTTGAATGTGTATAGGGAAGGGGCATGTCGAATTTTGATCGGGAGGGAATTCCAAAAGTTGACAGAGCGGGCTATAAAGGAATTTTGGAATGAGGCAGATCTATGAGAAGGGATGTATAGGTCAGAGGGTCGGGATCTTGTAGTGAGGGAATGGATTGAGGACTTAAATTGGAGAAGGTTGTAGGCATAAGAAGGACGATGATCGGTAATGATTTGATAAAGGAAAAATAACGAATTATGAACTATATATAATTCTGTAATATATATATATATATATATATATATATATATATATATATATATATATATATATATATATATATATATTACAATGTTTTTTTTTATAATTCGACCTTTATATATTATAACTTGAAATATGAATTATAGTCGGATAATAGGTCATGAAATATATATAAATATAGATCATATATATATATATATATATATATAACTTATGATATATATATATATATATATATACATATATACAAATTTTTGAAAGGCCAAAAAGCTAATAGATAGATCGAATCAACAAAGATGCAATAGAGCTGCATGCAGATAATGTCAAGAAATAGCCCAAGATAGGCAGAGATGGTGAAGGCTGATTAAGGCAACAAAAGATCTAAAGGGTCTGTAATCCCAACGGAAAAAAACAAAACAACAATAAATGTCATTAGTTTTTTTTGTCTCGATAACCATGGCATTCTGTCCAATATGATTGAGTTGAATAATCTCTATCTCCTATAAAGTAAATTGATAAAAGTATAAATCTGGCTGTGTTATCAGCTTTGAATAAATTTTTATATGCAGATACAAAATGTTAAATCAATTTCTCACTCTTCTTTCCAAACCTGTTTATGCTAAATGTTCTACTTGCAGATTAGCGTTGTTACCTTTATCGGCACAGTTCCCAGGTACGAATTAGACACTGCAGTGAAAACTAACCCTGTCATTACCACCGCATAACTGCTGTAACATTCTGCCCTAGTGACAGGACTCGGTTTCCAAATATAGGCCTCATAATAGTATTAATAAAACTCTTTTTTCTTACACCCAATTTGGATAACATGCAAATACAAATCACCTGACGAACTATCTCTACACGAATATAACCCAAACCGCCGGATCTATAATAAAGGGGGGGGGAAAAAACAACAGGAATTAACCCGGAACCCATATTATTTGGCTTCATTAGGGATAGAATGGATGGCGTGTTTTACAACATGGTTTTGATTCTTGGAACTCAATGGAATCTAATCTGATATATATATAAGTTTTTAGAAAACTGTCGGTGGCTAAATAAAAAAAGGACACGAACGTCCAAAACGTCATTACGTTGCATATATCCCCTTCTCTCTTCCTTCTAAATCGGAATAATTTTAAAATAATAGAGAGAGTGCCTGGAAACAGAGGGTCCGTAAAACAAACAAATATAATTACGAGTTCAAATGCATTGACTGTTTTAAGACATACAAATAATTTATAAAAAAAAAAAAGTATTAGTTTCTAGTTTTGACTTTTTTTTTTAGTAATTATTCTCTCGTTACACACACACACACACACACACACACACACACACACACACACACACACCTTTATTTATTTACCAATAGTAAATATATATATATGAGTAGTGAGAATTTGTTGCTATTACTTAGTGTTGCCCGAAATTGGTCTTGATCGTTGCACTTTGCAAGACCAAGACCAAGGCCGCCTAACTGTCCCAAGACCAAGCCCAGGACTGGTAAAAAAAAATCGATTGTTTGAATAAAAATTAAGGCAAAATAGCTAGTAATACTTGACAATCTTAGTTACTATATGTAAATAATTGGTATAACAAACATACTTTTGCACTTAATTCCTATAATTTTTCATTCGGGCTTAGTTAGGTTTCTGATATCTAAAAAAATACAGTAATATCTCTACTGTAATAAGCTGATAAGTAACTGCAAGACTGTTGCGAGACTCTTGTACAAGACCAAGACTGAGTTTGCCAGACCAAGACTCATCTCGGTATCGCATTTGGGCAACATTACCATTACTGATGGAAGTTGATCGACTGTGATTTATGTCATTGAATAAATGTTTAGGATAGGATCTCTATTATTTTATTGCAAAATCCGATGTTTCAACACAAACCTGTGAACCATCACCATAGGCTTGTGAGTTCTGTGAGAATGACACAATGACATTATTAAGAATATGGACTCTTATCCTCTTTCATTAGTCAATAAATATTTGAAAACTGATGAAAAAGAAATGATAAGTTCCATTTGAATATAACATTCAAATGTGATATTCTATCCATTTGACTAATGGGACGTTGGTTTAATACCGTACATATTTATTTGTTTAACTTTCTTTTTTTTTTCCTTCGATCTAACGTCCCAACCCCTTTACCACGCCATCTACGAATTGCCACCTGAACCGTGAAATCTTTCCCCAAGTCGATAGACTCTAAATTTACGCTTTTCAAGCCCGTTCCCGTCTCTTATACCAACTCTCCTCGATCGAAAATTAAATTTCGACCTTTAACAATAAAATAAATCAATATTTACTCCTTGTCTAAATCTTCTTCTCTGGTAGAATTTGTATTCACTCTGATAGAAATATTATTTTTTCCTCTTTGGCTAACGCCTAATTTTACACACGGTTATAATCCATTTTTTTTGTTTCGTAGAATAAAAAGTGGGGTCATAACGGGCCAAAAGTCAAGATATTAATAGTGAATATTTTTTTGGAAAACTGCATAAAACGTGTAATTAGGTGTGGTTAAGGAAATAAGGATTAATCGAAACAAAAACAATAATATGAGCAAGAATTTACATTTTGTATGTACAATTATACATGTAGGGAGAGGGGTAGCTCACTGGTAGGGTACTGAGCTTCCAATGCTAAAGGTCTAAGGTTCGAATCCCGGCTCATAGCAGAAAATTTATTTATTCTGTTTCATCGGCCGTGAGGCGACACTTTGTAGGTAGACCCTCCTGGGGCACACCCAGCCTCTATAAAGTGGGTGCCCTTAATTAAAATAATTAACTTAGGGGAAAAAACCTGGCGGTTGAGCGCGATCTCTGTCAAATCATCTCCTTGCACAACCGTAGACCAAGAAACAGAGCTTTCCCTAAGTAGTACTGAACTTAAGACCCTTCATGGGTTTTAGTGATACAGATTTTTTTTTTTTAATTATACATATAAATTAAATGTAACATTTACTAAGTTAATTTTTTTTTCAAGTAACCTATTCCCATCAAATATAACCAAGTATTACTTAAAGTAGTAGTACTTTTTTTTCATTCATGATAATTACAACTTTCTTAAAAAAAAAATACATCCAGTAAATGTGCACTCAGAAATATAATAACATGAAAACGTTTGTTGAGAAACTACGCACTAGTAGAACTCAAATAATAAATTTATACAAGAAGATCAAGAGCCCACCTTCTTTTCAGACGCCTCGGAGGGTTATGAGATATCGAGGAGCAAGCAGCGTTTGACAATCCTGTTTGTATGGTTCGGGCAAAATCGGAAACATATGGAACATTAAGGTTGTTATGGATGATTTTATTTGTGAACAAGTAAGGAGCGTTGACGATTTTACGAAGGATTTTAGAGCCCTATTGTTTTTTAAATTAATTTCTGATGATAGTTAGACATTTTTCAATACCATAGAAATGGAAAATAAACTTTATTCTGGAACGATGTCCCCTTAGAATAACAATAATGAACAGTTACAAAAGAAAAAATACATATCTGGCCAAAAACTGACTTAATAAAGATTCAAACAATATATAAAGCAACTTAAATAATAGTGAATTACTAAAAAATATAATAAAATCTTCTCAACTATACTTATAATTTTACTGGAAAAAATGACAAAAAGAAAGAAAAAAGAGTTACATGTATAGAAAGAAAAAGCAAAACCTCCGAAAAAAATATCAAAATTACGTAAATAAAAAAAAAATTGACTTATGTTAAAACCCAAATAGCTAAAGCATACAAAATATATACATATATTAAAGATATATTAATGACAGAACATGAGCAACGGGATCACAATATTGCATTATCCCAGCATAAAAGATATAAAATAAGAATAAATAGATAAATACCATTAGGAAGGCGCATTAAATTAATTTTATGAGAAAACAATTGTGACAAAAAAAAACAAGAAAAAAAATCATCAATACTATACATCTATTGGATCCAGGGAACGCTGGACAGTTATTTATGCTGAGTTTAGGAGCAACCTGATGGATTTTCGTAGACTGCTCACTCCTGGAAGGCAACAAAGCCCATGAAAAATGGAGAAAAAAATATTTGGAAATAAATTTTTGAATTTCAGTACAGAAATAAATATGGATAGAAAGTAAAGTTAATATTAATATGAAAAGTAAACCGAGGAAAACTAATATAGAAACGCTCTGAATTCCATTGATGGGTTTTGCAACGGTCAGATGGACTTCAAATGTCATCAATAAGCTCAGCGATGAATTAAGAAACTTTGAAATATTTTTAATAAATAAACTTGTGTTTAAAATCTTTCAGGGGATTTTAAACTACAGTGTTTGTATTTCAACGTTTAAGTCTTTCGCTGAAGACAAAGTTCAGCTTCTAGATTCTACACAGATCAATAAATGAAAATAAAAAACTTAATATTAAACGTTGATAGTTAAAATCAATCAACTTCTATCTATCATTAGATAAAGCATATGTATAGTGAAGTAGTAAGAATATATATATATATATATATATATATATATATATATATATATATATATATATATATATAGTTAATAAATTCACAACTATATTTAGCTCACGTTTCGAGACTTTATTACTGTTATATTTATGTCCTTCAGTGAAAAACAAAAAATAAATCTATACATTTTTTTTTTAAAGAAAATAATTTTAAAACACTAAAATTAGTAACTTAAAGATGGATTATATACTTAACGGTTGAAATTGTAAGGAAGAAAATAGCCAGAACATGCAATCAATGATCATTTTTATTAAGTAAACCGACGTTTCGAGCTAAGCATGTGGGCTAAAATACATAATTATATCAGAAAAATGATAAATATAAAATTATACATATAGGAGAAAAAAAAACATAATATAATCAACATTGTTGACTGCATATCTTGATTATTTTTTTTTATATTTAGTTACTTCCATCAGAATGTTTTTCAAGGGCATTTATTGTACATATATATGGTGTCTTCAAGCATACGATAAGCCCTTATCATTTAACTATTTATTTAAGTTATTAGAACGTTTCGAGCTGCTTTGCTCATTTTCAAAATCGAAACAAAAATTATATAGATTCCAACATATTTCTATTATTTATTTTCAGACCACAAATACACAAATCATTCTTCGTTTCATTTTATACGCATTTATGCGTTTAATGCATTTCAATTTCCGAAATCTGGCACTATTCCCTCCTAATATTTAACATGCTCTAATGTTTATTTTTAATCCTTTAAAATACTAATAATTAAAATACACATTAACTATTTACATATTAGGAATAAACTAAAAATAAATAAACCAAAAAATAAACTATATTTAGAAATATTGTAAATTGAGGATCACTTCATTGAATCCTAAATAATTGGCGAATTATATATATATATATATATATATATATATATATATATATATATATATAGAGAGAGAGAGAGAGAGAGAGAGAGAGAGAGAGAGAGAGAGATTAGGAAAAATAGAAATCATTTTCAATGATTGTTGTTAGTGCTGTAAGCTCTGTACTTTGAACGAAGGTGAAGATTTTGCTCATAGCATTTTAATTGGTTAAGCTTTCATATAATTGAATGGAAAATATTTATACAAATATGTGTCACTCTTTGATGATTGGGAATAGCAATTAACAGATTTGCTGAGTTCTTTTGAAGCCATGACAGTTAAGCAAACTGAAGATTTTTTTTTCTGTTTTTTATCAATCTTTTAAATTGACGTTTCTGTTAAATTAATAGTTAATAATAAGCGACTCTCTCTAATACTTTTTTATTTATATTCTGTATAATGGACCGTTCTGAAAATAACAACATTTTTCTCGTGATAGAATTTTAATAATTTCGTCTTTATTTCATTTTATTCAGGCAATAAGCTCAACATTTGGCTAAGATAAAATTGATCTTGGAAATTTAAAATTTACAGTTTAGTGGACTGCCAATTAGCTCAAGTTAATAATTAAATTGTTTATAATTTAATTTATCTTGAAGATCGGGTTCTTTACCTATAGACTCTGTGTAAACTATTTCACTCTAACGGCTACCTAATAAGATGGTTTCGGACGAAAAGAAGTTTCTGTTTTATAAGATGTTTACAATTAAATTTATGTTACATAATTTGAATTTATTTATTTAAAAATGTTAGCTTTAATAATATTAACCTCGGGACACAATAGGATTTCATTGTCGCTGTGCTTCGTACCACAATCAGAAAAATCAGTTTTAGTAATGATGATATGAGGCGATGAACACTGTTTCAATCATTTATTTATTAAATTAAAAAAAGTTAAGATAAAAGGTACGACATGATAATAGTGTTGCACAAATGCGAGACTAAGACGAATCTTGGTCTTGTGCAAGAGTCTTGCAGTCACCTATTAGCTTATTTCTAGAATAGAATAGAAAAGAAGATTTATTCTGAGACTAAGTCTCTTTAGAATAACAATCATGTTCAAATAAATAATACATATCTGGTCAAAAAGTAACTAAATACAATTTTTTTATTATTATTTATTATGATATTTACGACTATATCTAAAAAAAAAAAAAGCATACATCTAGTAAATTCGTACAATGGATCTTGGACATGGATACAATGGATTCAATGACATGAAACACATGTTTAGAAACTACCCACGGGTAGCACTCTAATAATATGTCTACATTAGGAGATCACGGGGCCAACTTCTTTTCAGACGCCTCGGAGGGTTGTTAGAAATTGAATAGGAAGCAAGGTTGGAAACAAGAGGGTTCAGATGGTTATGAAATCTTTTATGGAAGGATAGATATCTGGATTGGGCCAAATCTGAAAAATAAGGAACATTAAGGTCATTATGGAAGATTTTATTGGTAATAAAGTAAGGAGCATTGAGGATTTTAGATTGTAAATATTGGATACGAAAGGAATTTGATGATTTGGTGGAGTCCCATAGCTCAACTCCGTAAATCCAAATAGACCTTATCGTCATGTATATGAGTCTTTTGTAATTAATTGGAAGGTTAGAGTCTAGTAAGTTTTGAAGTAGTTAGAAACGTTGAGCGGTTTCTTGTCGTTTCATTCTGGTAAGAAGATTCCAAGTTAGACGTTTGTCCAGATGTAGTCCCTAAGTAACGGATTTGTTTAACAGAAATAAGCGAAGTATTGTTAAAGGATACTGAAGGACAGTAAGTCATTGATTTACGACGAAGAGTAAATGTAATTTGATGGGATTTATTTCAAGTTATTTATTTTAAGTTTTGACACCATTCTTCAAGGTTTGTGGTGTGTGGTTGAAGAGTTTGGGACGCCATTGAAGGGTCGTTATTAACTGATAGGATACATGTGTCATTGGATACATGTCCCACGCATCCAATGAACTTTTTTTGTTGGAAATTTTGTATATAATCACTATCCGGAGTTTAGATATTAAGAACTGATACAATCTATGTAAATGGGGTTCTCTCTGGCACCTACCTGCCCTCCTTCAGAAAATTTTGTACCTTAGCCAATGAAATTTCGTCAAAAAAATCAAAAAAAGCAGAACAAAGATGAACGAAAAATTTATGAATTTTTTGGTATTTTTTTCTATAACCTATGGTCCTTAAAAAAAATAAATAATAAAAGATGGTCAGTAATACCTAAATCTAAATAACAATAATTTAAAAAAAAGTGCTATGAGATTCAGAAGAAAAAAATGACCAGTGCTTCTATCTATACTGATGGATGAAGACGTTTTATTCAAGTTTTTCAGTGGATTAAAGGATGCGAGTCAGAAAAATTTAGGTTTGGCAGTAAGGTTGTAGATATGGATGAAGGAAAATATGTCATGTTGGGGATTTCCATGCCTTACACTCATTATTCAACCAGCCGTTATTTTTTGGGGGGAGGGGGAGGGTTGTTTATCTGCGAATGTTGTTTTGTTTGTAAAAAAAAATATTTTTGTTACAATCCTACTTATGTTATGTTAAGTACCTTGCAATAAAACATATACAATCTAACGTAAAACAATAAGATATAAAATAATAATATAAGGTACATAAAATAAAATTAAATAGAATAAATATTACTTTATTTTTCTCTCTCGCCTAGTACCAGTGATGATGGCGATTATTAAATACAAATAGTGAAAATATATTAGCGCGACTGAAATAATTTTTTTTTTTTTTTGTCATTCAGCTATATCTAACATGAATGGTCAAGCTGTGTACCATAAAACAAAAGTTTTAATACATTCAATACTTCAGGGAAAATTCTATAAAAGTATCTTTATAATAACAATAAGTATTTCTTGGCATGACAGCTCTTTTTTCTCTATTAAAAATAAACTCAAGCGTATCCAACTATTAAAATTAAGTTTAATACATTAAATAATAAATTAACTATAAGAAGAGAAGAGAAGAAGAAAAAGTCTTTTTATTTATCAAATTACATAATATTAATTACAAACAATTCAAAATTAATATTTTGGGAATTAAACCGAAAATCACACTTGCTACATGATCTGTTGACTGTCAGAACAGTCTGTGTTTTATAACAAAATTATATTTCAATCTGTTTATATATAAATAATTAATAAGAAAATAAGAACAATTATATTTATATCAAAAGTTATATCAATATCTTAATTAAAAAAGAGTGGTACCAACATTCTCCAATTTACAAATTATTAAATTCTCTGGTAAGCATTATTCTATAGTAGAAAGCAGACTTGCAGTAATTTATCAATGCTATCCAAATTTTTCCATTTATTAAATCTATTAATTGACCCCGAGATAAATTTAAAGATTTTAACCATTTAATTATAAATTCAGAGAGTATCGGACAAGCAGCCAGGAAGTGATAGAGATCTTCTGTTTCGTTTGTATTACACATGCTACAAATATTATTTGTTTGCTTGAAGTGTTTATAATTTAAGTTCAAAACATTAGCCCTGATTTTAATTACCCATCTGATCACCTTCAATGAGCTTTTGTCACCGATGTAATTTACTGAATTTAGATGAGGATAAAGATTGAAAGTTTTAGTATTCTGAACTTTAATTGCTTATTGAGTATATATTCTTTCTGAATTTGTATTCTTAGTAAAGATAAATTAACTCCCTATATTTAAACATCACCACAGAGCGATTTAAGCCGAAATTCAAACCATGCAATTCTAACAGATTAAGGATGGCTCTAAACCATGCGATTTCTTTTTAAATTATCTGCAGTGCTAATATTTTTAGATATATCTTTGGTGGAAGATTCCAAATTTGTATAATGTAATCAAAATGGAGTTTAATTGTAAAGATAAATAACGGGTCTAATTTAGTCTCAAAGTGAATAACATGTGTTGGAGTAAAGGTTGGTAATTTAAATAATTTTTAAAGCAATAATCTTTTCTTTACGTGGTGGCTTACTGCCATTGCGAAAGCCATTATTTTAGATTTTTCGAGGTTTATTCTCAAATTCCATTTTCACAGTATTCGTCTAGAAAATTTATATTACTCTCTAATGTCGCTGGTTGTGAAGATAGTGGAACAATATCATCCGCAAAAGTATTTAATTTTACAATTTCTCTCTACATAAATGCCGCCATCTAAATTCTCTTTTAAATCACTTATATATAAAGAGAATAGAATCGGACTAAGTTGTAATTAAGTATGAATGTTTTTCTATTTATTTCTTTTACTTATAATTTATTTAATTTTGCTACGTATTTATGTATTTAATTTAATTTTAACTCTAAGTTGAATTTCCTTGGTTTATTATATTTTTTGCCTTTGTTATATAGATTTATATATATATATATATATATATTTTTTTTTTATTGTATTGTATATATGGTATGAATGTGCCTCACTCAGCTTTAGTCATTTCCCTTAAGTGTGGCAAAATGTATTATTTCTCAATAAACACACACACATGTATATATATATATATATATATATATATATATATATATTATATATATATATATATATATATATATATATATATATACACACATAAATATATATAAAAAAAAAAAAAAGAATCGGACTAAGCAAACAACCTTGCCTTTCACATGATTCCATACTTAGTTTAGTCAAACCATCCAAATCCCAAACTGAAGCATTAGTATCGCTAAGCCAACTTTTAATTGAATTAATTAATTTACATGGAAATCCTAACTGATATAATTTATAAATTAGACTATAACGATCCACACTATCAAGCGCTGTAGAAAAATCTACAAAAAAATGCATAAACTTTTTCGCTTTTCTTTTGTAATATTACTTTAATTAGACTCGTTAATGTGAATATGTTATCGATTGTTGAATATTTTTTTCTGAAACCAGCCTGAGCTTCTTTAATTATATTATTATCATCAATCCAGACCATTGCATTAATTCATTTAGTAAATTTTGATAAATTAATACAGGATTTTATTTAAATTCGCATGTGAATTAAAGCTACTTTCTTTTCTTCTGAATTAATTAATGCAGAAAGAAGATACAGTAAAAGCAAAATAATTATTTCCAATAAATGAATTGTATTAATAGACAAAAAAAACCTTTAGAAAAGTATGAATAAATCCTAGACCTGAGTAGCCAAATACAATTTTTAAAAATGCATAAAATAATAAATATTAAAAACCTAGAAGTCATAGATTAGTTAGAAAAAAAAATTGAAACTAACTATAATTTTTTTAAACAGACCATCAGATAAATTATCTTCTGGCATTCGCGCAAACGTTTAGGACAGCGTCTTACCACCGCCTTTAGAAGCAGTACCCTTTATTAGAAACGACTACTACTACAGCCAAAGACCCGTCATGAATTGTGGAAGTAGTGGTAAAAGGTTTTTGTGCTAAAAAAATATGATTATATGCAGTATAAGTATACAATAAATGAATGATTAATTAATTATTTTTCGGTTTTTATGTTAACAATTTTTTTTAAAAATATTTTAACTTCTGATAGCGATTTTCTTAAGAGGGATATTGCTTAGATTTTTCTTAATTAAATGATAACTTTATGTAAAAACATTACGTAAATTGTGTTTCTTACTAGAAACCAGTTGTTTTAATAAACATTGGAGGAGGAGTTAATACCCGATTCGGGGTAAGTATACGGATTAAATAAAGTAAAAATAACAATTCAAAATTATTTAACATTTTTATTTTAAAATAATCATCGCACGTGCGAATTTGTTTTTATTTACTTTTTTAGAATTGCGACAAAAATTAGACGAAATGCGAGGAACTTGGTTGTTTTTATATCTGGGGACAAGCAATAGATTATATAAGATTTAAACGGAATTATATAATGGGAAGATGTTGAATTTTGGTAATTTCTCACTTTAGCAGCGGCATCATAAATTTATTTTTATCATGAAATAATTAATGATAATAATTATTAAAAATGATGCGGATGGTCTGGTCCTGTTAAGCGAAGATGAAGAAACTATAAAACTAAATACGGCAAAGTTAATGAAAGCCGGTCAAGAAATCGAAATTAAGCTAAGGGCTCAAACCAAACACGGTCAAGAAAATATATTATTAACAACAAAAATGGTGATATTGCTGGTGATATAAATATAGAAGGTAATACGTTTTAACAGACGTAGAAATTTTGGTCTCCAGGGTCTACGATAACTAGAAAAAACGAAATTGAAAAGGAGATTAAGGTTAGGCTGAAGGCGGGAAATGCTTGTTATTTTTCTGTGACAAAACTACTTAGCTCGCGCCTCTTGTCCAGGAACTTAAAAACTTTAATCTATAAAACCATTATGTGAACTGTATCCGGTTAATGTAATTGAGGTGATTACATCGCGTTGAATCAAATGGGCCTGTGAAATATTAAGCCCACCTAGTAACGAAAGAATTCCTAAAAGGTTAATATTTTCTATACCGAATGGTGAACATCGGAGGGGTAGACCGAAGCGAAGATGGGATGATTGCGTTAAAGACGATCTGAAGGGATTGGGTTTGGACGGCGAACGGCCTATTATTATTATTATTAAAAATGTTTCTTGGCTATTTATTGATAACTTGAAAATGAGCAATGCAATATCAATGAACTATTTTAATATATATTAAAATATTATATTTTAATTGTATTTTATATATCATTCTATCCATAAAGTACTGACTTCCTATGCTCAAGGTTCAGGGTTCGAATCCGGCTGATGACAAGTAATTATAATTTTTTTATTCTGTCACATTATCCGCCGAGAGACCCTCCTGGGGCACAGTCTACATAAAGTGGCTTATCTTAATTATATAATTAGCTAAGGGAAAAAACCTGGTGGTTGAGAGTAACCCCATCCCGATTACCCCTACACACAACAGTTGTTAACTATACAGTACCTCCTCACAAAGTACTACCTACCTGAGACCCTTCATGGGTTGTTGTGTTACAGGATTTTTTTTATAAGAGAAGTTGGTTGGCCATTGCAGTCATTAGAATTACACACAAAAAAATTCTACTTTTTTTCTTTTTTCTGGGAAGTCGTATGACATTCTATGTTATTTGGAAATGATTACTTCCAATTAACAACAACTGAATTTATATGTCGTATTATAAAATTGCATGTATACAAGTTAACGTCTCAAGACACCCAATAATTAGTCTAAAAGCAAGGTGTTGCTCTAGATGTTATATACCTAGATTTATTATAACTTGAATTAAAACCTAACGTTGGAGCACATTAGATTTAAGCCATATTTCCACAAGATCATTGGGATTGTGGTTCTGAAGCTGGGAGTAAATATCCCGAAACGTTAACTTGTAAACATGCAATTTGATAATACAACATATAAATTCAATTGTTGTTAATTAGAAGTAATCATTGTCAAATAACAAAAAAAAAAATGTATAATATATATTTTATATATATTTCTTCCCCAAGACATAAATCTATCTATAATTTCTTTATTTTTTTATCTATTTATCTTTATTTTATTTTAAGTTTACATAATTGTTTAATTTACTTATTTTTTTACAGTCTTTTTATCCGAGAAACATGTCACTTCTTTCGTTCATTATTCTTTGGAATCTAAATGTCTCAGATATTGATACTGATTTATATGTCTCTATTACATAAAAACATTTTTAGTGACCATGTCACATTTTATTTTATATTTAAAAAAGTGTGACGGGCCGTAACGAAGACTTCACACTCCTTTTTCCTTGAATAATTTCTTCCTTATTATGATTACACATTGGCAATAAGAATAATTATTATTATATTAGTAATTGTATATAGGTGTGAATGTGTTTTATTTATTTTGTTATCATTCGGCATTAATCTGTTATTTTACTTATCTTGTATATTACTTTATCTTTTTATTTATAAATATCTTTTTTTTTCCTTTTTCTTTTTTTTTTTTCTTTCTCTTCTTACTTGGTTATTTTTATTTATTTTCCTTTCTTATGTACATATTGTGTGAATGAATACTATAGCCCTAGTACCAATGCCCTTCAGTGTGGCAGACTGTATTAATACTCAATAAAACAAAAATATATTATTAATAATGCGCGATGCATAATATAGATTTTTAAAGGAATTAAACATTTTTCCGAACTGTTTGCTTTATGTGGATAAAAAATAATACAATGTGAGCTACAGAAGACTAGTAAATTGAAGTTTTACAATTCGAGCAACGAGTAGTATAATTAAATGAACAGTTGTTTAATTTGTTAAAAATGGGGGTTGGTCTGCCGTTAGGCGGAGAGGGGGTACTCTAGTTTAACATAAAATAATCTCTCAACAGTCATCAAAAGAAAATTGTAAGAAATGGCACGGATTTTCGAATTATTATCGGAATGGTGTATATTATGAGGGAGTGTCAACTCACGTCATGTTTTCCACGTGGAACAGTAACTGAGTTAACTAATTTATGCTGTTGCGTGCGACTGAATATTTATGCAGAATGGTTATTCCAAAACAGCACTGGCCATTCAGCGCGGACACGTCCTACTGCCACAGGCGCTGTTTAACTTATTCATTACTTCTATTTCGTCAATTCTACTTCGCACAATATAAACATATTTCGCTCCGGATAAACCGATAGTTATTTTCTACGATGAAACAAAAAAAAATGGAAAAATAAATCGAAAAATAAATATCCAACTAGACAGAAATGTCCACAGATTTTTCCAACAATGTCCATATTTTACCGGACAGTTCAATAGCTTTGGATTATTTATTATTATTATTATTTATTTATTCATGATATTTACAACTGTATTAATAAATAAAATACATTTAGCAAATTTGATAACAGAAAATAATTACATGAAATCATTTGTTGAGAAACTACCCACTGGTAGCACTCTGAAAACAAAATGTATTTACAATAAGAGATCTCGAGGCAGTCTTCTTTTCAGACGCCTCGGAGGGTTATCAGGAATAGAAGAGGAAGCAAGGTTAGAGACGAGAGGATTCGGATGGTTCTGAAGTTTGTTATGGAAGGAGTGGTATCTGGATTGGGCCAAATCGGAAACATAAGGAACATTAAGGTCATTATGGATTATTTTATTGGTGACAAAGTAAGGAGCATTGAGGATTTTCCGAAGGATTTTGGATTGTAAGGATTGGATACGAGAGGAATTCGACGGCTTAGTGGAACCCCAAAGCTCAACTCCGTAAGTCCAAATAGGTCTTATTGTAGTCATGTATATAAGTCTTTTGTAATTTACTGGAAACTTAGAGCGTATCTTTGGATTAAAACCTGAACGATCAACAAATCTCAGAGATGATATTACAACAGTAAAAACTGATCTTTAAAGTTTTCAAATTAAATAACATGATAACTGAAATATGAAAAACTTCCGACACAGTCCGAGAGCCCGTGTAAAAAAATTGACATTATCTGAAGAAAATTTTGAAAACATTTTTTTTGAATATTCATAACATTTATATTAAAAGAATGATAGCCTGCCATTCGGATCATGTTACCTGAAAAAATTGCGGATGATTTGAAGAATGTTAGGCTAATAATTTGAGGGCCAAAACAGGAAATATATTGAGAAAAGTTTTAAATTTGTATAGGTATAAACGTGTAAAAAGCAAAACAAAATTTCTAACGCGGTTAGCATAGAGAAAACTTTTTACAGCCAAAAATGGCCAGATTTTTTCAATCTTTTTTTGTTGTTTTTTTTCACCTAAAACTCCTAAACGGTGTCTAGAAACAAAAAAGGTATTCTTTAAGAAATTCACTATATATATATATAATATTTTATTGAGAAAAAAAAATACATTTTGCCTCAATTAAGGGCATAGAGTGTTTAGGATGAATGAAACACAAACATACCATATATACAATAAAAGAAAAACAAGATTATAACAAAATAAAATAAAAGTTGGAATAACAGAATAAATCAAACATGATACAATATTAAATGAAGAATAAACAAATAAATAAAAACACATTCATACTTATTTACAACATTTATAGTCAGCCGAGGGAGCTCCGAGTCGGGCCTTTTCTCCCACGTATGGAGGATAAGGCAAGACTCCAAGAGATCCCAGCGCTTCTCTCTCAGCCGCATTACTAGGATGGGAATCCAGTGGAGACTGAGAGAGGGCACTAAAGCCACATACGCTCATGACTTGAGTGGAGAAGCTGGCCATCGCCAGGACTCCAATGACGTCTTTATAAAAGGTCTCGATTCCACTGCTTTAAGAAATTAAAGAACGTTAAATTCTGAATCAACCATGTTCCCGAACTTACTAATTTGGTTTAGTAACTACGTCCAACGAATGGGATTTTGCAAATTTGTCAAAAACCTAATCAAATTACTAGAAATGGCTCTGAAGCTTAGGAATGATTTCTATAAAAGAAAAAACTTATATAATAAAAGTTATATATCATAAAATTCCGCGTCCACCGAGTACCAACAGTTTTAATCTAGGCCACTTACTTTGCTAGATATCAGTTATCTCTCGATGGCTGGAATTTGGTAATACAGGTATCTATGTTTTTAAATATTTTGTATATATTGAACAGTATGTGCGTCTATTCCAGTGAGTTATTCTTCTTAATATCCTGATATATACAGGATATTTTCTACCTCTCAGCAGCGAAGGATTTTGAGAAACAAGGTGCCAAGAACAAAAAACGGATTTTCATGGCAACAAAAATGAATGGCCGAATACAAGAAAGGGATGCAATTAATCTGTCTTCCACTGCCACTATTTTACTATTACTACTAAAATATCACTTTTTCAATTAAATAAGAAAAATTAAAATTTAACACAAAACCCTACCTAAGTTTTTATTTAATAATCCTTATTCTATTTGATAATGGATTAAGTAACATTATGCAATTTTTTTTTATAATTGATTGATTTAATTCATAATTTCATAGCTAAAATAGATAAAATTTTATTAACGGTACCAGGTGCGAATTTAATTTTTATTTTGTACATAAATTTCTTACATCTTGAAAAATAGCCTGTGATTACAGTCAACTTTACAACGTGGATGCTGCTGCACCTCAGTCAGGCAGGGATTAATTGGAAGATGACCTAATGGTATTAAAAAGTCCATTGTTGACGCTTCGATAACGATTTCATAAAAGGATTACTGGTTCCTTATCAATTTTAATGCTAAGCATTAAAAGTTCAAGGCCTATGTTTTTATCTCAAGGAAAAGAATAAAGAGATAGGGGATTAAAGGTCAAAATCCATTGTTACACATCAATTAAATATTGAAAGTACACATAGGATTAAAAGATGTAAGTGATTGTTTACGTATAACCTAGGCATATTGCAACTTGTTCATGATCAAACCTGTATAGAGTTAGGAAAACATGAATATATATTTTATTTAAATTTGATAATTTGATTAATTTATAACTAATTAAAGGAAGGAGAAGGTCATCAATAGGCTAAATAGTGGTAAAACTATTTTTATTAAAAGCCAACGTTTCGACCCGACTTTGCAGGTCTTCTTCAGGGCTAGACGTACAAGATACAAAAAGATAGAGAATTGTGGAAGTTATATAATATTTAGACAAAAAATTATAAAAAATGTGAATAGGCTTATTAAAATTATAAACAGTAAGTACATTAAAATATGAACAGAGTAAGCTAAGTAACAAGATCATGAGTTTCATGAAACTCCTAGCTGAACACACCTCTAAGCCTCTAATTTTATTGTTCCAATTTTATTTACTTATTTATTTAATTTTTTGGTTTTCTTTTTTCTTTTCTTTCTCCACATTCCTTTATGTCTATTATTTTATATTATATCCTTTTTCCTTTTCTTTCAATCTCTCCTGTAGATCTGTAGAAGTATGTCCACATTTGCATTTATTATATATTACACTACAACAATTGTTAGCAACTATTTACTTCAGTTTATGATCTTGTAACTTAGCTTACTCTGTTCATATTTTAATGTACTTACTGTTTATAACTGTAATAAGCTTATTCACATTGTTTATAATTTTTTTTTCTAAATGTTATGTAACTTCCACAATTCTCTATCTGTTTGTATCTTGTCCGTTATAGCCCTGAAGGAGACCTGCAAAGTCGGGTCGAAACGTTGGCTTTTAATATAAATAGTTTTACCACTATTTAGGGTATTTATGACCGCCACTCCGGACCATCTCCTTCCTTTAAAATGCAACGGTCGACTATTAAATATTCAATTATAACTAATTAATTCATTATTGATTAAAAATTAATTAATTTTCTTTTACTTACCTTTAGGTTACTTTACTTTTTAATGCACATAGTTGTTTGATTATTATTTAGTTATTATTTTACATTTTTGAATTTTATGTTTACTGTATATATGGTGCCAATGTGTTCATATCTCACTATAATTATTGTCCACGTGATTGATTATTATATTTCTAAATAAATAAATTTTAAAAATAAATTAACTTCTAAATTCTTCTTAATTTCTTGGGTCAAAATCCACGTTTCTTACCCGTAGGTAACGACTCGTCTAATAGTGGTTTTATATACTGTTTTTTTTTTTTTTTTTTTTTTTTTTCTGATACGGCCGGCACTTATTCAAGACCTCCACGATTTGGCTTTTTTTTTTTTCAAAACAGTTGGGTTCAACGCACCTCGGGGTCAGATTCTATTTCTTAAGGTAGGGGAGGATGAGGTAAAAAAGCTTTATTTCTTTTCCGCACTCGAGTTGGTAAAGAAAAAAAGGGGAATGCCGAACCTCCGAATTTCGACCCACTAAGTTTTTAATTAAAGTTCTCTTATATACCCAATGAAATATTATGGGGAGAATTTGCATTAAAAGAAACAGAAGGGAAAAAAAGGGGGGGGCGGAGAAGAAGAGTTCTATGGGGAACAGATTCTGAATATAAAATGTCGAATTGAATTTCGCAAAGAAATCATTTTAACAAGTTTCGAGAAGTTGTTTATTTTCAGCTTTTGCTTCTATTAGAATCCAAAATTTGAATAATTAATTGTAATAGCCACACTTTATCTCGAATCAGTAGTCTAAGATCAAATTATAATTTAAAGAAGTCCAAAATGCAGCTAAGGCCTTTTTTAGTTTTTACGTTCCAGAAATTATTCTTTATAACTATTCGCATTTATATATATGTGTGTGTGTATATATATATATATATATATATATATATATATATATATATATATATATATATATATATATATATATACATGTAAATTTATTTTCTACTTATCTTCGACACTCTCCTCTCTATGTGTATATATATATATTAATACGCATAATCACTTAAATATCTTAGGGAACATATGTTTATCATTATTTGTTTTTTTATATATTTTTTGTTTTTATTTTTTTACAATTTCTTTCCTTACATATTAACAGTTATTATTTTTTAAATTTTTATATTCCATCACTACAATGCTTTACCTATAAAATAGATTTTACTTTCCTTTCTAATTTCATTTAGTGATTATTATGCAATTATTTTAGCTCCAATATTGTAGTACTGAACCCCTATTACCCAACTGTCCTCGTTAATTTATCCTAAGAGCTTAATTAATACTTAATGTATTACATGTATTTTGTTATTATTCATTGTAATAAGTCTTTTGACCAGATTTATAGTTAATATATATGAACAATACTGTTATTCTAAAGGGACCTAGTCCCAGAATAAAGATGATTTTTCTATTCTATTTCTATTTCTCTCTATATATATATATATATTTACAACTTTTCCTTAATCGACCTTTGAGTATTAAATTTAAACTTAACTATTTAATTGGAAATAAGGTCACTTAATTATTATTTAAAAAACTGTTGAATGTTCATTTCTTCTGTTTATTGACGTTTCGATCCCGGTATTTTCTTTTTATTAGTCAACCATGGGATCCTCTTCAAAGCTAGAATTTTAAAAAATAGATCTTCGATCAGGCCAGGGACACACCGATAGTCTCAGCACCGTCCACTAGCACATATATTAAGCTACTGCTTAATAAGTGACCTTATTCCCAATTAAATAGTTAAGTTTAAATATATATATATATATATATATATTTGATTTGATTTTTTTCTTCTCCTAATCATTACGTGTATTCACTTAAACATCTTAGGGAACATATGTAAATCATTTTTTTTTTTTTACAATTTATTTCTTTATATATCAACAGTTATTTTTTTCAAAATTTGTATATTCCATCACTACAATGCCTTGCTTATAAAATTGATTTTGACTTCCTGTCTAATTTTTATTTAGTGATTATTATGGTATTGTTTTAGCTCCAATATTGTAGTATTGAAACCCTATTACCCAACTGTTCTCGTTAATATATCCTAAGAGCTATCATACTTAATTTATTACTTGTACTTGAGTTATTCTTTATTGGAACAGGTCTTTTGGTCAGATTTATTGTTAATTTATACTATTATTATATATATATATATATATATATATATATATATATATATATAATTTTTGTTTGGCAATTTCATTACTTAATAATTACTACAAACATTTAAGATATATCTATCACTGGCGAATGCACGGGCTAGCTGCATCCTCTCTCCCAAAATGGAAAAATAATTTTTTTTTTTCATTGGTCCATATTTGCTTCTGAGAGTGATCTGAACCAAATACTTTGAACAATCACAATATGTACTGTTCATAAATTATAGCTCATCTACATCTATTTAATCTAATCACGTATCTAGAAAAGATATCTAAAAACTACCCCTAAAAGCATTATGGTTCTTGTAATTATTCTTATTTTTTTTTAACAGCCCTTCTAAAACTACTTAAACAACATTTTGTATAGTTTCTTCTAGAGTGATAACCATTATACTTCATATTAAAAAAAAAAAAAATTAAAGCCACCTAGAAAATAAAATCCTGTGCTATTGATATCTATTTTAGCGGTTTCGTAACATCACTAAGGTTTTTCAATCACAGATCACGTAAAATGTTTTTGTTAATTTGTCCACCAATTAAAATATTTTAAGTAAAATTATTAATAACAAAAGTTATACGAAGATTTGTTCGAATAGTCAGTTTTTCATTATTGATTTGGGAAAGGAAGCGCTTATCAGACCACGATCAATCCATGCCAAACCCTCCGATTTTAATTTGGAAAACATTTAGTCTTTCAATCAAGTTTTTATAACAGGTTTTGTCAAGGAAATAACAACCTCAAGATTATTTCTTTTCAGTTCACTGTTATTATAATATTATAAATTGATTTTTAAAACATCTAAAATTGATATGAAATTTATGCAACTATTTACAATTTTATTTATTAGGATGAAAAAGTAATCCTGATGTGTAATCATGTTGTTTATTAGGTTTTCTCACGTTTCGAGCCAAGCATTTGAGTCATCGCTAGCGTTAAAAATTAAAAAATACCAAAATTACATAGGAAAAAATCATTTTTTTTTTTTTTTTGTCACTAGATCTTGCCATGCCGATAAGAAAAAAAATTATAAATAAATTTAAAAATATGCATAGAAAATAAAAATTAATTAATTAAGAAATAACAAGTGTAAAAAAAACAGGGCTAAGAATAACTGAGGTGATTTTTTAAAAATAAAAAAAAATAAAAGCAACAATATGGGCAATGTTCCACGCCAGGATTTAGTGACAAAAAGAATATGTGGAAAAAAAATTACAGAGATATAAATTAACAAACATGCTGGTAGCAAAAATCTACTATTTCTCTGTGTTAATTTTATTTCCATACTTTTGATCACATTGGTTTTCCACACAAATTTTTAAATTACTTTTTTTTTATTAAATGTTACCTTGTAAATATACTATTTTGATGGTACTGCCCACGGCAGCTGCTGCCATCCGTTAATTAAAAAATATACTGTAATTTCTATATACTGTTTTTTATTTATTTTTTCTAGGTGAACTATTATGATTGTATTACTGTTATGTTTTTACCGTTTACCGCTATCTCATGTTTAATTTCTATTTTTTATCTTCTCTTATTTGCATACTTCAATTCGCAGGCGGATTTACGGGGGGGGGGGCTTTCTGGCCAAAATGTAACCATGTTTTATGGTAAAAAATATTTAAAAGTTATGTCTTAAAGTATTATTGCTCGTTTAATTACATTTAATAGTACTTCAAGAATCACTTAAACACCATTTCATATAGGTAATTAGTATCTTTCTGTTTTTCCAAAATAATTATCGTTATATATATATCAAAAAAAAGCTTCCAGGACTTTTTTGCTGTTTTTAATCCTGGATCCCATAGTGCTTCGATTTATATCTCATATTTTTTTTAACTTGGATGCTGACCAACATACTTAATAAAAACATAAACGATTGCGTTATTCAGATGAAGTCAACTATATTTCCATCTCTAAATTTTAATTATTTATGTATTGGAGTGCTACCAATGGGTGATATCTCTTCATGTTGTACATGTCATGTTTCGTATTTACTTGTTGTATTTATCATTTAATACAGTGGTAAATTTCAATAATAAAAAAACAAAAACAATTTTTTTTTTTATTCTTGTACGGTGGGAAGGCAGTGGATCAGCTGATGAGAAGGTTGTCTCCTCAACTCCTCTCTCAGTTTTTACCAATTTTATAGCGGAATCTCTCTGATTATTCACGTGATACAGTTAAAGTGTATATCAGAGCAGTTGATATTTACTGTTGGCATCTTTTTTTTTGTTATTTTAAGGAAAAAAAAAAAAAAAAAAAAAAATTTTTTTTTTTTCTTTTTTTTTATTTATTTATTTATTTTTCTCTTATGATATGCGGTATGATCAGCAAGTGATGGCCAGTAAGGTGCCCAAGAGGTCTCGGTCAGACGGAGTTAGCTCACCAGCCAAACAAAGGACTCGTCGCTGCCTACGAGAAATACCTCCAGTGACCAAAATGAACACTTCAGAACCAGAACCTCAGCCCCAACCAGGTACGTCTGCACAAGAAACGATTGAAGAATCACCTTTCTTTACTCCAAACCCCTACCAAGTGCTTCAAAATGACAAAGAAGTAATGGAGTCTGCAGCAATACCCAGAGAACCAAAGCCTCCTCCGATATTTGTGAAAAATATAAAAAATTTCCAGATGTTCTGCACCCAACTAAATAAAATCTGCTCTGGCAGTTATTCATGCCTTAACAGGACCAATGACACCAAGATAACACCTGATTCTGCAGAAGCCTACCGAAAAATAGTGAAGTACTTATCAGAAACAAATGCGAATTTTCACACTTACCAGCTGAGGCAGGAAAGAGCTTTACGAGTGGTGATAAGAAATTTACATTCCTCAACCCCCACTGAAGTTATTAAAGAAGAACTAACGACGCTTGGTTTCAATGTACGCCAGGTAACAAACGTTTTGAAGGAGGACAGGGAACAGCCAGGATTACGAAATAGGATCCCACTACCATTGTTTTTCGTGGACTTGGAGCCATCACCAGGTATCGAAAAAATATATGATATCACAAGAATATACTATACAATGGTGAAAGTTGAGAAGCCATATCCCAAGAGAGACATCGTGCAGTGCCATAATTGTCAGACCTATGGCCACACGAAGACATATTGCCACCATCTGCCGCGTTGCGTGAAGTGCGGTGAACAGCACAAATCTGTAGAGTGCACCAAACCTATACAAGATCCAGCAGTATGTGCCCTATGCTTGGAGGGACACCCGGCCAACTACAAAGGCTGCCAAATTTACAAGAATCTCAAAACCAGACACCAGAAAAACCGGATTCAAGATGAAGCACTAAGAACAAGAAGAGAGAGAGAGCCTTCCAGAATTGTAAACAATGATGTATCATTCTCCCAACTACTTAGAGGTAAGACTTTAACCGATAAATGTCAAGCCCTGCCACAACAACAACCTCAAACCCAACCTCAAAATCCTCTTCATCCTAATATACCTAACCACCAACAACAAATTCCTCATATTCCTCCTCCTTCAAATGCAACAGATCTCACAAGTTTGTTAGCATCTTTCCTCACCGATTTCAAATCCCTTGTTACTCCACTCATATCACTCCTCACGAATCTCGTATCTCACCTCATCCCTCCTTTGAAAAATCCTTAAATGACTCACATCCCTAAACCCATATCCATTCTCCTTTGGAATGCGAATGGTGTTAGAAATCATACAGACGAACTATCTACTTTACTACTTGACAAGAACATTGATGTGGCACTAATTACTGAAACTCGACTAACCACTAAACAGCACTTCAATATACCACAATACCTGACATATCGTACTGACCACCCTGACGGAAAAGCACATGCCGGTACTGCTGTAATTGTACACCAATCCCTCTCCCATCACCTACTCCCATTACCAATACATGATTTCCTACAGTCCACCGCTATCGTGATAAAAACCTTCTCCTTTCCGGTCACTCTTGCATCAGCGTATTGCCCTCCTAACCGATCCATATCCAATGCCCAATTCAGTTCTCTCCTCGACTCCTTAGGACATCACTTCATCTTGGGTGCAGACCTAAATGCCAAGCACCAACAATGGGGTTCCAGAACCACGAATTCTCGTGGCCGAACCCTGCTGTCTGCACTCAATTCCCAACGTTTTCACCTCCTTTCCCCCAACTCTCCTACCTACTGGCCCACAGATCCCAACCGTAATCCTGATCTTCTAGATTTCTTTATCCACAGCGGCTTAAGTCCCCTCAATTGTTCCATTACACGTCTAAATGAACTTTCCTCTGACCATAGTCCTCTAATCCTTAATGTTTCACTTGAACCTGTTCCCAAACCTTCTCCACCGTCATTCATTAGGGGCCCAGTAAACTGGGACCTTTTCCGCCAAATAATCTCCGATAATATTGATCTCAACATATCCCTCAAAACTCCCGATGACCTTGATAGTGCCGTAAATTCCTTTACTACCACAATCCAACAAGCCGCCTGGACTGCCTCCTTTCCAAAAGACTCCTCCAGAATTCCTATAAAGACCATTCTACCCCAACACCTCCTTAACCTAATCCGCACCAAACGCCGTGCCAGATTATTATGGCAACGATCCCGACATCCTACCGACCGCTGCTCCTATAATTACTACTGCAAACAATTAAAACTGGAATTAGCCACCTTCAGATCACAATCCTTCAACTCCTACCTATCCTCCCTCTCTTCTCGCGACAATTCCCTTTGGAAAACCACAACAAAAATCCTAAATCCTCACCGCATTTCCCATCCTCTCCGACGAGGTGATGGCTCCTGGGCAGCATCTGACGAAGATAAAGCTGAGGAGTTCGCCATTCACCTATCCAATACATTTATTTCACATCCGGAATCCCATCCTGCCCACACCGTAACAGTAGAAGAACTCCTTACATCACCAATCCCACTTTCCTTGCCCCCAAAAGCTATTCATCCTTCCGAAGTAAAATTTCAATTAAAAAAACTAATCCTCCGTAAAGCTCCTGGACATGATCTCCTTACACCTCAAATCCTTCGACAACTTCCATCCAAAGCAGTCATATTCCTTACATATATCTACAATTGTATCCTACGCACCACCCACTTCCCTCTGTTATGGAAACACTCCACTATTATCCTTTTCCCAAAACCAGGAAAACCTCTCAATAGCTCAACATCCTATAGACCAATCAGCCTACTCCCAATCCTTTCAAAAATTTTTGAAAAGATCCTTTTGAAACGAATCCTACCCATTATAGAATCCCAAAATATCCCTTCCCATCAGTTTGGTTTTCGCTCTCAACATTCTACTGTTCAACAAGGACTCCGAGTCGTTGATCATATTTCCTCAGCCCTAGAAAACAAGGAATACTGTTCGGGTGCCTTTCTGGACATTGCACAGGCATTTGACCGGGTATGGCACTCCGGACTGCTCTCCAAGCTTAAAATCCATTTACCTCAGTCCTTGTACCTAGTCCTCCGATCCTACCTCTCTGACCGCTCCTTTCGAGTTCGCTGTGGAACAGAATTTTCCAATATCTACTCCGTTAAAGCCGGTGTTCCCCAAGGCAGCGTCTTGGGTCCCGTGCTTTACATCCTCTTTACTGCTGACATCCCTGTTCATCCCGATACTTTTCTTGCAACATTCGCTGACGACACCGCAATCTTATCATCCAACTCTGATCCCGAAATAGCATCCTTAAATCTCCAAAGTCATCTCACCTTGATTGAGCACTGGTGTAATAACTGGCGCATTAAAGTTAATGAATCTAAATGCCAACACATTACTTTTACACTCCGACGCAATTCCTGTCCACCAGTACTCTTTAATTCCATCCAGCTTCCTTATTCAGACACAGTCCGGTATCTTGGCTTTCATTTAGACCGAAGACTAACTTGGAACCCGCATACTAGACTCAAAAGACAAGAACTCAACCGACGATACGGCCAACTATACCGACTACTAAGCAGAAAATCTAAACTTTCCATTGAAAACAAGCTACTGATCTACAAGACAATACTGAAACCTATTTGGACTTACGGACTAGAACTGTGGGGATCAGCAAAATTTTCTAACATCAAGCGCATCCAATCCTTCCAGTCTAAAGTCCTTCGAACAATAGTCGATGCTCCTTTCTATGTATCCAACAAAACCCTACATCATGACCTTAACATCCCATTTGTCCTAGACCTTATCCCAGAAAAGTTCTCCAAATTTCACCAGAACCTTACTTACCACCCAAATCCTCTTGCACAATCCCTATCAAGCATCTCCCATCCCTATAATCCTCCAAGAAGGTTGAAACGGCAGTGGCCTCGCGACCTTTTGTAAATTATATAAATTGGAGTTCTGGCAATGGCCAGATTCTTCACTCAAGACATGTGTGTATGTGGCTAAAGTGCTCTCGACCAATCTCCGCTGGCTTTAGTACCAGTGACGCGGTTGGAAGAGTAGCGCAGGGTTCTCCTGGAGTTCCCTCGCCTGATTGTATATAGGTATGCATGTTATTTTTTTTTTTTTTCCTTAGTTTTAATTTTCTTATTTTTTAGGTTATTTTATTTTATTGTCTATTGTATATTCTTTTGATTATTATTTTGTTCTATTTATTTTATTTTTTTGTACATATGGTGTGAATGTCATCCTACCTCACTATAACCAATGTCGAACAGACAGATTGTTATAATACTCAAAATAAAAAAAAAAAAATTCTTGTACGGTAAGTTCGTTTCGTTGGAATACCATTCGGCTTCAATTGCGTATGTTCCAGTTTTGTAACAAGCCTTTCTGATTACAAAGTAAGTTTCTCCCGTAGAGGTATTTACAATTTAGATAATGCTTCACGACAGATGGCTAAATTGGAGACCTTGTTCATCACGGCTTCATTACAGCCGGAGAGTTGTGCAAATGGTTTCCCGTTTGACAACTGCTTATTGGGATTAAAAATTAAGTAAAGTTCAGTTGAAATACAGTTCCTACTTGCGTTAATAACGATGGGCCTAACCTATTTATTAAACAATTCCATATACCTGGCAGCATCAGCGTCGATAAATTGTATTCTAAAAAATAACATTATAATAAAAATAAAATCCATAAATAAATAATTATTGAATAAAACAAAATCATAAGTCATTTATAAATCAATTTCGAGAAAAGGTCCATTGAATTGTTAAATAGAGAATCTTTTTCTATTTATATAACATATATAATTTATTTTTTATATATATATATATTTTTTATTTATATTTTAATATTATATGTAGTTTTGAAGTGTTAAAATATATAAATTAGATACAAATTTTTTTTTTTTGCAAATTACTAATGATGAAAAAAAATGTTTAGGCAAATAATTGGAATTAACCATTTATTTCTTTTAATTTTTCACTAGAAATGTAATGTTACTTTAGATGTATAAGTGTTGGAAAACAATAAACCATTGTGAAATAATTTAGACTATGATCGATAACAGATGAAAAATTTTTAAAATTGGATCGAAAATATTTAACAATCTTTTGATGGATTCCGACCCAATCATATTAAGTTTACGGCCAGTTTTGCATTCAGAAAGTGAATCTTGGAGTGAAGTTGAAAATTAATTATTTGAAATCCTTAAATATATGTATATAATGTCAAATAATTACTAATTATAATTAGTTAATATAAAAGATTATTGTCCTATAGAAGTATGAAGCATGATATTGTGAATGTAATGTTTCATATGTACTGACTAATCTTTATAATATAAAAATTAGCGCGTGTAGAATTGAATTCTTGAGATATATATGTGTGAGTGTGCTTATGCGTGTGTGTGTCTGTTTATGCGCTCTACCGACTAGGGATAGACCAAAGCGAAGATGGGAAGATTGAGTTAAGGCTGACCTTGCGGAATTGGGTTTAGAAAGCGCCCGGTAGATGGAAGAATGCAGACATGGATGGGTGGTGTCGGCATCGAACCTTCGGGTTCAGCAGGACTCATTATTATTAATATATATATGTTTACTGATGACCCTATCCCGTCTACTTAAATAGGAAATCGAGATGTGGTTTTCCAGGATGCCAGTATCCCCCCTGTGGTTTGATCTATGAATGGTCTGTTTCAGGTAAATAAAATGAATGGTCCTCGTGCGATTTATTTTTTCTGAAAAAAATATTAAGTTGCATAACATCGAAAATTTCAACTCGATTAAAAAATAAATTTTTTGTAGACAATAGATAATTACTTAGGTACATATATTATTTTTATTCAAATTAAATATCTAAAATCAATTGGTACTTATAATATCGGTACCTCTATAGCTTTAATCGTTTTAAGACCCCTTTATATTTATATATCTGCCAGTTTAAGGGAAATTTAAACACATATATTTAATTATTTGTCGGTTATTATATTATTGAGACCTTTTTATATATATTTCTTTTTGTAAATTATCTTTAAGTTTTTTATTACTTATGTTAGTCTTTATTTTATTTTTTCTCTTTCTTCAAGATTTAGGTCAATTTTAATTTATAGTTAGATTATGCATTTTAGTCATTATTTGATTGTAATATGGATTTTAATTTTCAATATTGCATTTTATTTTATTTTTTTTATTCAATATTCTAATTCAGAAACTTAACATAAGGTTTGGTAGGGTTTTGATGAATTAATATAATAAATTAAACAAATTAGACGATTATTATACGTTTTTAGGTGTAAATTATACCATTTTACATATTTTAGGTTTTTACTGCACAATTTTGAATTTTGTTCTGAACGTTTTTCGGATTTTTACTGCATGATGATCCGGTATCTAGTGATAATGTACTGAGGTACGAATCCTGAATATTTTTTTTTCTGTTAATAGGAATCCTTTATAAAAAAAATACATAAGTATTCAGAAACCTTGAAGACAAATAATTGTAATCAGAAAGAGAAATTGTCTTTTATACTCATACGATCGTTTCAATTTATGGAATGGTTCAATTAAATTATCTACATAGTTATTATTATTATCCTTTTATTTATATTTAAATTTACCAGAAACAACATATATCCAGTGTTGTTTTCGAATATACAAATACAAGAGGAATACAGAAAGGAAAGGAGGCCCCGCTACAAGATGTAAGCATAGATAGGAGTCTCTCCCCGAGGAATTGAAATCGCCGATGCAATCAGGCAAATGAAAAACGGCAAAGCCCCAGGTGGAAATAATATTCCCTGGAGGCTTTAGTAGAGAAATCCTTACATCCATGTCCTCCTCTGTCAACTTAGAGAAAAGGAAAGAGCAATTAATTGGGAATATTCCGATTAAACAATTGCTTAACGAGTGATGTTATCATTACTACGCGTATTGTGAAGGGCTTGTTTTAAATTCGTTTCGGTGCATGACAAAAATATTTAATGCAACTAACCTGCGATGAATAAATCTTAAGTTTATCTTGATAGCATTTTACAATGATCATTCATTACTGTTATTACTGATTATTATTACTGAGATACTGTTTTGAAGACATTAAACGAGAACAATTTTAAATCTTACGTAAATGATAAAACATTCCTACCTCAAGTATCGATATCGATTGAAAGCTGCTTTTGGTATAAGTAGAGCTAAATAATAATAAGTAACGCATACAGTGGAGACTTTGGAAGAAGATTTATTTATAACGGCTCAGGCAAATGAAATCTTAATTGAACTATAACTACCTGGGTTGACTGCAAAATTTAATGCTATGGCAGTATGACAGTAAGAGTATGACAGCAAGATTATGGACCTAGGTCACCTGGCAAGAGTGTGACTGCAAGATGATAACTGCAACAGCCATTTTTCCTGAGGAAAATAAGCGTAAATACAACAATGGATAAAAGAGGGGATGAAGAAAGTCGGAATAGGGCTGTAAAAGAACTTATCGACAGTTAATATTCTTATCCATAAATATTGTTATGAGTTTTTTTTTTAGAAAGAAGCCTTTTGCTAACATATTAGCCCTGGGCCCAAAAATCGACCTCATTGCAGGCGAAGGTTCGATTTTGAATTATGAAAGTGTATGTCATTCTGAGTAAAAAGAACCTTGTCTGCCGTGCCTGAGCCGCTGCTTTAAAAAATGGCTGCTGATTTAAAGAATAGTAGGCCAGTAATTTGAGGATCGAAACGGGAATTCCATTGCGAAAAATGTGGGAAAAGTTTTTATTTTTTTAATTAGTATATACGGGTTTAGACATGTAAAACAAGAAATTGCTAACGCAGGCCACCAAGGGAAAATTTTTTACAGCCAAAAAATTTTAGAATTTTTCGATATTTTTTTGTTGTTTCACCTATAACTCCTAAATGATACATCAAAGAGCAAAATATACTCGTTAATAAATTAAATAACGTTAAATTTTGCGTCGAACGAGTACAAACAATTTATAATTTGGTTACGTGGTAAGGTATAAAACCACGGTCAACCAACGCTGATGTTCAAAACTGAGACAAATTAAAGTCTTCTTAAGGGATCGGATGTGCCCTGTAAGTATTTTTAGATATCTTTTTTAAAAATGTATTTATAGAAAAAATACACAAAGCCAATAAGTATTATTGTTAAATGTATCCATTCATACAATGTATACTCAGATGAAAATGTAGTATAAGAAATTAAGAACAAATAAATAAAATGAGAAGGAGTAATAAGTAATCGGGGGGGGGAGGGGGTGCAGTCTAATAAATACTAAATTAAAATATAGTAATTATTTAATTTTTGTCGACGTTTCCACCCACTTTGCAGGTCGTCTTAAATAATTACTATATTCTAATTAATATTTATTTGACCGCACCCCCCGATTAACTCCTCATATTATATCAACGGTCAACCATCTCTGCATCATCACAAATAAATAAAATATAATATAAAGCAAAATATTAATAAACAGATAGGCAGGGTGTCCTGTAAGTAGAAGGAAATGTTTAAGAGTATGATAGTAGACATCAAGATCTACAAAAAAGTTCATATAAATAATTGCCCAATTTTCAGCAGGACATGTAATATATGTTGTTTTTTTTAGCGAGTCTCGTTTTTTTGTTCAATAGGAAGCGGTAACAAAAAAAAAAAATTATTTGATTTAAGTAATTGTATATTACTCCTTTGTATACTAGACAAAATTTACTTCATAGGAAAGTAAAGTTAGTAATCGTTAAAACCATATAAAGAGGTATATAGAGCGGACAAACTCAGCAAAGTTCCGTTTAAAAAAAGTCAAAAATTATCTATGATTTTTTCTATAACCTTTCAACTGTACTACAGTTACCCGACTTATATTAGATAAACTTTCTCATTTAATTATATTTAAGCCTATATTAATCAAGTTGAGGTTTTTAAGAAAAAAATTTGAGATTCACCTCAAGTTGTGTAAAGAAATGATGTGATTTTCTACCCTGTCTCATGAAAGTACCCGCATTTTCAGTAAATGACTTAAATTAACTATTCCAAAGATTTTATTTCTTGTTTTTCAGTAATATAGGATGTATTATAATAAACATATTTGCCTATAAACACATTTTATTTATAAAAATAACCATTATTCAAGAAAAGTAGTTATGAAACTGTTTGTTTTTTTTCAACCAGATCTCTGTCAAAGGAATTGATCTGTTAAATCTGATTTAAACTGTTTAAATGAGAATAAAATTAAAATTATTATTATTCCTAATTTTTATAAAGTTCATTGTGTGACTAGAAAGAGGAAATTGGCACCTACAAATATGCTATTTGTCAGAGATAATGAATTGTATGAATTAATAATTATTTGTCAGAAAATATGTCTGTGCATATATCAATACTATCACAAATATATATATATATATATATATATATATATATATATATATATATATATATATATATATATATATCACTACTATGTAAATTTATTATGACCTATTCTGCGGAGTTGCGCAGGTATCCTCTTAAGTTTGTGAAATTTCTACACGACCTGATTTTTTTTTTTTTTTTTTTTGTTATTAAATTCTCTGGCTTTTTAATCGGCATTTTCCTCATTCGTTTCGCTTCAATTTTCTCAAGGTTTCAAAATCAATTGAAATTGATCACAATAATTTATTTTTTTAGCTTAGGATAATAATTTATTTTCTTTCTGAATAAATGCCTACTTGAACGCATTTCGCAGGTAGTAAATAATACACTGGGTGGGACTCTGTGAAAATCGCGTGTATTGTCATGGATTAGCATATCATAACTACTAACTATGTTGCGACAATTTTATGTAATATATAGTAATTAGGAACATGAAACCACAGATAATTATCGCGGGGTAGTAATTTGATATTCTTCGTCTTCATTAGTGATAATAGCTTGTCGTTTTGACACAATCTCAAAGCTGTAAAATATTGTTTGGCAAATTGTTGATATAAAATAGAAATTTAGGTAATGTTTAGATTTTTAAAGTATATTGTTAATAAATTTTTTTGCTTTACCTTTCGTTTGAAAGAATTATTTTTGAAAAATGTATTTATTGTGTGTATGGGCTGTAAATGAATTTTTAATCGATTAATTAATTATTCAAGTAAATAAAATCATTCTATTATTTCTATATATTTTTATGATTACTGCATATTGCTATTATTTTTTTATTTAAATTTTTTTTTTTTTTGGTCTGTAAATAATTTTTTTTCATATAATCCATATTTCTGTAAAATATTATTTTATTTATGTCAGAATAAACATATTCACCAGATATTAATTAATTGTAATACATAAAATTAATTATATTTTTATCACATTTATTATGAAGGAATTTACTTTTAATTTTTCACGGCTCGTGAGAGATTTTGAACATCGACTCTATTTCTGGCCATACTGAAATGATAACTTTAAACAAAAAAATCTGAAAAGGTACGAACAAAAATTTATAGTAAAAATGAAGGAAAAATGGTCCGGGGTTGCGGTCATAAATAGGCTAAATAGTATTCATATTTTACTTCATACTTAAGAATTGAATTTGAAATTGAAGAGATTGAAAGAAAAGGAAAAAGGATATAATATGAAATAATAGACATAAAGGAATGTGGAGAATGAAGAGAAAAAAGAAAACCAAAAAATTAAATAAATAAGTAAATAAAATTGGAAGAATAAAATTAGAGACTTAGAGGTGTGTTCAGCTAGGAGTTTCATGAAACTCCTGATCTTGTTACTTAGCTTACTCTGTTCATATTTTAATGTACTTACTGTTTATAATTTTAATAAGCTCATTCACATTGTTTATAGTTTTTTGTCTAAATATTATGCAACTTCCACAATTCTCTATCTTTTTGTATCTTGTCGGTTCTAGCCCTGAAGAAGGCCTGAAAAGTCAGGTCGAAACGTCGGCTTTCAATAAAATAGTATTACAACTATTTAGCATATTTATGACCGCAATCCCGGACCATCTCCTTCCTTTATAATGCAACGGTCGACTATTAAATATTCATTATATTAAAAATGTTTTGACAAATTCTTATTTTTTTATATAGAGTGCTACCAATGGGTAGTTTCTCAACATGTGCTTCATGTCATTATATCCATGTGCGAATTTACTAGATGTATTTTTTTTTTATACCGTTGTAAATATCATATAAATAAAAAAAAATAAATATTTTTTAAAGTTTTGATTAAATTTTGAGTTCAATATGGATTGAATACCGAGGAAAAATTTATTGGATTTTAATTTTTTAATAGTGTTTTTCTATTCCTCTTCAAATAATTATTTATTTTTAATGTTCAATAATTCAAACGAGTCTATGGATCTCAACATATTTGTCAATTGTGAATACCAATTGTACTTTGCGTTAATTAAATAGTTAGAAGAATGTTTTGTTTTTTTAATTTTTAAACAAAGTTTTGGTAATCGGTTCTTATGGTAATCTTCCATTAGGTCTAATTTTCGGTACCAGCGAATCATTCTTTTAAGAACGCTTATATCTAATGATTCTATACCCGTTTCTACACGCACATAATGTTTAGTTGTATTACGTGGCCAATGATATGTTGCTTTAAAATAAATATATATTTTTTAATTTAATGAAATTTACTATTGTATGGACTCAAATACTACATGAAAATTTGAATATGTTTAAGAAATGCACAGACGTGAAGAGTAACCCCCCATTGGCACCACTCTAATTATAGTTTTGTATAAGAAGGCATCGAGGCCATGTTCTTTTCAGACGACCGAGAGGGTTTTCAGGAATCGAATAGGTGCAAGGCTAGAAACTATTTGTTTTGAATGGGCTTGAAGTTTAATATGGAAGGATAGTTATATAGATTGGACTAAATCGGATACATAAGTAACATTAAAGTCATGCTGGATAATTTTATTTGTGAAAAAGTAAAGAGTATTGAGGATTTTGGGAAGGATTTTGGATTACAAGGATTGGATACGAGAGGAATTAGGTGGTGTAGTGGAGCCTCAAAGCTCAAATCGATAAGTCAATAGGCCTTATAATGGACAACTGAATGAGTCTTTTATAGTTAATTGGCGGTTTGGAGCATTTTTCTAGTAAGTGTTGAAGTAGCCGAAACCGTCAAGCAGTTTCTTGTCTTGTATGAGGATTCAAATTAAGACGTTTGTCCAGATAGCGAATATGTTCAACAGAGATAAGTGGAGAATTGTTAAAGAATTCTGTAGGGCACGAATTAATAGGTTTTCGACAACTCGTGAAGATGATTTGGTGGGATTTGTTGGAATTTATTTTAATCCTTCATTTTCGACACCATTCTTCAATGATATAAATAATTATTTATTTTATTTATTGAGTAATATATCATACTGTCACTTGGATTATATGGGAGACTACATTAACTCTATATGTAAATAATTAAAAAAACATAAAAAAAGTTACCAGAAAAAAAAATATCCCAATTCTAAAAGTTACGAAAATTCCTTTATCCACTCATGTTTTTTTTTTTTTATTTATTTCTAAGTTGACCTATTGTTAATGTTCGAACTGTTGTGTAACAATTATTGTAATTGTATGAATAATTGATTTTATAAACTATCAGGATTCAATCAATTCCAAAATGGTATACAGTGTTTTAACTTATTATACATTATTAATAAAAATTTATAAAATGGTTTAAAAATGTCAAATATTGGTGTGCACGATTTCTTTCAATGGAAAATATAATATATATATACAAATCAACAACATAAAAAGATCCAAAACCAATTCAATTTGGCTTATTTTGTGAATTTGTTACCTTCAATAATAAGATATAGAAAAAAAATTATTTAAAATAAAATTAATTATTTATTTATAATTATTTATTATAGGGATCGCATATAGTTACTAGCTTTATTAATTCTAACTTTGTTTCAGCCATTTATTTTTTTTTTTTCCTCTCTAGACTGAATCCGATAATATTATTCAAATAAATCGGCACAAGGCTAGTTTAATTCGACGTCCTCTTTCCAGTATGTGAAGCATTTGAACCCGGGTTAAATTGGCTGAATATATAAAATGTCCTATGCTAAAATATTCTGCCCTAGAAGAGGGGTTGCAAATAAGGGCGGTATACAGAGGCGACAATAACTAGCTGACCCTTCGCCCTAATTCTACTCCAGACAAGGGCGTCACTAAATTTACTAGGGCTTTCGTCCCAACCAATTTTACTTAGCATTTGCCTTACGGTTACAGGCCCTAATAATTTCTTGGGACTCAGAGTTCAATATTAGCTGAGAATTTCAAAGATGTTATATCCTTTAGACTTTTCGTGGTTCTTCAGCTATAAAAAAGTATTTTCCACTTATTATTATTTTACCACAAATTAGATATGATTTAATTGACATTTGAACGAAAATATTCAAGTATACTTACGGGGAGAATTTCTTTTCGGATCAAGGAAAAAAGAAAAAAAATACAATTTTTGAAATTAAATGAAAAATAATTTTATTATATCCTAGGGCTGACGAAGTACCTTAAGAATAAATTATAAATACAAATAATAAATAAGTGGAACGAAGTTTTAAATTTTTACGTAAACGCCATTAAATATGAGGAAACCAAACCACAGAATAAGTCAAAATGAAGTGGTTTTAAATGGTATTAGTACTTAATATGTATGTATATATATGTATATTATATATATATATATATATATATATATATATATATATATATATATATATATATATATATATATATACATATATATATACAAGATACCACGTGGGAGGCCAAAACCAGATGGATAGATAGGATAAACAAAGATACGGCTGAGCTTCACGCCGAAAACTGGAACGCATCGCGGGCGGATCTACGGGGGGAGGGGGGGAGCTTTCGGGCTGAAGCCCTTCCCCCCAAAATGGTAAAATAGAACCATTTTTTATGAAAAAAAAGTTTTAAAATACCTCTTAAAGTATTATTGTTTGTGTAATTACATTTAAAAGGACTTAAGGAATCACTTAAACACCATTTCGTATAGGTAGTTACTATCTTTCTGTTATAAAAATCACCTTTAACACACAAATTAATACATCAATATGTATGTATAGGTTATTGATGTACACATTTTTTTTATTATTATATTTCTGAAATCGCTTTAATTGTGCACGTGGTACCTGCATTACGTATATTTCATTTTTTTTTTTTTCCTGTTTTTTGTAAGCCTAAATTTCTAATGAATTCGGAAGTAAACATGTTCTATTCCTAATAGTTGATAACAATATTCTCCACTTACTATTCCAGACTCAAAATATATCATAGAGATTACAAAAAAAATTATATTTCTGATTATTGTTGTTAATCGTAAAAATATTGATGAAAAATAATGATCAGGATATGATTTATATCACTTATGATCAAAAATAAAAATCGTTCTTAATAAAAATCATCAAATAATTTAACAATTTTTATTTGATTTTTTTTTTTTTTGGTTTTTAATTATGTGTTTCAAACCCTGTCTTTTAGGACCCGGTTAGTAGAATCAATTTACTATTTTTTTCTAGTTTACCGAAGTATAGTAGAGTACAATCAGATAGGATTTTAAAGTTTATTAATTATAGATGTTTTTAGTGAAGACTCTATATTAGCTTTAAAGAATCTATGCTCCGTAAACTGAGCTAACAAAAAAAAAGTCATTCAATGTTTTATGTACACAATTATTCAAATCACCATAGACTTTTATGACTTATTTTTCCACCCAAACAATATCTGTTACTCACAAATAGAGCCAGAATTGTGTGTAGTATAAATAATAGAAAAGGTAAAATAAAAATGCCAAAAATTGCAATATATATATATATATATATATATATATATGTGTGTGTGTGTGTGTAATTATGTCATTCACTGCTATTTCATTGAAAAAATAATATATATTTTTACAATAAGAGAAATTGGTTGGGTATTGCAGTCTTGTGACTTCTTCAACTCACCACAATGGTTCAAAAACCCTAATTTAGTGTAAACAAAAGTAAAAAAAATTATTTTTCTCTATTATTAAACTTTTAGTTGTTGAATGTTTTGTTTATTATCAGGCTAATACTAAACACTTATCAAAACATAGAATGATTAGATCTTGTTTACCACAGCTCCTACTCGAAGTCCACATCAGTTAATATTGAAAAGTTGAGTAAGATAGTACAGAAGTGAATGAAACAATAAATTTTAATTAATACTTGTTTCTTTTTTCTTCTATAAAATCATCATCAGCAGGTAATTTTTTTAATTAATTTTGTAATAAATAAGTAATTTATAGTATAAATAAAAATATCGACCACTCGTTTTCGCTCACTTGTTTTTTGAAGTAAAGTAAAGGTAAAAACCACACCTTGTATAACAGGTAAACGATCGCTTTCTCATAGTTTTTTATACATTAATTATCCTGGCTGATTTTTACTTAGTTAAAATGATTTGTATTCGTACTTGAGGAAGTAAGACGATAGTTAGACATCTAAAATAATATTTTATTGTCAGTAAGGTGCCTGCAATACATCTGACAGTTATGCCTATAAAAAATGTATAAATAAATGTGAAGTCAGTTACTAATCAATATACCAATAAATATTGAGTATAAACATCGGCATTGTTATACATGAAACTAAAATAAATTTGGAATTCCATATTTTTAAAAATCGTAAAAATTAAGAAATGGAAATTCCAATTATAAAACTTAATAGGCATTTATTTATTTGAAAATTATTTTATTCACATATTAAAATAGTTTAATTATTTTTAAAAAGTGTGTATATTTACGATTTTATTATTTATTTTTTTTTTACTGTTTAATATTATATTAACCAATGAGGATCTTGAGATTCAATCAATAAATTAAACACATATATTATGGGGATGTTTGGAGATTTCATCCGTATCATATTTACGTCCCACAGTGAAAACCAAGCAAAAAGTACAAAAACAAAAAGATTTATAGAGAATTTTCCAGTAGGGGTACAGTGCCTTACTCACTGAGCTACACCACTCCCATATCAGATTAATAAGACCACGAAACATATGAATAAATTTTAAGTCATTTATTTTAATCTAAAATTTTAAATAAAATAATATGTAAGTTGCATAAAAATGTATTTGTATATATATATATATATATATATATATATATATTATATATATATATATATATATATATATATATATATATATATATATATATATATATATTTAATGTTATTCTTTAGGGGTTGTTGTGAGGGGTATATTTTTAAGTTAGTTTTCAATATTTAATTTTTGTCGACGTTTCACTTTGCAGGTCGTCTTCAGGGCTACAAAAGATACAAAACATGTTGAAAATAAAAAAATGAATACAAGTAGATATAAAATAAGAAGAAGTTGTCAGATACAGAAATAAAAAGATGATATCAGAGATATAGTGGGTGACAATATAGTTAAAATATCAAGTATTATATATGTAGAAGATACAAACAAATGGAAAATAAGTATGAATAAAAATAAAAAAATAAAGGAGAATATAGCATGTAAACTAAAAGTAAACAGATTGTGATAAAATATAAGGAATAAGTGAATAACAACCTAATAGAGATAACATTTGATAAGTGTGGGTTAACAGATGAAGGAAATGAATGTTAACGAATAAATAGATTGAAAATTGAATAAGTATTGTTATAGTAAACGTATATGTATTGTTATAGTAGTCGAAACGTCGGCAAAAATTAAATAATTATTATATTTTAATGTAGTATTTATTTGACCGCACCCTCCCCCCTCCACGATTAAATCCTTCTCATACTGAAATTTAATTTTGCACGAAATTGCACGTTTTGGCCTTTTCGGACTAAATTTCACGTTTATGGTTTTTGTTGTATTATATTGCATATTTTACAATTTAAGGGTTAAATTTAAATTTTTATAGAATAATTTAAAATACTTAAACCAAATTTTCTTTACAACATTGATTTAGGTATGCATGTAAAAATTTATTAACTTTTATTATTTATTGTATTAGATTCGTAGTTGAGAACAGGAGTGTCTAACCCATGTACGTCATGTCCCAATTTGAAAGGTTGAATATTAGGCATGAGAATTAGACCAGATAATTTTTAATTTTTTTTTATTCAAAATAACATTTTCAAGTTATGTTTCTGGAATGAAAATATATTTCAGACTCAACTTGTTTGATATAGGTAGCAAAATGACTATCCATGTACCATACATTTTATTGTATAAATAATAATATAATTTGGAGTAAAATATTTTATAATTTAATTTAAATCAAGAGCATACAGTCACTTACAAAGCCCTTTATCCTCACAGTTCTGTTATTGGCGGTTTCAGAACGTGTATATTTATTTTCCAATTTTCAAACAAACATGTATGAAAGTATTTGTAAACAAACGTTTCATTGCCGCTTGGCTGCATGTTCTTTGACAAAACGCTGCAGGGTTAGGCGAGGGACGATGGATTTTAATAAAAGCAAATGGCTTAACTCTAAATCCACTTTTTAAAAAAATAAAATTAATCGACAGCAGTAAAATCAAATCTCAATTTAAAAATGCACAGTTTTTTTTTTTTTAATATATGATTAATTTTTCGTAAGCTGATTTTCTTTAATACCGATTTAGGTCAATCGTTATTCATTTTAAAATAGATTTTTTTTTTTTATAATTGGTAATTGGTTGACTGTCGTGAAGAATAGTTGGGGTGTTCAGTCAAAAAGGAAGGCAAAAATAAATGATAATATTTATTTTTTACATATGCCGACGTTTCGACCTGAAGTTCAGGCCTTCATCAGGGCTAAGAAAATTTCTTCCCTCCTTCCTTTCATTCCTTTTCTCTGTTTTTAACTCTTTATTATATTATACATTGTCTGTACATCTTGATAGACTTTACAATATCTCAATTTTCTATCTAACTACTCCATTCTCATTGTTTTAATTTTACTATTTATTTTCATTTCTTATATAACTTTATATTTCTTTTTTATGTTTTACATTTTATTCTAAGATTCCCATTGTAACACTTTTGTCACCCCTTTTTGATTATGCCTACTTTATCATTCCACACTTTGTAACGGTTTTTATTATTTATCTCTTAGTTCTTAGTCATTATTCTAATAATTTCATTTTACTTTATATTTATCTATTTTATTTTTCTAATAATTTTTTTTTTTTTTTTTAAATCTTTTTTACCATCATTACTTATGTTTCTCATACCTTGTTATCTGGTTATTTTCTTAGCCCTGATGAAGGCCTGAACTTCAGGTCGAAACGTCGGCATATGTAAAAAATAAATATTATCATTTATTTTTACCTTCCTTTTTGACTGAACACCCCAACTATTCTTCTCTTCATTAGAATTTTTTTTATTTGTTTATTTAGTAATATAATAATCTGTCACGTGGACATTAATTTTAGTGATATTTAAAATATAATTCGATATTTCTCACGTTATACCTCCCTGCTAAGGGTTGTGGAGCCATAAGTCCGGAGAGTCACTCCAAATATTATGCTGAACAGAAGGGAAGAAGTGGTACTACCCCGACTAAGGATCGGACCTACTAGGCTTACCCACAATTATTTAATGAGGAAAGAATCTCCTACTCAATATATTTCCTGCGGAGTACCTCTCACAGTGAACCATATCCTAACCGAATGTTATGCATTCCAATCTCTTAGGGATCAACATCTTTTCAGAAATAGCCTTGAAGAATCACTCCAACAGGATCCCGATGCTATTAAAAACTTAATATTGTTCCTTAAGGAAACCAAAATATTTCACAAAATGGAAAAAAAAATTAATCACATCGTAGTTGTAAATATAGGTACCTGTTAAGTTTTTTTTGGTTCCTCTTCAAATCGTAAATATACCGTAATCGTAAATATATTCTTCTTCTTTTAATCTTAATTTTTAATTATAATGGTTTTACAATTTTTCCTCTTGCATATTTTAATATTTAAATCGTGCTTTTTAACTTCTCTTCTTTTAACATTAATTTGATTTTCAAACTGTATTTTTAGATTATATTCCTGAAATCATTAACCATTTTATTTAAATGTCTTTGTTTACTTATCCTTTTCTAATCTTTAATATTTAATTCTAATAGTTTGGGTCTACTTTTATTCTTGTACTTTTTAATATTTAAACTGTACTCTTTAACTTCTCTTCAATTAATATTAATTTTTATTTTTTCAAAATGAATTTTTGGCTTTTGTTCTTAAATCATTACCTTTTGTTTTAATTGTCTTTGTTAACTTATCTCCTTTTAATCTTTAACTTTCAACTGTACTATCACATTCACTCGTAACTATTTTTAACTTTCTAAACTTTAAATTATATTTGTTAGCTCTAGATTTGTTATGTATGCCTATAAGTAGTTGATCCAATTGTATATAGGGCGAAAATGGCCCAGGTGGTTGAAGAGGTAACCAGAAACCGTTTATAAATAAAATGAAATACCTCACTTCAATTAAGTGGCTATAACTCTTAATGTTAACGCCACATAGACACATATCTTTAATTTTTTTCATTATTATTTTTCTCACCATTTACCCCTTTTTTAGTGTTAACAAGAAAATGTTTATTTATTTTTTTGGTAAAAACTGAGGGACAATTGTCTCAGAAATTTATTTAAGTTTATATCATTTGTATATTTGGCTTCGTTTGCGATGTGTTATCGCGTTTGTGTATAAACACCAGCCCGGCAGTAATACCCAGTCTTGGGGATTAAGACACAAATACTGCCAGGTCTTCAGTCTGGATCTAGCCTTTGTTGACATTATACGTGTAGTGGAAGTCTACCCCCACCAAGTCCAGACTCACTTCATCTCACCTGCCAACAGCCTAGCGCCATTTTCAAAGAACAGCTGTTCTGCGCATCAGCAGTCGTCGTTTGGGATCGATAGGCTATCGATTCGATTCTTCCTCATCATCGACTGTTGGACATCGTTAAGGTAACCGGGTTGGAAGAAGAACCTCCAACTTGGCTCGTTTTTCTTATTCTCACTTTTACCACAGACATTTATAATTTAGATAAATATTGTTTGTGTGCTAAATTTATTTTATTGGATTAATATCTCTCATTTTATTTTAGTGCGTTTTGATAATTTTTTTCCATGTTTATTTGTTTTTTAACAATTGTAAATATTTTTTTTTATCTCAATAAATATTGTAAGCATTTAGAAGGGGGATTTTTTATTTGTTTATCTTAACGTATTTAATTAATTGAATATTTTTATTTTAATGTTTTGATGTGCATGCATATTTCATACAGGTCTCATTTCCATGTCGGCGGGGTGGCGGAATAGGCTAAAGCGTGTGCACAGCACCGCTAGTTGCCTGGCAACCGGAAAACAGAGATTTGAGATGATATAAAAAGTACGAGTTCGCGTCCCGGTGCCGGAGGGGATTTTAAATTCCCCGCCCTCACCCCCCGGCCCGGGAAAATCCCGTATAGCCTAAAAGGCGAAGTAGGGAAGAACAAAAAAAAAAAAAAAAAAAAGTCTCATTTCCATCAACTTTTTTTTCTTTCTTTCCCTTCATTTTTAATTTTACTCGAATTCTCCCCAGCTTTGAGGAAGCTCGCCGCGGAAGGGTTTGTGTTTTAATTTTGAAATACCCACGGCCCCGACACTTAACGTAACAGTAAACAAGCATCAATATTACAAATTTAACGAAAACTATGATTTTTGCATGTTATGTATATAATATTACACTTGTTGGGTTTTAACTACACGATTTTGCTCATTTTGAGTTTTTTATTGCACATTTTCCGGTATTTTACTGCACGAAAATCCGGTCTCTAGCTATGACTAATGTAGAAGGGCTATGAGGACGGGAGTTGGAGTTATGCCTGATTTAGCAATGTCAAGGGAAGACCACTGAATTTGTGGGCGCGGTCTTCTGATGAATCTTTGAGGTGGGCCCTACGCCCTAGTTGCTATTACTTAAAGTCTAATCAACTTGCCAGTCGCCGGCCCTACGCCAGATTTTATCAAACCCAGTACCATTTCAACCTTTGGATTCAACCGATACCCCTAATGGATATAGCTCCTTAAAATTTATTATTACATTACAAGACGATCTTTATGATTCGTAGAATGCATGGCCTGTTCGGATTATCAAAATGTTCAGATTATGAAAGGTTGCATTTTAAATTACGGAAAATCGCTCAAGATAATAAAAATATGTGTCATATGTTAAATATAAACATATTGGGAACACATATACATACAGTGTCTCACAGTGAAATAGATACACCCCGTAAAAAAAAAAGAAAGACTTAAATAGTCACAGTTAATAAATAAAACCAGAAACTCATCAATAGATTTATTTATGATCCCAATTTATATATGTGCGAACTCAATAAAATTTAAATATTCAACTGCGAATATTTAAAAAAAAAATAACAAAAAAAAACTGGATGAGTTTACCTCACAGTCAAAATGATACTCACTTTTTATTAACTTTTAAATATTATTAATTTAGTTTGTTTCGATGTCTAGGCGCAAAACATCCAGGTCATCAACTAAATAACACTACTTTTATACTGTTTGGAGGTTTGGTCCAAAAAATATGAATAAAAAAAGGATAAAAATAATTAAAATAATAGGATTGATAGAATGAAATAAATAAATAAAAATAACAATAGACACTTACAGATAATAAGATAGAATAGATAAATACATAAATTATTAAAAAATAGCAATAAAATCAATAAAGAGGTTGAAATTAATAACCAAAAGAACTTTTAAAATAAAATGAAATGAAGTAAATAAACAAATAAAATAAAATAATAATAAATCTGCAAAGGATCATAATTTATAGACTTGTCATATATGCTGTTTAAGTCTTTCATTATCTAGAAACTTGATAACTTTTTTAACGATTTCTTCTTGATTTCTCAGGGATCTCTCAAAATGTCTATGTAAAAAAAAATGTTTATTCACTATACCATGTGAATATTTCTAATATAAAGTGAAGATTTCCTACACCTGTGGTCGCCATACATCCTCATACCAAGAAACATAACATAACATAACAAAAGAACATAAAACATAATATAAGAACAGGAAAAAGAACATAAGAAAACATATTACTAGCATATTTATTGATCACAATTAAGTATTTTTTTTTCAATTTAATAAAAATTCAACTATTTATTTATTAAATAATTTCTATCAAAATCCAAGGGTAGCATTTTGACGGTGCGCCTCTGTATATTTTTGAAAATGATCATATAATGTGTTTGTAATCATATATCAGTATATTTTTTATGAATATATATATATATATATATATATATATATATATATATATATATATATATATATCCGTTTTTATAGTCATTAATATTTTTCATATAATAATATAATTTTGTTGCCATATAAAACGCTTGATCTCACAAATTAGGGTTGCCCAAATGCTAGACCGACACGAGTCTTGGTCTTTCGCAAGACTCTCGCAACAGTCTTGCAGTTACTTATTAGTTTATTACTATGGAGATATTACTGTAATTTTTTAGATAGGGGAAACCTAACTAAGCCGGGATGAAAAATTAGAGGAGTTAAATACAAAAGTATATTGGTTATACCAATTATTAACATATAGTAACTAAGATTGTCGAGTATTAGTTACTATTTTGCCTCAATTTTTATATAAAAAATCGATATTTTTACCAATCCTGGTCTTGGTCTTGCAACAGTTAGGCGGCCTTGGTCTTGGTCTTTCAAATTGCAAGACCATACCGATTTTGGGCAATGCTATTGGAAATTCCTTGAAAGTACCAGGCTTCGGTAGCCGAAGTTGTATCTATTCGCCCACTTCAAAAAAGTATTAAATTCCTTCAATTCGTTTTATCAATAATGAAAAATAAAAAGGGTTTTTAAGAAATTTTCCAGTGAAATGAAAATTAATATAAAAAACGTACCTTGAAATTATCTAGCCAACCGTTGCTTAAAATCACCTTTGTTATCCTTCTAGAAAAAAAGTGTTAAAGAAAAGCTTTGTCTTTTCAGCTGATATATCCCCGGAAAATAAACAACCGTGATCTCTGCTGCAAAAACCACACATTAAGAGATGCTTCAACTTCTGAATGACCATCTAATTTTAATGTTTTCCGTATAGAGAAACCATAATACGATTTCGACACTATCACACGACGAAATTCCAGTAATAAGTACTGAGAAATAGAGCTATTTCTATTCCGTCTCTTGTTAGTCTACATAAACTTTTTTTTTAAATACTAGATTGATAGTTGAATGTGGTGAAGAATTAATTGGGGTGTTTAGTCAAAAATACAAAATAAAAATAAATAAATACCATTTATAAGATTTTATCAAAAACGGCTATAACGATTTTGATTAAACTCAGTATATTAGTGTATTATTAAGCAGTTTTAATATAATGTCGGTTTTATTCTCATTGATGTTACCTTACAGGCTTAATTAAATGACTAATTTTTAATATTAGCTTCCTCTAAAGTACCTTTAATTTTTTTTATTTGAAATAATTAACCATTTCACATTAATCTTTGATATAAAGAATAGTTAATATAAAATATGAAAGAATTTGATAATTAACTAAAGGAGATATAAGAGATCGTAACTGATAATAGTTGTAATGGAAGAACCTAAGAAACACGATATTCTATACGTAATATGAGCTTAATATAATACTGACTCGGACAATATCATGTACTTATACATATACGGTTTTCATAAATGCTATCGTTATTATTTAATATTTAATTGTACAGATTACAGCGATATAAAATTTAAAATGTGTACATATAAGGGTACTCACTTACTTACTTAATCCAGTCCTCTGTTACCGCTGAGCAGTGTGAGGTTCCTTCTTATAGAACTTGATCAAACAATCTCTATCCTGGGCCAGCTGTCTTCTCCTACTCCAGTCCATTCCTCTCCTGTCAAAGGCTTCTTTAATTCCTTCTTCCCATCTTTTTCTTGGTCTTCCCTGTGGCCACCTTCCCTCCACTTTGACCTCGTAGGTAGCCCTAGCAACTCTGTTTTCAGCCATTCGCGAGACATGTCCAAACCACGTAAGTTGGTTTTCTTGGATTATTTCCTCTGCAGGCCTCAGGTATAGATTAGCTCGTATGGTCACATTCCTAACGCGATCTTTTCTTGTTTTACCCTCTATTTTCCTTAAATATCGCATTTCCATAGCTTGGATTTGGCTTTTGTGCTTGGAAGTGAGGGTCCAATACTCGCTTGCATATGTTAATATAGGGAGGAAGGTATTCTTGAAGACAATCTTCTTAGTGGCCTTTGAGACTTCCTAATTGTCTAAAAAGCCTGACTTGAGGGAGTAGAAGCATTTTCCTGCCATCTTAATTCTCTGTTTTATGTCTCCATCAACCCATCCAAACTCGTTGAGGTGAGCACCCAGGTATTTAAAATCCATTACTTGCTCCAGGCGGATTCCACCCAGCCGAACGATCCGGTCTCCTCGGTCACTTCTTTTCCTAATCCTCATAAATTTTGTTTTGGAGATGTTAATTTCCATGTTTATATTCCTCATCTTAGCTTGAAGGATCTTGAGGTTAAACTGCAGATTACGGCAGTCATTTCCGAACACCACCATATCGTCAGCAAAAGCAAGCACTGTATACTGGACGCGCTGTAGGTTCCTGTATCCGAGGTTGTATGGCCTCATTTTCTGTTTTGCTTATTTTAGAACAGAGTCCAGCACTAGTATAAACAAGAGGGGGCTAAGGCTGCATCCCTGTTTGATTCCTTGATCTGTAGAAAATTTTTTTTGATGTATGGTTGCACATCCTGACAACATTTTTCTGTGTTTCATATATACTTAGGATGGCTTTTCTCAATCCTATATGAACGCCGCACTCTTCCAATGCTTTTGATATGTCTGCCTTCTGCACCCTGTCAAATGCTTTATTTAGGTCTACAAAACAGGCGAAGACCTCTCTGCTCTTCTCTATAATCTTCTCAGATATTTGTCTCATTGTGAATATCAGGTCCTGTGTACTTTCGTTAGGCCGTTAAGCCATATTGTTCTTCCCATATCTTTTGATCTATGAGGCTTCTCAGCCGCTTTTCGAGCACCTTGCAATAAACTTTGTAGGGGATGCAGGGTAGGGATATGCCTCGATGGTTCCGACATTCACGATTATCTCCTTTTTTGAAAATCGAGATTATGATGGAGACTTCCCAGTCCTTTAGGATAACTTTATTTTTCTAAACTACGTTCAGGAGGTGCTGCAACAGTTCGATTCCTTTTAAACCCATATATTTCAACATTTCTGGCGCAATGCCGTCTACACCAGCCGCTTTGGCCAGCTTTAATGAGCTTATGGCCTCGGCAACTTCTTCTTCTACGATGAAGTCATCTTCTTTTCAGGTGTCTTCTGTGCTGCCAGATTGTTGTTTCGCTTCCATTTCCTGCCCTTGATATGCAAGTAATTCCTTAAAATATTGCGCCCATCTATTCATAATGTTTTCTGGTCTACTCAGGATGGCTCCATTTTTGTCCTTGATGTTCTTCAGCACTGGTTCCTTCTGCAATAATTAAACAAATAAAAATACCCGCAATGAAATGTAAATAAATTTAGCGTCTACAATTTTTACTTTAACTTCCCCTTTGTCTGAAAATACTTATTTCTGCTAATAACGTGTAGGAAAGTGAAAGTCGGATGATGCGCGCACCAGATTTATTTGTTATTGAGATTACCAGAGGTTTCGGATTATTATGGGTTCGGATTATCGAGAACATACTGTATTAAGGATTCGTAGGATAGGGAGAGGCTTTTGGGCTATCTTTTCACTCCTCCCCCCCCCCCAAAAAAAGTGTATATTTATATTAAACGCAATAGAAAAATATTTATTTTTCATTTGTTTCTTTTAACATCCGTCTAAAACTTTATGAATGGATTTATCTTATGGTAACCTACAACTTTATTATCTATCAACATTCTCAGTTTTTCAATCTGATGATTAGTGAACCTTGTCTATTTTACGGGGTATTAAAAACTCATGAATACTCATTGATTGTGCACTTGAAATGTAAGATCATTTCATCGAAAAAACGAAAAAATGGTGGCCTGCAAAAATGTAAAGAAAAATATAGGTTTGGCTTATATGGCGTCGTTATTTTGACATGTTGGGGGTGGAAGTCATGCCAAAAAGGCTCAATATTTTCTTAGGCCACTTTCTTTTTACTAGATTTTGTGATAAAATCATATTACGAGTCAAATGGATCTTCATTAGCTTTTAGTGCCTCATTAAATAGATTTTTGTCAGATTTTAGCCAAATTCTATTAAAGATTAATTGTAACATTGTTGATGTCTCTTTCGTAAAAAATAAAATTATGGTGGCAAAAAAAAAAACAATTACTTTCAAATCCCGGCAATTGAAAAAACTAATCACCTCACAATGCAATTAGGAATAAAAACGGATAAATATAAACTATGAAATTTTATTATTAACTAATAAAATCATCAATAATGATTGATATATACAGGACTGAAGTCTGGCGAATACAACAAGAAGCGCGAAAGAAATATTACGGGTACACCCGATTGTTACCGAGCGCCCACGGCTTTATAAGTTACGTACTCATTTTATAGACGTTACTGATGGCGAAACAGATTAAGTTATTGATAAAAAAATATTGATTTTTGAATAAAAAAAAAATCATGTACATAGATATTTTATTAGAAAATATGATATATTTGGTTAAAATCTAAGTTTAACCGATGTTTTTTTTTTATTCTATAATTATACATTCGGTCACAACGAAGAACAGTGATAAAGAAGTTCATTCACACTGTATATACAATAAATAAAAATAAAGTAAACAACAAAATAATAATACTAAAAATAAATAGATATAAATAAAAAGAAACTCAAATACAGGCATAATTTTTTTTAAGTATTTACATAATTCTTTCACTCAGGAGAACTCCGAACCAAGCTTTTCCCTTCAGTTGAGGAAGGAAAGGCAGGGCCCTAGGAGATCCCAGCGTCTCTCGCTCAGCCGCATCACAGGCATTCAGGACAAATGGAGGCTAAGCAGAGGATAACCACAGTCATACATATCTTAATCAGGGTCTATCGCAATCTTTCTACTTGTGTATCGCACGGGCGGATCCACGGGGGCTTTCGGGCTGAAACTCCCTCCCCCCTCTTCCCAAAATGGTAAAATATAAGCATGTTTTATGGAAAAATATATTACAAAATTATCTCTTAAAGTATTAGGGCGGGGTGGCCGAATGGACTAAAGGGTGTGCACAGCACTGCGAGTTGCCTGGCAACCGGATTACAGATTTGAGAAGATTTAAAAAGTACGAGTTCGAGTCCCGGTGCCGGAGGGGATTTTAAATTCCCCGCTCTCACCCCCCGGCCCGGGAAAATCCCGTATAGCCTAAAAGGCGAGGTAGGGAAGAAAAAAAAATCTCTTAAAGTATTATTTTTCGTGTAATTACATTTAAAAGGACTTGAGGAATCACTTAACACCATTTCATATAGATAGTTAGTTTCTTTCTTTTTTTCCAAAGTAATTATCGTCATTTTTATGAAAAGCTTTCGGGCTTAAGCCCCTCCCCAAAATTAAATCCTGGATACGCCAGTGGTGTATCGGACTCTTTCATTCCCTTAATACCACATCTCAGCCTATAGATTTACCTATCCCCTCCCATAAAACCACTTCCTTCAGCAAACCCTTCGTCATTCGTGCTACCTCCTTAACTATCAATCCTGTCCACAAATTCCTTGAAAAAAATCTTATTCCACCACCTACTTCATACTACAAACTTCCGCGACGGTAAAATAATTATTATTAGATTCTGTAACTGCAATTGCTTATCAACAGTTATTTGACAATCGCCATATTTTTTAAAAATAATTTTCGAACTCTGTCATTATTCTTGGGGGACTCTCAGGTCCCGTAATAAAATTATTTTCCCATTTAATTTCAGAAGTTTTAATATGAATTTGTGGAATAGGTAAATGAGATTAAAGTGTCCATAACATACTGACTACATTCCCAATTAGGCAAAATCTGTTAGAGGAGGATCAATTGGCACAGTTTCAGTGCGTGTGGTTGCTGCGGGCAGGGGGGAGGGTCGGTGGTACGACGGCGGGGGGAGGGGGGGGGCGAATTATGTCCTGGACGATTAGAGACTTGTGCGGAAGTAATCTCCAACTGGCCCCGGACTCGGCCATATCTTCCCCCGGCCGAGGAGCTGCCAACTCGATTAAGCCATCTCGCATATTGGCTCCTAGTAATTCTCTAATGAATTCTTGCTTATCAGATTCTTGCTATTAATTAGTATCTCTTCAAATCCTCTACGGAAATTACACTCCCTAACAAAGATATATTATATAAATATTGTTCAGTTGTAGTTTCCTGTTCGATAAAGCCTATTATATATGTTGTTCCTAAGTCCTAAGGAAGATGTTTATTTACACAAGGTGTATGAATAAAGTTAAGAAACAGTTTACTCTCTCCAAAAAATTGTCTTTATTTCTTTTATTTTTTATAGTGTCTCTTTATAGTGCCTCTGCTCAGCCTCCATTGGTAATACCAGTGATGCGGCTGAGTGAAAGACGTTGGGATCTCCTCGAGTCCTGCCTTTCCCTCCACGAGTGTGGGGAAAAGCTTGGCTCGGAGATCTTGAGTGAATTAATATTGTATAAAAACACGTGTGTATTTATTTTGTTAGATTAGTTTACGTTTGTTTAGTATCTTTTAATTTATATACATTTATTTTTAGTATTATTATATTGCTGTTTATTATTTTTATTTATTGTGCATAGTATGAATGAACTACTACTTTATCACTATTACTATTGTCCTTGAATGTGACATATTGTAATATATCTCAATAAAGACAAATTTTTAGAAGTTAGAAAAAAAGAAAGTTATGACGTTTCGGGATCCACTTTATTATCCCATCTTCAGACCATTTCTCAGCTTTCCATCATCTATTTTTTTTTTAAAAAGACGTCATAATTTTTATTTTTATATAAATTATCCTATAATTATATAAGTTATATTGTGGACTCCTGTTGGGAGAGCGTAGTCAGGCACTGAAGGAGGAGTCCTAGGGAATAGAGAAATCCACAATATGTCTAAGGAATAATTTATATAAAAATAAAATTATAACAAGTCTTTTTTTAAAAAATAGATGATAGAAAGATGAGAAATTGTCTGGATATGGGATAGTAAAGTAGATCTCGACACGTCATTAAAATAAAGAAAAATTTTTTTGGGAGAGTAAATTGTTACTCAACTTTATTCATATACCTTACATCATATATGTATTTTTTCTGAGCACGAAAATCACTACCATAGGTCTCGTTTCTGAGGTACAGCCAGGAAAGATATTACAGCAAAAGCAAGAGAAAATACTCTTAAAACCCAAACATTTTTTTTTTTTTTTTAACTGATTTAATGAAAAATATTACAATCTGTCTCAAAGGACATTTATAATAGTGTTCGGAAATCACATTCACACTCTACGTCCAATAAATAAAAATGAATTATACAGACAAATAATATTATATACAATAAATAAGAATAAAATAACCTAAAAATAAATAAATAAATAAGAACACATGCATACCTATATACACTATTTACAATAAGGTGAGAGAACTCCGAGCCAGACTTGTCCCTCCAACTGTGGATGGAAATGCATGACTCAGGAGATTCCTGCACTTCTCTCTTAACCGCGTCACTAGTGCTAAACCCAGTGGAGATTGAGCGAGAGTGCTTTAGCCAAATACACTCATGTCGTGAGTGGAGAATCTGACCATTGCCAGAACTCCAATATTTCCAAACTATAAAAGGTCGCTGGGCCACTGCCGTTTTAACTCTTTTGGAGGATTATAGGGATGGGTGCTGCTGGATAGGGATTGTGAGACAGGATTCAGATGATCGGTAAAGTTCTGGTGAAATTTGGAGAATTTTGCTGGGATAGGTCTAGGGCAAATGGGATATTTAGGTCATGATGTAGGGTTTTGTTGGTTACATAGAAAGGAGCATCGACTATTGTTCGAAGGATTGGATGCGTTTTATGTTAAAACAATTTTGCTGTTCGCCACAGTCCAAGTCCGTAAGTCCAAGTAGGGACCCAAACATAAAAAATAAATAAATAAAAGATGAAATACGTCAGAAATTGTTCCTTATTCTACCCATAATAACTGGTAAAATGTATAACAGTTTACCGCGACGGGTTTTTGATGGAAAAGAGGGGAAATGATTTAAAACTGGTATATTTTTTTCAGAATATCCCAAGAACTATCAGGTTTTGCACAAAGATAGATTAGTACAATATTGAAGTTGTTTAAAATCTCTATAAAAATAATCCTGTAGATTTTTTTTTATTAAATCAATCGTTACGGAGATATTTAAAGTGATTATATTTACAGAATTTCTATTGTGAGCATAAATTGATCTCAACCTTGAATATGCTGTTTTTGATAGTAGACGATACCATTTCGAAGTAGAATTTGTTTTGTTAACTCTTTTGATCTCCCGCATTATTATTAAAAAAACTGTTGTTCAGATGATTCAAAAAATTCTTTGATAACACAACGGGATTCGATATCAGCAATTAAGAATATCGTGATATTGGTATGATGTTTAGATTGACATTGAATTGTTATAGTTAGTAGCAGATCTTAAAAACTGGTTTTAGTATCAGTGGCGCGGTTGAGAGAGTAGCGCAGGGGTCTCCTGGAGTCCTGTTTCCCCTCTATCGTTGGAGAGACAAGGGACAAGCAATAAATTGAAATATTAGTAATACATGTAACTTGTTTGTTTTTTTCGATTGGTTCTCTGTCAAAATCTAACTTCCGTAAATTTTACATGATTTTTTTGTTCATATAATATGTATGAATGTTTTAAAAAAAGATTTATTTTATTTTACTGAACTTCAGTCCTTTCAGCGATCTTTTGTAGTTTGTATATATTAGAGTTCTGGTAATAGTCAGATTTTCTACTCAAGGCATGTGATTAAAGATAGTGTATGTGATTAAAGCGTTCTTGATCAATTTCCATAGGCTTTAGTACCAGTGATGCAGTTGAGAGGGTAGTACAGGGATCTTGGAGTCCTGATTTTCCTTTGATAGTTGGACGGAGAAGCTTGTCTCGGAGTTTCCTCGCCTAATTGTAAATAGTGTGATTAAATATGCCTATGTTTTGTTTTTTTTAATTTACTTATCTTTGACATTGTATTTATATTTTTTGTATATGATTATTATTTAGTTGTTATTTTGCTTCTCTTTATTATATATATATATATGTATATATATATAGTTAAAAAAAAAAAAAAACTATCAGCAAAAATGTCCATCTGTACATTACAATTATATAAAATATGTAGCAAGGAGATGTTTTGTTTGTAATCGTTGAAAATCACAATTAACTAAAATTAATACATCTTTCTAAGTAATTTTCAAAGAAGAAATACTTGAAGTAAGGAAAACAACATACTTCTTTTTACAGTTTCATTTATTTTATCTTTTGGTGCTCTGCGGTATATTCATCTTTCCAACGCTAGTTCCATCCATTTTTGGATTAAGTTATTTAAATCAATTTTTTCAATCATTAAGGATTGGTGCCTTAATGTTAATTTTTTTTTTGGTCGGGGGGTGGTGGGTGGGGGACTTTTCCATTATACGAAGAGAGAAGACCTCTAATGCAATTCACGTTCTCATTTACGACCGTTCTCGGGGATTTGAAAGTGGCAGTAAAAAAAAAAAAAAAACCTTTGAGGCCCTCCTGAGTGTTTGTTAAAATTGTATTGGTTTTCGGCACTGCTAGGTGCTTCCGTGTTTTCATTCTTCAGGGGTATCTCTCCCCCACCCTAAGAAAATATTAACACTCGCAACCCTTCCTGTATCGACAATCTCCTTCAATTCAACTCCTTAATCCAATCCCACGACACATGATCTCCTTCCTTCACACACCCACCAACACAACTGCAACATCCCTTCCTCCCTCTCCTTCTCTCACTACCCTTTGTCACTCCCTTTGCCCTAAAGTAAGTGTACCTTTGCCTTATTCGAAAAACTGGAGGCAGACTCTACCGTTAATAAAAAAATTATAGTTTTATTTGACGAATTAATTGTAGTATTATCTATGTTGTATCATATATAATAATTTTCTCAATGCGGATATGATTTTATTTATTCACTTATGTATTTTTCTCATTTTCATGTAATATGGATTATTCGTTGGCCAGGTGTAAACATGTTATTCTATAAATCAGGGCTTGGAATGAAATTTTAACTTTTATTTATAATCACTCTCGGTAACTTTCAATTTTTTTCTAGTTAATTAGGAACTTATTTTTTAATTAAGAACTGATTAAAAGAAATAAAAATAAAACATTTTGTTTTTAACTCCTAAGATAGGTATTTTTGTAATAAGGTATATGAAAATCTGTACAGTTCACTCCCGAAAATTCTTTTTATTTATTTATGACGTTTCGGAATTTTTCATCCCATCTTTAGACTGTAATAGGAAAAATTACACACACACACGTATATATATATACATATATATATATATATATATATATATATATATATATATATATATATATATATATATATATATATATATATATAAGTTAAGCAACGCCGAGCGTGGTTAGCACTTGGAAGGGTGACCGCCCGATGGGCGACCATCCGCCAGGGAAAGCCACGCTGCCCGAGATCCCTCCCCCCCCCCCCTGGATATGTGAGGCCCGTCAGTTTTGGAGGCAACTCAAACCGACCGGGCCCTACGCCTAAAGACCTACCCCCGTGTACTTAAATCGGGAATCGGGGTGTGGTCTAGGAGGCCACATCTCGCGGACAAAGAACTTTAAAGTCTGCAGAGCCAACCGAAAAAAAAAAAAAAAAAATATATATATATAAGTGTGTGTGTATGTATGTATATATATATTGTAAACATTGGACATATTATTTTTAATTTATCACATTACTATTCAGTTGCTAAACTTACCTTTTTTATCATCTTTCTATCATCTCATATATTTATAAGACTAGTAATTATATAAATAAATTTATATATTAATTTTATGTATAAAACAATCCCTAAACATTTTTTTTTAATATCACCTAATATCGTTTCTTGTTCTTTTTCACACTTTCCGCCTTCCTTCCACTCCAATACTCTTTCATCCTCCTGGACTGTTCCTGTCGCTCTTCCTTAGTCCATTTTCTCTCTCGTCTCTCCCTCCTCTACACAAAAACCCTAACCTCTTTTTTTTTCTCTATCCAACCACTCCTTATCCGTGATTTTTAGCTTACCCAGCTCCTCCTTTATTTGTTTTACATGTCCACCCATACTTATAGCTGCCAACTTTTTCGAAAATTTTCTTGTTTAACCCTCTTCGTTCATCCTGACCATGTATTCGTAGAACCTCAGTCTTCTTCGTAGAATCTCAGTCCTGATGACTGTTGCCAGATCTTCCAAATTCCTATAAATTTCTTCATTGGATTTTCGTCTATACCCCTCTTGCGATATTTTGGGTCTGTGAATCCTTCTCAGAATTTTCTTCTCAACCTTTAGGACTTTTTCCAGGCTAGGAAGGCTGACTGTTTCCATATCCAGAGAACCATATCCAAATTCCTATAAATTTCTTCATTGGATTTTTGTCTATACCCCTCTTGCGATATTTTGGGTCCGTGAACCCTTCTCAGAATTTTCTTCTCAACCTTTAGGACTTTTTCCAGGCTTGGAAGGCTGACTGTTTCCATATCCGTAGAACCATATCCAAATTCCAATAAATTTCTTCATTGGATTTTCGTCTATACCCCTCTTGCGATATTTTTGGTCCGTGACTGTTTCCATACCATACAGTATCACTGGTCTTGCTACTGTAACATACTTTTATAAATTATGGTAGTTTTTTTTTTGTTTTTTTTTTAATTTTTATTTACTGTGACAAATTGTAATATTTCTGAATAATGTGTTTTAATAATAATTAAAAAACATTTTTTTTATTTATTTTGAAATACAATAATCTGTCACGTGGAAAATAATTATAGTGAGATATGAACACCTTCGCACCATATATACAGAAGACATAAAATTAACAAAAGTAAAATAATAACTAAATAATAATAAAAAAACTACGTACAGTAATTTACTCCTAGAATTACCGATACAGAGAGCGTTTCCACATTTTGATCACCCTTATTCTGTCGCTGCATTCCATCGGCTGCAGGAGCATCACTTGTCCTATGTTTTCTTGTCACAAACTTCCACACAGCATGTAGGTCCATAATTCAAACCGGATTATAAGTAAGAACTATAACTTCAACAAGGTAATAATAATTGAAAACATCCAATTAATTGTGAAGTTTTATTGAAACAATAAATTGAACATAACGAAAATAAATACAATAGTTGATTTGAATACTGTGAATAAGAAATGAAAAGTGAGGTACATACCTTAAAAAAAAATAACACTGAATCAAGGAAATATGAACTCCTTAAAAAAAATCGGAAATGAACTGAAGTATTAAGTTAAGCATTGTCCCCATTCAACTAGTCCTTCCAAGTCCTATGGTTTTAAATCCCCCCCCCTCCATAACAGTGAGTGTATGCGTTTACGGTTATATACTTTATCATTATTGTCTTCTTTTATTATTTGGTTTCATATAATACTGCATATTACCGTACTTTTTAATGCATATTATACGGCATTTTGTATCAAATAAAATCCAGGCCTTGCTGATCACCTAATATTTTGTGTTATCAGAGATAAACTGATCTCTTTTAAGGAAAATCCTATGCCCGGCAAATCTTGTAGGACTTAGGAGTTATGAAAAGCTTTGAAAAGTTTTAACTTGGTATTAATAATTTCTAAGACTATTAAAACAATATAATTGCCGGTGCTAAGATCAACTCGAGCCAAGTTCACTAAAAGATAAGAAGTTTTAATAACGGATATACCTGTAATTATAATCTAATGAACTTCTTTTTCCTGTAAACTTAAGCCTCCCCTGTAACGATAAACAAGTTAAACGGACAAACTTTACGGCTTGTAGGAGCTCATTAATTTATATTTTTTTAGCGCAAAATTATACCCTTGAATGGCTCATCGGAGAAATAATTTTTATCCCTTATTAAATTAAATCTGCGATAAGATAGTGTATTCAAATGTTTTATAAAATAAATAGTCATAATTGATTTTAGGCCAGTAATAATCATGATCACACAGCTTTCTCTATTTAACAATGTTTAATTACTTTCCATCAGAGGGTACACATATTGCCATAAAAATGGCAAAATGCAGAGTTAGATAAAACATAACCATCTCCAGTGCATCGTTACTACATCGTGGGTGTTACATTGAAAAAGGAAGGAAAAACTTGGATTTTTTTACTGATTTGAGGATGTTTTCCAAAAACAAAAACCTCGATATTTTTAGTACATTTATTTTAATTTTTTAGCATTTTATTTTTATTTTAATGTTACACAACTTTGTAGCCTACTTATTATTTTCCAACCATTATGCGCCAGACAAATCTATGTTATAAAGTTATATTGTCATTGTTCATGTTAGTTATTCTTAGGTGACTAAACGTCCCAGAGTAAAATTTACTTTCTTTCTTTTACATTTAAAATATATCTTCCATTGCTTAACAAACAGCGATTGGTCACGGTCACGATCACATGAAGCAATCCCCGAGTCCCCAGAATGGTGCGAGTTGGTTACCCCATCCACTCATCATGGGGCCGTCCACTCCTTCTGGTGCTATTGATTTCATATTCGAGGATCCTCCTTGTTATCGAGTCAGCATTCATCCTGGTCACATGTCCAACTCTGATGAAGCGCAGTCCTTGAACAGCTCTAAGATCTCGGCATTTGTTCTTATCCGGTAGGCTTGCTAGTTGGACTAAAATTCTTCTCAGTATCTTTCTTTCTAGTTGATCAGAGGAGCTGATTTTCCTGGGCCTTGGATAGAGTCCAGCCCCCTGATACATATGTAAGCAATGGCCTAATCAAAGTTTTGTACAAAGGCAATATGGTTGTGCAGGACAACATTCTACTTCTCATCAGCCGTAATAGCCCAAACTAACACTTGCTAACTGCAGCAATTCTTCCTTGAATTTCCTTCATAGTTATCCTGGACTATTAAGGAGCTAAGGTATTTAAATTCCTCTTCTCTCTCAAATGTACATCCATTCTCTTGTACATGGGAAGAAAGCATTACTTGTGAACTAGTTACTATGTATTTTGTTTTTGACATCCGCGTTACCCAGCATTTGGACTGAACTATTGAGAATTATTCTACCCACTTTGGTGCCTGGCTCCCTTGCCTCGACCTCCAGAGCAAAATTAAAAAGTATACATGCAAGACTATTGCTGTTTCTGGCTCACCGCTTTTCGTCGGCGGGAAGGGAGTCCAGGAACCATATTTATTTATATTTCTGTATTCATTATTTATATTTGTCTTTCTATCGATTCGAGAAGGGAACCGAGCTACTTAAAAATACATGAATTGTGCATTTAAAGGTTAGATACCATAGATCCCCTGATGTAGTATCCTAGATTAAAAAATATTATTTTCATTGGATATCTTTTCCAGAGGTATTATATTTACTAATTTACTATTTGTATCTACATCTTAGTGATAGCATGTAGGAATACATACTAAAACATTGAGATCTCCTCAAATAGAGCCCCCCCCCCCATACCGCGCATCCCCCTCCTCCCAACATCCATATAAATTGCATATCTTTGTGTCCCTTGTAAATATTTATTTAAAAAAAGGCAACGTTCCCAAAAACAAAGTAAACGCACTGCTTCAACATGGCGTCCAAACATGACGGACTGACGACTTTGATTTTAGTTAGTTTTTTGGTCACTGAGAATCAGCATTTGGCTTAATTTCGTGATAGTTGGTCTTTTAATAAAGCTGGATAGTCAGAGAATAATAAAATATGATAATATATTAAAAATTAATTGGCTTAGGCAATTAAAAAACTCCAGTAAATTAATTTTTTTAACAAACCAATTTTTAAGTTGAAAATCAAGAGTCGTTTGTAATTAAACAGCCAACAATTACGCAAAACTTGCTGAAATAAAACATCCGGAGAATATATTTTTCTTTTTAAAACACTGATTTCTTTTTTAAAATATTTGATGCAGTTCAGTAGAAAATGCACATAAGCGGCAGTAAAGCGGTACTGGCATAGATTAAGTACTCATAAATGGCTTAGTTGTAGTGCTATAATAACATTTATGGTAGATTATATTGATTGTATTAACGAAAAAATATTAATACAATAATTTAATTGTCAAAAATATTAATTTTTTTTTTCAATTTATTATTTTTTTAAAATTTATTATTTACTCATATATCACTAATAAAAAAATAATTATTATTTCTTTTATTTTGTTCGGATGTTGGACCATATAAAAAAATAGGAAATTTTAAAATTGAATGCTTCATTCTCTCTGCCCAAAGAAAGATGGAAAGGGAGAAGCAATAAGTTCTTCTATGTAACCGCAACCGATTGTTACTTGTGGCTCAACAGCTTTCTTTGATTTTATTTCTGGTCTATTTATTTATATAAAATATTTTAAACATATTTATTTGTTCTCTTTACTCACATTGGGACTATAATTATTCTTGAGAAGATTCTATTTTATTTTTTAATATTTACAGATTACTGTATATTTTTATTAAGTCAGTCTATTGTTTATGTGTCTAACACCAAAAATATTTTTCTCCAGCTTTTATATTTCATTCTCTCTCTCTCTCTCTCTCTCTCTCTCTCTCTCTCTCTATATATATATATATATATATATATATATATAATATATATATATATATATATATATATAATATATATAAATATAATATATATATATTATTATTTATTTATTTATTTTTTTTGCCACATTAAAACTATAAAAATTCTTGAAAGGATTTTATTTTATTTTGTTTTTAGTGTTTACGCATTATTATTTATTACTTATTATTTTAATTACTGTATATATTGTTAGAATTTTTATTAATTTCGTTTTTTTTTATATATTTTTTTAAGTTGTTCATCATTGGTATTCTGAGGGGACTTTGTCCCAGAATAAAGTTTCTTTTATATTCTATTCTATTCTAAATCGAGCTATTCTATTTTAAGTCTGGTTTTAAAAATATCTCGGTCACTGTTTTCACTGTCATTTTATTTATTTAAGACTTCTTCATCAAAATTAAATCAATTGACACACAAATTTTCAACACTCTAAAACAAATTTTCAGTTTGAGGTAGTTTTTAAATAACTTTGGGTATACTGAAATTTACTCTTCCCACTTGTTCTGGAAATCAACATACATACATACCGAATACTGCATACTTCATATTTTTTTTAGAATAACACTACTCGTGATATTATGAGATGGTCCAAAGTTATATTCACTCCAGGTTTGGAATATATTATTTCTACTATATTTCGGAATAACATCCGTTTTTTCCAATCATCAAAGATTTCTAAATATCTATTCCTGGAAAGCCGGTGATGCGGCTGAGAGAGAAGCGCTGGGATCTCTTAGAGTCTCGCTTTGTCCTTCACGCGTGAATGGGCTGGACTCGGAGCTCCCTTGGCTGATAGTAAATAATGTAAATTAAGTATGAATGTTTTTCTTTTTTATATATTTATTTGTTTTGCTTATGACTTATTTAATTTGCTACCAATTTCTGTATTTATTTATTTATTTTTATTTTTTAATTTGATTTCAAGTTATATTTCTTTAGTTTTATAGTTTTTACCGTTGTTATATAGATATATATTTTTATTTTTATTTTTTTTATTGCATTGTATATATAGTATGAATGGGCCTCACTCAGCTTTAGTACTCAGTGCCCTTAAATGTGGCAAAATGTATTATTTCTCAATAAAAAGATTAAAAAAAAAAAAAAAAAATCCTGGAAAGTCTTGTAAATAACGTTATAACGCGTTTTTTTTCCTCTGAAACATCTGATCACTCTCTTAAATGTTTTTTATCTGAAATGGAGCATGCTTCTTAAGCCAGTCCACCTCCCCTCCCCACCCACTTCGACTATTAAGATGCCGTGTTAGTTATAACTGATACCTAGAAAACACGAGATAACCTTTGGGGATCTCGAAGCCTGACTCAAACAGTTGATTAACTCATTTGTAAGATTTACCTTTCAAGTCCCATGGGATCCTTCCGTTTTCCAGTTGTATACTGGGATAAGTTGCCCTCTACGTCCTACAATCACAAGTGTTCTCTGGATTCATCGAGTTATTCAACCCTCACGTCCAACAGAAATCTGAGAACCTTCAGTTTTACTCCTCTATTGTAGACATTCGTTCTTGCCTGAAATATCATAAAATTAGCGTTATCCTCACCTCTATATCATTCCTCCATCTTTATTTTGGAATCCGTTCAGTCATTTTTTTGTGTTGTTGGGAAAAATAGATACATCAAAACAAAAATTTGACTATCGAAACCGATTTCTTTTTTTCAAAAGGAAAAAAAAAAATAATAATGCCTATTAATCGCTCTTTTCCCAGTCTGCTAGTGTTCCTCAAGGTAGTATCCTAGATCCTGTCGTTTTCACAGTTTATACCGCTGATATCACGACCCATTCTAACGCTTCCATCACCACATGTGTCGTATCAGTTAATAATGACACATCAATTACATCCCTATCACACATTACAAGCCTTCAAAAATATAGTCAAACCTGGAGGATTAAAATAAATTCCTTTAAATCTCATCAAAGCACCTCTTCCCTGCGTCTTAAACATAAAACTTCCTGTCCTTCAGTATCCTTTAATAAAACGCCACTTATCAAACAAATCTGATACCTAGGATTTCACGTGGAATCTTCATACAAGACTGAAACTATGAAAAACCGCTCGACTTTTCCGACTACTCCAATACTAGACAAGCCCTCTAAGCTTTCACTTAATTACAAAATACTCATTTATATATATATATATATATATATATATATATATATATATATATATATATATATATATTGCTTTGTTATTTTCAATAATGCACCATTTGGATCGAACAACAAATTCAAAAACTTACCCCCCTCTCAAAATTTGAGGTTTTACGTTTCAGAATACGTAGAATTCGAAAAACAAATAAAAATGATTTTGTCCGTCCGCCATTCGCCGTCCACCATGCGCGTAGGCCGTACGTCGTAGGCCTACGCCGTACGCGCATTTTCTCCGAAACTACTGGACCGATTTTTTTAAAATTTGGATTTTAAATTATAGGTCACCCAAGGACGATCCTCCTTCATCGACATTTCTATTCGCCTTTTCCTTTCAATATGACGACCGAAAAACCTTTGTTGCTATAGACTGTAGCGCCTAAACGAATGTACAGATTTCAATCAAACTTTGCTAAAGTCTTCTTCTCGATGCCCTTTAAATTTATCTATATAACATACTTCAACGAAAAGAAACTGGAAAAAAGTTACGAGTGATGGTGAATTTCTTTTTTGTTTTTATTATTCATTTTATTCAGAAAAAAAATAAACACATTTTGCCTTAATTAAGGGGATTGAGTATTTGGGATGTATGAAACAATCATACCATATATACATGTAAAATTAAATTCCAAATAACTCAAAAAGTATATACTTTTTTGTTGATATGGGTTTGTATTGTATATGGTTATATAAAAGTTTCGTTATCATAAAAAAAAAAATAAGAATCGTTAAAATCGGACAATTAGGAGCAAAGATATGGTCGCTAGATTTTTTTTTATATGTTATACAGCAAAGGTTATATCTTTTGTTTTAGTTTTGGATTTTTGAATGTGTTTCTGAAGTAATGATACTTTTTTTAGCATATTACTAATGATTAAAAAAAACAAATGTTTAGTCGAATAATTGGAATCACCTTTTATTATTTTTCTTTGTCACTAGGAAGGTACACTTACTTTAGATGTATAATTGTTTTGAAAGAATAAACCATTGTGAAATAATTTTGAGCGTTTTTTTTTTCTATATTCACACTTCAATATATCATAGGCCTGATTATATGATCACAGAAATTATTTATAATTTTGTTTTTGTTATCTTCGGCTCATTTTGTTTTTTGAGATAATTGTTCCTTTTTAATTTCTTTTGGCATGTATAAAAACATTTACAAAAGAAAAGTAATAAAAAAAATATTTGTTTTGTTTTTCCCATCAACTGACGAAATAAGTTTTAAATTTCACGGTGGAATTTGATTTAACGACCAAAGTTTGTTTGGGAAAGTTAATCCTTCAAAACTCCGCCTTTCACTCATAAGTCATCATTCTTGAATTTAATTTTATCGATGAGGATAAAATTATGTCCATCAATGAAATTAAAACCCGAGACAACAATTATTGAAAAAATTTAAATAATCGATTTTTCTTTTAAGTTAACTATATAAGTTTTGAAGTATATTTTTTGGTTTGCGTTTGTATCATAATCCTAGTTATTAAAAATGATCTGATAGCGAATATTGAATCTTCGTTTTGGTCTACTCTTCGAACGCTTGCAAGCCCTCTCAGTGCTTGTTAACCTTGTAGAGGTTCTCTCGTAACTATTTGTGAACACGATTTTTCGAGCTTCAAAGCTAACATTTAAAGTGTATTCATCAGGTTCAGTTCAGGAAATTCTCAGAAGTCTTGATGATGGAGCGGGTTAAAGCGAAAACTCAGAAGTGATGTTATTCTGGAAAAACGTTCATGTAATCTGGTGTTGTGCAGCATTCTAAATTCTCTGGTTGATTCGTCCTTCCAAATATTTTGCGCAATACATTATTTTCGAAAATCCTAAGGCGTTGTTCACCCCTTACTGTTTACCATTCGTATATAATTGTACAATAGTTTGAGTGAATAATTGCAATAAAGATCCTATAGAATTTCATGTTTTAAACTTACCACCGAAGATGGGTAGATATCTGTTGAAAACCCCGTAAAAATCACATGTCACGGAAAAATATAAAAATGTTATCCTTGATTATTCCTGTTATTGTTACTGTTATCTTGAATCCGTTTCTGGCTGAACCTCAGTACATATGTGTACTGGTACTGGTACTGGTGGAGGGAAATATTCCAGCAAGTAGGCCACACTTGCTAACCACTGGCGGCTGCTAAAACTGGCGGTTTTTTTTTTTTTCATTTTGTCATGCGTCCTTTACTTAAATCAAAAAAGTTAGTAGTTGATAAAGTTGACCAAAATTTATAGTGTATTAGGTTTCTAAAGACATTTTTTTACAAATAAAGTAGTTTCGACCTTCAATAATTCAATGATAGATACTTCAAAGCAAATCGTAACAATGCTAATTCATCTCTTTTTTCTCCGTTTGCAGGTGTTTCTCAAGGTAGTATCCTAGGCCCTATCCTTTACACAGTTTATACAGCTGACATCCCAACCCATTTCAACACTGTCATAACGATCCATGTATTGTATCTATACTCTTCAATCACAAGTCTTGCAAAATGGTTTCAAAACTGGAGGATTAAAATAAATTCCAATAAATCCCATCAAATTACCTTTACTCTTCGTTGTAAACCTTTGATTTCCTGTATTACAGTATCCTTTAACAATAATGAGCTTATTCTTGTTGAACAAATCCGATATATAGGACTCCACCTGGACAAACGACTCACTAGGAACCCCCATACCAGACTGAAACGAATAGAAACCGCCCGACGTTTTCGACTACTGCAGCACTTACTAGACAAACGCTCTAAAATTAGAACTATTTACAAAATACTCATATATATTACTATAATAAGGCCTACTTGGGCTTAAGGGATCGAGCTTTAGGCTCTACTAAACCATCAAATTCCTCTGGTATCCAATCCCTACAGTCCAAAATCTTTCGTAAAATCCTCATTGGTTGCTACTTTGTCACAAATAAAATTATCCATAACGACCTTAATGTACCTTATGTTTCCTACTTAGCTCAATCCAGATACCTATCATGGCTGAAACGACTAGAAACTGCTCGACGTTTCCGCTTACTCCAACACTTATTGGGCAAACGCTCTAAACTTGCAATTAATTACAAAATACTCATATACATGACTATAATAAGACCTATTTGGACTTACGAAGTTGAGCTATGGGGCTCTACTAAACCATCAAATTGCTTTCGTATTCAATCCAAAATCCTTCGTAAAATCCTTAATGTTCCTTCCTTTGTCTCAAATAATCCAATCTAGATACCTATCCTCCCATAATAAACTTCATAACCATCCGAATCCTTTTATTTCTAACCTTGCTTCCTCTTCTATTCCTGATAACCCTCCGAGGCATCTGAAATGAAGATGGCCTTGGGATCTTCTAATATAGAAATATAATTGGAGTGTTACCAATGAGTAGTTTCTCTTCATGTTGTACATGTTATGTTATATTGTTATTTGTTCAATATTTTCTTGTTGTATTTATCATTTAATGCAGTTGTAAATTTCAATAATAAAAAAAAAAAGTTTTTTGTTTTTAAAATGTGATTAATATATGTATACATACAACGTTCTACGCGAGATAAAGTTAGTAAACAATGACCTTTCGAAAATTAGCAAAAATAAGCTCGAAACATCAAGATAATAAAAATAATATGAAGAACTGAGTAACTCTTCGTAATAAAATTTATAATAAATGACTAGTGCGTTTCAAATAAGAGAAAAAACTTTTAAGTAAATAATTTCAATTTTTATTCAATAAATTTTATCGTATTATATTATTTTTACTAAATTTCATCATGTAATTGAACTGCCTATGCGCTAATCCTTTGGAAGCAGATAAAGATTATGCATTGCGAAGTGTGGTAATGAATTGGGTCAAAGAATTAAGGTGAAGATGCTAATGCGGATGCTACATGAGAACGCTTTCTTACGGGTTTGAGTCATAAATATGCATTCTACATCCACTTAACAAGGCTCCGTCTCAACCAAATTGATCAAATTTTACCTGCCTCTCATGAATTTTGTATTTGGCTCCTTACTGCTCTATGCCGGTTGCAACTGATTCTTGTTCAATGGATCGAAACACTCCCTCCTCCATTCCGGCATTCTCGTTCAACCATATGAAATTTCTCGGTTCGTTGTTTTAGTCCGTGATACAGACCCCTTTTAATAACAATTATTAACATCAGTCTAAAGCTTCGAGAATGGCTTCTTATGGTATCTTACAACTTTTTTAATGATGTAGAGATGGTTGTCCGTGATATAATATGAGAAGGAGTTGGTCGGGGAGTGCGGTAAAATAAATATTAAATTTTAAAAATAGTATTTGTAATTTAATATTTTTTAATATTTAATTTTTTTATGTTTTTTTTAGCATTCGCACCCTCCCTCTGGACTTGTAAAAAAAAAATCTACAAGAGCCACATCGACTTCATGCGGTGTCGATATACATATCACAAACGGGAGAGCGCAAGAGGTCGCAGGCCGGCTCAGCCGACGACCCGACCCTACCGGCGACATGGTCGCTGGCCGGGTACGTGTGGGGCCGCCTATCGGCCTCCTTTCTCTCCTCTCTTAGGCGTGGGGGAATTCCCCTGGGCAAGGGCCGAGTTTCAAAAGATCGCAGCGTGGCAACTGCTCTCCCGAGTACAGCACCCTGCCCGAGTTAGAAGTCGTCTACAGATGATTCAAGGCCCCGACATCGAACTCCCCCGTGAAGGGGGCTGAACCACGTTAAGCGGGGAGGCAAGTCGCTCCCGTCCGGAGTGTACCAGAAGGGCGCGAGCGCTAGTTCTTCCCCGCCGCTGGGCTCGGGCGATGACCGGCACTAGTACGACCACCTAATAGAGTCCCATTGCATTGACCCTCTCGACTCACGGGACCCATCCTTATAATAATAATACTTTATTTATTCTGGGACAATTCCCTTTAGAATAATACATAAGAACAGTAGTGTGTGCTAAGGAGCCTCAGAGATACATAAAAAGAAATGTTGAGTAATGAAATAGTCATATTAAAAATTATATGTTACTTTCTAACTTAAATAAGTTAATAATAAAAAATTAAAAATAATTAAGAACAATCTAATAGTTTATATGCATATTTACAGTGGAATCTATTTACAATTCTATGGGGCTGGATGGATAAGAAATGATTAAACAGGCGGGATTTAAAGGTAGGAAGGGTATCGGATTGACGGATGTGGGTAGGGATGGAGTCCCATAAGGATAAGGATCGGATAATGAACGATCTGTCGAAAGCAGCGATTCGGTGGGCCCTTATGTTTGAATCAGAAACCCGGGAACGAGTATTGCGGGAGCGAACAGAGGACTTGAATTGGACAAGCTCGGAGATGTATGAAGATCGGTGGGATTTGATGACTTGAAAGAGGAAGGATGCCAGGAAATACTTACGACGGTAGGAAGGGTAAAGCCACTTTAACTCTACATAAAAACGGGAAACAGAGGCGTCACTTGAGATCCCGAAGATGATACGTACAAAGCAATTTATCAAGAGTTTTAGTTTCGCCTCGATAACCCCAGAGACGCCCCCATAGTCAAAGTGGGGAAAAATTAAGGAAGTGACCAGGAGTCTATGGGTTTCTAGGGGAAATAAGTGACGAAATTGGTTTAGGCGTTTTAAGGTGGAAATAGTCCAGCGGGAGATGTTGGATACGTGGTTTTTCCAGGAAAGCGTTTGATCGAAGGTTATTCCAAGGTTTTTGATAGACGGATTAAATTTGATGGGTTTATCATGTAGGAAAAGAGTTGGAATATGTGGAACAGTTTTAAGGAGGTGATTGTAGCCAATTAAGATTGTCTTTGTCTTTTCCGCATTCAACTTCAACTTGTTGGCTCTCGCCCAGCCACAAATCTTATCCAAGTCTTCTTGAAGTTTTCTGTGGCTGATAATAGGTCGGAGGGCGGGAAGGACAGGTATATTTGGAAATCATCAGCATACATATGGTATTGGTAGTGACTGATCAGTAGAGGAAGGTCATTAATGTAAATAGCAAACAGAGAAGGAGATAGAGAGGAACCTTGAGGGACACCACAGGTGAGGGGGAAAGTCTTAGATGGGATTTTCCCGGGACGGCTACATACTGGGACCGATTTGAAAGGAAGGATTTGAACCAGCGCAGGACACTGTTGGATAGAGGAAGGTTGTGCAATTTCGTAAGGAGGATGTTATGGTCAACAGTGTCGAACCCTTTGGAAAAATCTAGTAGGATGAGGATGGTAAGGTTTTGGTTTTCAATGGAGATTTGGAGGTCATGGGTTATTTTAAGGAGAGCGGATTGCGCTGAGTAGCCAGGTTGGAATGGATTGATAAGGGGAACGGTCTTCTAGGAAATTGGAGAGTTGATTTTTGACAATGCGTTCTAACGGATTTGAAAGGTTGGATGGGAGAGAAATAGGATGGAAATCGTGCAGTGAGGTACGGTTTGGGTAAGCTATGACACCCGCCAATAAACACCTTTATTGGTTAGCCAGGCAGAAGAGGGTAACTGGAAAAATAAAGAACATCTGGTTTAGTGGGGGTCAAATTCGCTGCAGAAAGTCAGATGGATACCCAGTAGTAACCCTAGGAAAACCGACCGATCTGGACGTTTTCAGTTGAAGGTTCTATATAAGTTTATTTTTTTTTCGCTAGAAATACTCTTATTTTCATCTCCAGCTTTTTTTTATTTTTTATAAATGCAGCTTTTTTTATTTTTGTATAAATTGTTCTTCATCAGAAATATTTTAATTTTAATTTAATTTTTTTTTTTTATTCTTGCATAAATTATTTAGAACTTTACCTCATTTTTTGTCGATCTTTATCAATTTATCCAAACAAAGGGGATATTTATATTTTCTTATGTAATGAATTAATTTTAACGGAATATTTATTCCGAAATACTGGAAACTTATTTTTTTTTTTTATCTCAAAGTTTATTTTATGTTTATATTGTTTTTTATATTTCTAAATTTGATTTTATGCTTAAATAATGTTATATCCTATCCTTCATCCTCGATCACTTTTTTCTAAATTCGACTTCCCCATTCTCCAGTCATGACTAATATCCTCAATTCCTGTCACATCAATGCACAATCCCTTACTGCACACTACGAAGAATGTTCTTTAAGTGTTTTTTTATTATTTCATTTTCATTTTATATGTATATATGTTCTTTAAGTTTTTTTATTACTTCATTTTAATCTTTTATATGTACATATCTTCTTTAAGTGTTTTTTTTTTAATAATGAAATAATAAAAAAACACTTACAGAAGATATGTACATATAAAAGATTAAAATGAAGTACTAAAAAAACACTTAAAGAACATATATACCTATAAAAGATGAAAATGAAATATAATAAAAAAAAAAAAATTTGCTGTGCCGAATGGTAAGCGTCCGAGGGGTAGACCGAAGCGAAGGTGGAAGATTGCATTAAAGCCGATCTGAAGGGACTGGGTTTGGACGGCGAACGGTGGAGGGAGGTGTGTAATAAGCGATTGGTGGTGTCGGCATCGAACCTTCGGGTTCGCTAAGCCTTCATTAAATTAAAAAATTAAATTATTAAATTAAAAAAAATTAAATTATTAAATTTATTATTTCATTAATATATGTGTCGTAAAATAAAAGTATTTTCTTTTGTTATTACATTTGTTTTTGTTTCTGTTTACACTTCAATGATACGAATATAATACAATAATACGAAGATAGGAATTCGAGAAGGCTTATCACTGCCTTAGTTATAAACATTGGCAGATAGCAGTCAGTCCTAGCCTGCTAGTGAAGAAGTACTCTTTTCTAAAAAAGGTAGGAAAGTCGTTGTTTGTTTATTTAGGCTTTAAGGCGTAAAACCCTAAGGTCATCAACGCCTGTGAGCCAGATATGTTTGTAAACTCTTTAGAGGAGAAATAGAAAAAAAATGAACAATCAAAAATTAATAATAGATAGATATAGTATATGAAAAAGGTATTAAAAAACATATAAAAAATGAAATATATTAAAATAAATATAAAAAAAAGAATAATAAAATACAAATTATATCTATTTTTATATTTTATTTAATAATCTATGGATTTTAAGAAATTTTATCACGGTTCCTATGTTTGATTCGTTGTTGCTTAATACTGCTGATATATCCTGTTTTAGAGATAATCGATTTAGGCTTGAAGTATAGTAAGTGCATTCCTGGAAAATATGGTTGACTGTGAGAAGGCTATTGCAATGCTGACAATTTGGTGGTGGCTGCTTAGTGATGAGATGTACATGGGTTAGGTTCGTTTGTCCTATTCTTAACCTAGTCACGGCGGCTTCCTCTCTACGATAAGGGCGGTTTGATGTGATCCAGGGCTTAACTGATTTTTTAACAAATTTTAATTTGCTAGGCGGGCTTTCGTTCCACATAAACTGCCAACCATCCAATATTTCTTTTTTTAGAGGAAAACTCATTTCTGGAGGGGACAGGATAGGAATACCTCGGTCTGGAAGCGCGAGTTCTTGTTTGGCTGCTGTATCCGCATGCTCATTACCAACTCTGCCCACGTGACTGGGAAACCATATAAAACAAACTGATTTACCTTAATTTTCCAGAGTGTGAAAATATTTGTGTATTTTATGGATAACTGGGTTTTTGAGTACATATCATTTAAAAAACTCTTTAATGAACTAAGGAGTCGGTTATCAAGACTATCGAAGCTGGAGTTATTGACACACAGAAGTGGAGGGCTGAGGTTATTGCGTGAAGTTCCGCTGTGTATCTGCTGTTAAGTCTATGTAATTTTATTTTATGCGTGGAGTTATGGGTAACAAACGAACAAGCCTTAGCATCATCGGATTTAGAACCATCAGGGAAGGAAAGTCGTGAGTGGGACAAACCAGATTTTTTTTTTAATTTTTTTAATTTATATATAATAAATAAAACAAAAAATAAATAAATAGAAATCCTTACAACTATATAAAAAAAAAATTAAATATTCAATAGTAGCATTTGTTCGTTTCACAATAATTATGTTGAATTTTTACATATAATAAAAACTACCGCTATTTTTTTTTTTTTTTTTTTTTTTGGTCCGTCTTCCCCCCCCCCCAATTAAAATTAAAATACTGTGACTATAGTCGACTGGATATTCTTTTTGAAGTAGTCTCAAAAAGGATAGAACATAAATTATGATTATAGATTATAAAGAATCCGTCAAAGGAATGGAAATTACTGGCTGATCTTTTCTTCACATTTAGAACGGAAATTCGATGCTGAGATTATTTACAGTAATTCTATTTCCCCTCTTGAAATGTTTATGTTGGAAGGAAGCGGGGATTGTTCTAGAAGTAGGGTTGAGCTCAGCCAATCAGAAGGCAGGATTCTATATAACTCAATTACCTGTTGCTCGTCCGCCCGTCAGTAGTTCTGTCTTCAAAATACTCAGTATTGTACAGATCTCGGTACGGTTTGGTGCTCTGAAAGATTTTTTTTTTTTAATTTTGAATGTTTCAATTAGTGAAGTGATCGCATAATGTTTTCGGAATTTTGCAGTAATGTGTTTATAAATGGATTATATTTAATAGTGATATTCATATTGTATATAGGTATGTATGTGTTCTTTTTATTTATTTATTTTTAGGTTATTTTATTCTTATTTATTGTATATATATTATTTATTGTACATAGCGTGTGAATGTGATCTCTGAACACTATTACAAATGTCCATGAGACAGATTGTAATATTTTTCAATGGTTAAGTTAAGTTATTAAAAAAAAAAAATAGTGATATTCAATAATTAAAACTTTAAGTCGTATTCATTGTAAATATTCGAAATGTAAGTTGAAATAGTATTATTATTTGTTCCTTTATTAATTATGCCCTAATTATCATGTTAGCATTAATCATTGTATATTTGTAATCAAGAGTTTTTTTTTAAATATAATTTTATTTAGATAAAATTGGTTTAGATTGGTACATCTATAGGTGTAACTATAACAATAATATAAAGTTTATTTAAATTTCAGTAGTGTACATCTAAAGCCACAAATCACACACACACATGTGTATATATATATATATATTATATATATATATATATATATATATATATATATAATATATATATATATATATATATATATATACTAATCCATGATTCCCTACTATGCAAACACGTTTTGAGGTCCTCAGAATCCAAATAACCTAGTCTCGCAAAATGGTCTGTGATTATGTGAACAGTCTAGCTCAAAAACGAAAAGTCGTACTAACCTGATATTACTTATTTAAGATAGATATATGCCTTTGATGTGACAGAAACTTTTTTTCTTAAAATCGACTAACCGGAAGTGCCACTTTATATCAACCGTGAGACACATTTTTACAATTTTCTCGAAAACGGCTCTAACGATTTTGATTTAACCCGGTGTATGGTTGTATAATTAAGTGGTATTTAATATCATTTAGGTCTTATCCCCGTTGATGCCACTTTACAGGGCTTTAATGCCCAAAGTTCATATAAATGTTCCTCTAAAGTACCCTTAATATGGTTTATTTAAAAAAATTAACTCTTTTATTGACAGTAACTATAAAAATGGCTAAATATGAAGTTTGAAAGAATATGATAATTGGAAACTTGTGAAAAAAAGTGAAATTTTTATCCAGGCCGAAGTTGAATCTCTGGAAATAACAGTCAGAAGGTATACGTATAATATATCGTTGGAAAGCGGAGTATTTTAGAAAAAATAATATCAAATAAATAAATTTGTAGAAGGTAACGGAGAGTGACGAAAAAATTATTAATAATAATTTCAGAAGACTAACACTATTTAATGTAAATCACATGTTTCCTAAGAAATTAAATGAATTTTTTTTACTAAATGTAGAATTTTTAATTTTTTCTAAGTTTAAAAAAAAAGTATTTAAAATCCACCGAATCGAGCCAATACGATTGTTTAAAATATTATTTCATTTTACTTGTGTGAAAGAAGAAGTGGAATATAAAAATATTTCATGGATATGTTTATAACCTTAAATACATTTATTGTATATAATAACTCTAGATATTATATTATATTTAAATAATTAGGCATCTATTAGTAGTTTATTACAAAAAATCATCAAGTAACGTTTTAGAAAATTAAATTAGTTAATAATTTGATGGATTTTAGCTTTGTGAAATCCGACATTATCCACTTAAAATTAGTATGACAATTTTGGAAAATAACAGTTTAACAATTTATAGTCCTGCAATCGATGATCATTTATAGGTTAAATATTCAGATATACATTCAAATCTCTCTAGCCATATATGAGCTTTTTGGTTGATAGAATGACTAACTCCAATTTCAACATTCTTTATTATTAGTTTTAGTGATGTTTCTAGTGGCAAAATTTATAGCTTTATTCACAGTTCTATATTTCAACACTACAATCATCTACTCGCTGCTAAATTGCTCGCTGTCTGTACAGATACAAATTTTTCAACTAGAAATATAACCAAAATGACATTACTCAAAAATATTGAAATTGGAGTTAGTCATTCCGTCAGCTAAAAGGCTCAGAGACTGAAATTGTATGATTTATAAAAGCAGATTGAGTAACTAGATTTGTATTGCCTACCGTCCATGTAATAAATTGACTTTTTGTAATTTTAATGGTCGTAATGATTTGTAATCTCTAAGCTTTAATCTTTAGAAACGTTTAAAATGTACTTTAAAATTTTTATAATATTCCAACATTGCCAGAAAATAATTTTTATTCAAAATAGAGCGTTAAGTGAAAGTTTTTTTTTTTTTTTGTCCCTAAAATGGTTTTCTCATAAAATTAATTTAATGTCCCTTTGCAATTGTATTTATATAGTTATTGTTACTTTATTTCTCTTAGGCCGCGTTAGTGGGATATGATCCCTTTGTTCGTCTACTTTCATTAATATATCTTTAAGCTATGTATATATTTTTATGTTTTAACATATAAAGTCAATACTTTCTCTTTACTTACTTTTGATATTTTTTTCTTTTCTGAAGGTTTTGATTTTTCTTTTTATAGAGTGCAATGTTTTTTGGTTTTTTTTTTTTCCATTACAACTATTAACAAGAATTCTTGAGAAGATTTTATTTTATTTTTTAGTTGTTTACATACATTTTTTTAAATTATTGTATATATTGTTAGAATCTTTATTAAATTAATTTTTGGCCAGAAATGTATTTATTCTATTTTCTATTTCTCTTTATTCTATTTGTTCAGTATTATTCTAAGGGGACTTTGTCCAAGAATGGAGCTTATTTGTATTTTATTATATATATATATATATATATATATATATATATATATATATATATATAATTTATTTTGAAATATTTTGTATTATATTGTGCGTTTTGCAGTAATTATTTTGACTTTATACCTTTATTATTAACTTAAATTTTAAACAAGATATAAACTTTCGCCATTTTTCTTTTGCCCATTGACCCCCAATAATAATGGAATGTTTGCGCCTATGTTATAAACCCATTTTTTTTTTTTTTTTTTTATATTGCGATTTACGACTACAGCAAACTCCCTAATGGAACTTCTCGGTTAAAATCTGGGCCTTAATTAGGTTTACCTACATCGCTGCTTTTGACTCTCTCTCACTAAGCCCGCTCTAAAGAGATGAACAAACCCTTACGGGCTCTTTTCATTGGAGGTCGAGGGCTTACAAGAAAGTTCGGTCACTTCCGTCTGTTTCGAAACACTCGACCGTACTCTGGATTCCATTTACCTTGTGATCATGAGATCTTATTTCACTGATGAAAGCGGAGTGACGTTTGTACACTAGTGACTTTGACTATTATTCTCAGAAATCTATTTTTAACTTAGAAAAACGTTTTCCTTTATATTCCTTCATTGTATTACTGTACAAATGTCACTCCGCTCTCTTCGGTGGCACAAGATCTCATAGTCACACTGTAAGTAGAGTCTCGAGAATGGCCGAGTCTGTTCGAAATAGACCAAATTCAAAGTGGAACCTTCTTGTGAGGCCCCGACTTCCAATGAAAAGAATTCGGCGAGTGTAAGTTTATCCCTTTAAAGTGAGCGGGATGCAATAGAAGTTATGTATTAAAGCTAATTAACGCCTCGATTTTAAATGAAAAGGAGCAGTAGAGAGTTAAATGAAGTCGCGAATCGTGATCTAAATTAAGCTAGGTTATACTGTAAACAGGTTTCATTTCGGCTATTCTCTGAATCGCATTGATACCGCGAACAAATGATCTTGGCTCACTGGCGAACGTGGAGTGACATTTATACATTGGTACCTTCTTCTTTAGTATAATCCAAGGGCCTTTGAAAAAATAATTAACATTATCTGAAGACAATTTCTAAAGCATGGTTATTTGAATATTAATAATGTTTATATTTTCAAAAAATAGAGATTCTACCCATCGGATTATGTTTCCTGAAAAAAAATCCTGCTAATTTAAAGAATATTAGGCCAGTAACTTGAGGATCGAATATGGGAAATTATTGCGAAAAATGCTGATTTATTTTATTTTTATTTATTTTTTTTATTTTAATAAAATCTATCTTGTAAATATATGGTTAGCTGCAAAAATGGCGATACTACTGGTGATATCGATATAGATGGTAATATGTTTGAACAGGTAGATAAATTTAGGTATCTAGGTTCTACGATAACTAGAAAAAACGAAATTGAAGAAGAGATTAAGGTTAGACTGAAGGCGGGAAATGCTTGTTATTTTTCTGTGACAAAACTACTTAGTTCGCGCCTCTTGTCCCGGAACTTAAAAATTAGAATCTATAAAACAATTATCTTGCCTACAGTTCTTTATGGATGCGAAACTTGGCCGCTTACATTAAGGGATGAGCAGCGTCTTAAGGTTTTTGAAAATAAAGTATTGCGTAGAATATTCGGACCGAAGAAGGATGAGTTAACCGGAGAGTTCAGACGGTTACACAACGCCGAATTGCGTGAGCTGTATCCGGGTAATATAATTGAGGTAATTTTATCGCGGCGAATCAAATGGGCTTGTAAAGTTGTTGGGCTTAGTAACGAGAGAATTCCTAAAAGGTTAATTTTTGCTGTGCCGAATGGTAAGCGTCCGAGGGTAGACCGAAGCGAAGGTGAGAAGATTGCATTAAAGCCGATCTGAAGGGACTGGGTTTGGACGGCGAACGGTGGAGGGAGGTGTGTAACAAGCGATTGGTGGTGTCGGCATCGAACCTTCGGGTTCGCTAAGCCTTATTTTATTTATTTATCTTGTAAATATGGTTTTAACAATGAAAAACAAAATCTAACATATAAAACCAAAGGCAAACTTTTTACATTAAATTTTTTTATTTATTTAGAAATATAACAATCTGTCACGTGGACAATAATTATAGTGATATATGAACACTTTCACACCATACATACAGAACATTTTTTTAAATTAAATAAAGCCAGATTTTTTTTCGTTTTTATAACTCCTAAACGGTGTATCGAAGCGAAAAAACGTATTCTTTAAAAAAAAAAAATAAAGAAAGTTACATTTTGTGTCGAAGGAACAAATAATCTCAATAATTTAGTTAAGTGGTATGGTGGATAACCACGGTCAACGAACGCTGATTTTTATCTAATTTGTCAAAAACGGATTGAATATTTTTTTAATTTTTTTTTCGGAGATTGCCCCATACAAATATACTTGGCCATAATGATAACTATGAACAATATGAAAAACATTTACAACTTATATACGAAGTAAAATCCATTGGGATTCAGTGACAACATCCTCTCCTGATAAAAGCCAAGCATCTACCTGAATGCCTAAATATAAACAATGAAATATAAACAATAACCCATATAATACAATAATATAATAAGAAAACATAGTAAGCAATGAAATGACGAATTGTAATAAATATAAATATCGGCATAGTACACAATATATAAGCACATCAATAGTGAATAACAAATTATGCAATAAAATATGACATGTATTCCATATAAACATGGTTCATGCATGAATAATAAATACCATAAAAAGAACAAAGTAAATAAAGTTAAAAGGAAAAAAAATGTTTGTTCAGGACCTTAATTTGCTACATTGCCTCTTGTAAGAAAACAGGTTCTTAAGGAAGACTTCATTACGGTTTTGAATAATTCCAAATAATTCACCCTGGTCATGTTAATGGAATTAGATGGCGGAAGGGAGCGTAACTCGGGCACCGATCGAAAATATGAAAAAGATCCTCTAATTCATTTAGATTACAAAGAGTGCAAAATTCTTTTGGCTTAAAATAAAAATATGTATTATTAAACGTTAATTTAATATTATAATGGCCAGAGAACCTAATCTGTGTTAATGTTTTGGTCATAGGAAACGGGGCATTTAATGCGAGATATGGTTGATGCTTATAAAAATAAAAATGAAAACTGAGACAAATTACAATAAATGGCTCTTCAGTTTGTAAATGAATTTCCTATAGAAAAACTCACAATAAAAGTTGTAGAGCATCAAACTTAGTGTTGCCCGAATGCGGGACCAAGAGGAGTCTTGTGGTCTTGCGCACTTAGTCTTGGTCTTGCGCAAGAATTTAGCAACAGTCTTGCAGTTACCTATTAGCTTATTACTAGAATATTGTTATATTTTAGATAGGAGAAACCTAACTAAACCCGAATGAAAAATTAGAAGAGTTAAATGCTAAAGTATATTGATTATTTCAATTCTTTACATACAGTAACTTATATCTTCAAGTATATGTAACTATTTTGCCTTACTTTTTATTTAAAAAATCGATTATTTTTACTAGTCTTGATCTTGCTACTGTTAGGCGGTCTTAGTCTTGCACTTTGCAAGACCAAGACCGATTTTGGGCAATACTAAGCAAATTCCACGTCTACTGATCACCAAAAGTTTTAATGCAGGTCAATTGTATCTTTCGAATCGGGAATCTTCATTTCTCCATAAAATTCGGTTTCTTTTGACACCTCGTTTCTTAAAATTCTTCGCTGCTGAGAGGTGGAAAAGAATTCTATACTGTATAAAGGAGACTGTAATGACTCGGTAGGATTGACAGCCATCCTGTTCAAATATTTATAATTATAGATACCTTCATTGCCCATTTTCAGCTATCTGGAGATTACCGATTTCCAGTGGAGTAAGTGACCTATATTAAAACAGTAACTAAGTAAACACAGAATTTGATGCTCTACAACTTTTATTCTGGGGATTTTATCAGATTTTCACGTCACTTTGCTAATCTAATCATATTCGCTCTCTTCGTGGTGCTTATAAAGCTTATCATTAGTTAATGAATTGGAAGCTGTCTATCATTGATACATTTACTCTAAAACTTTCCATAAATATCCTAATAAAATGTAGCATTGCCCCATATCTGGGAACAAAGTGTTTCAGTTGTGATATTCATGAACTGGAGACATGCATCGGGTAGGACAGTGATCATGGAACAATACGGTCGTCACTTTGAAGGAGAAAGGAGAACGATAAAAATGGATCGTGCTCGAAACCATCAGCCTGGAAGAGATAACTCCACTCGGGAGAACTCACTTCCCTGGCCGGATAACGATTAGCCAATATCTTCCTCTAACCGCCCAATTTCTCATTCAAACATTTATAGTATATATATATTTATACATATAGCGTGATCTAGTTAATGATGAAACGGGAGGTGTCTGCCCTGGTGAACTAATTCTAAATTAGTAAATAGCCCAAGATAAGTATATCTGGTGAAGACTAGTTCAGGCGGCCAAAGGCTTACAAGATTTGGTAAGCTTGCAGAATATACATACACACACGTGTGTCCCGTAACACAATAGTCCGATTTTTCACAGGATATAAGGGAAACTTTCTATTTTTTGTCACATTTTTTTTAAATAGGAAGCAATAACTAAAAAAAAATATTTAATTTAGGAAATTAACAATTGGTTAGTAGTAAAGTAGATAAAACCCTATACATTATTTCTAAAAAGTGTTTTTTTGGCGGTACGCCATAATTTCGTCAATTCTTCACCAAATCCAATGATTGCCTACTCATTTTGCAGATATTCTTCTCCTTCACATGCGAAAAATAGTCCTATCCCTCTCGACCCTCTTATTCAATTTTTTTTAAAATATGTAATTTAACTTATTGACACAATCCATTTTGGGATAAGATTTATTTAAGTAAAATGTTGATTTTTTTTAAGTCTTTACAGATTAATTACAGAAAATGACTTTATAAGTCAAAAGGTTGGCAGTAGTATTGCCCAAATGCGAGACCGAGACGAGTCTTGGTCTTGCAAATTCTATATTGGTCATGGTCTTGGTCTTGCGCAAGAGTCTCACGACAGTCTTGCAGTTACCATATTAGCCTTAGTTAGTTAGTTATTAGCTTATTACTGTAGAGATATTACTGGATTTTTTTTTATTGGAGAAACCTAACTAAGCCAGAATGAAAAATTAGAGGAGTTAAATGCAAACGTATATTGGTTATACCAATTATTAACATATGGTAACTAAGAATGAAGAGAAGAATAGTTGGGGTGGTCAGTCAAAAACGAAGGCAAAAATAGATGATAATATTTATTTTTACATATGCCGACGTTTCGACCTGAATTTCAGGCCATCATCAGGGCTAAGAAAAGAACCAGACAACAAGGTATGAGAAATATAAAAATTACAGTAAAATGAAGATGTTAGAATAATGACAATAGTAAGAACAAGAGACAAATAATAATAACAGGTACAAAGTGTGGAATGATGAAGTAAACATAGTCAAAAAAGGTGACATAAGTATTGTAAAGGGAATCTTAGAATAAAATTATTTTAACAACTTCATTTTACTGTAATTTTGTATATTTCTCATACCTTGTTATCTGGTTCTTTTCTTAGTCCTGATGATGGCCTGAACTTCAGGTCGAAACGTCGGCATATGTAAAAATAAATATTCTCATTTATTTTGACTTCTTTTTTGACTGACCACCCCAACTATTCTTCTCTTCATTATCCACGACAGTCAACCATTTACCAATTATGGTAACTAAGATTGTCAAGTCTTAGTAACTATTTTGCCTTAATTTTTATTAACGATTTTTTTTACCAGTCCTGGTATTGGTCTTGCAACAGTTAGACGGCCTTGGTCTTGGTCTTGAACTTTGCAAGACCATGACCGATTTTGGACAACACTTGTTGCCAGTGTAGAAAAGAACAAATGAAGAAATACATGTAGCCTAAACATTTTATTATATCTTTAGTAGATTTTTAATTAGATATAAGTGAGCAATACTATAAAGAAAGACAATCAACAATATTCGGTAGGCTTGGCAAGGTTGCGGAAAATAGCGTTATTTTCTGTTTTGCAAATTGATTTAAAACTACCTCTTATTTTGTATATTCTTTATCGAGCTCACATTAACAAATTTCGGGATATACATTTTGCATATTTATATTATCAGTGGAGTCAATATTTATAATAAATTCAGAAACTTGACTGACGGATGCCACTTTATTTTGAAAACAAAATATCGAAAGGTTTATTAAGTTCTCCTCTCGTATCGCATCCTTCAAACTCCTTTAAAAGCCTTCAAAACGTCGAATTTAATAACGTCTCTTCCTTCCCTTGTCAGGGCGGTCTCGACTTAAACGGATCTGAAGGGGGATATTTGGAATGCATAATAGCTCCTCTCCTATGATATATTGGAGAAATAATGGCATTGCTCCGGCAAGCCATGCCTCCCACTGGATTTAATGTATTACACGTCGGCTATGTCCTAAATTCGAAGGAAACGTTTCGGGGGGGTAATAAAATGAAATTCATACCACTTCCCTTGCCAAGAAATGAATTTTCTAGTATTTATGATACAATAACCACCAGAAACCTCTAACACAAGGGCCCTCCGTCACAACATAACGTTTAAATATCTGAAGGGAACAAGCTACTATAAAATATTTAATTTATTTGTAATATATTTAAGTGTGGCAGGTTATTATTATTTAAAAAAATTAAATATACATTAATTGGTACGGAGAGAGTATCACACATTAAGACTTACCACCCTACTTGAAATATAAATTTTTTTTTAATGCATTAATAAACATTATGAATATCACTTTAAATACAATTTGATCCGTAATTCTTATTTATTTTATCTCCCCTACTTTACAGCACTTTAAGGGGGAAAACATTATTTTAAAATTGAAAACATACGATCTTATTTTATTACAATATAATTAGTATTATTATAAATAAAATCAAGTCTTAACCAACTGTGTTAGTTTATTTTTTTAATCCAACAATTTTTCGTTTAATAACTAAATTTAATATTGTTACGTAGTAACAGTTAAAAATTTAACTAAAAACACAAAATAAAAATAAAATAACTTAATAACAAATACGAAGTTCATTTTTTTCCCCTAATAGTTATGAAATAATTAGTTCTTTTTTTTTTAGGCATTACATAAACTAGTTTAAAATAATTTTAGTTTTTAAATATTAAGAACCTTACAATTTTTAGCAATGCTTTGACCAGCTTCAGCAATTAATGTAACTTAAAAAAAAAATATTATATTGATTTACTACATTTCAATGAAGTTTGACAAAGGATACCACATTTAGTTTCCTATATAAAGATAAAATTCTAAAATTCTAAAATTTCGTTATTTTAGAATATTTTTTAATCATTTATTTATTTAGAAATGTTATAATCTGTCTCGTGGACAATAATTATAGTGATATATGAACAAATTCACACCATATATACAGAACATATAAAATTATCAAAAGTAAAATAATAACTAAATAATAATCAGAAAAACTATGTACAATAAAAAATAAAATAACCTAAAGATAAGTAAATTAAAAACACAGTCATACCTATATACAATATATTCCAATCGGATAGAGAAACCACAAGCCAGGCTTCTCCCTCTAACTATAGAAGGAAAAACAGGACTCTAAGAGATCCCAGCGTTACTCTCTCAACCGCGTCACTGGTGATAAAGCCAGTGGAATTTGTTTTTAGAATATTAAAAAAAAAAAAAGTGGTGTTAACTTTTTGAAATCTTTGGACGATCACAATGGATCATTATTGAAAATAGTAAACCAATATTTGAGATTCTCCCCGTAATACGTATAAAATATATATTTTATCGCCACAAATACAATGAAATATTTAATTATTTAACTATTATGTTTTGTCAATGAATGAAAATCTAATGCTTTAATCGAACTAGAACTCCAACTCCGACTTTAAGAAATGTCCTTCTGAAAATCCCATGTACCACTGACCATTTAAGTAAGGCCTTCCTCTTCCAATAATTTCGTGTGTGCGTCAGAAGAACCAAAAAACTTCCCCAGGGCGTGATTGAGTCTCTTTGGAATAATATCTGTGGGTCATACCACATCCAGCATATGGTTCACATGGACGTCTAAAAATAAAAATGGCCACCTGGTGACCTATGACCCAGCCTCACACCATCAATAAAGAGAGTTCGCTCCCAGTCCTCTACCTTCTGATGAATGTGCTACGAGAAAATTCAAGTGGATTTGTTTTAGGAGCTCTGGTGTAAAAAGAAGGACCGCAATCATAGTTTGTGGCAACCCACTTAAGTGAGTCAATATCCGCCAATCGTCACATGAAATCTGTTTTTATCGATTTTGGTTGTGTGGGGGAAATAGAAATTTAAAGCTTCTTCTTTTTTTTTTTTTCTTTTTTTTACTATTAAACTATCCAGATACATCTAACAGCAAAAATAAAAACTTGAGAAATAACGAAATACATAATCAAAGGTAAAAAATTGACATGAATCAAATATACATCCTACCGTGTGATGGAAATATGATTGAGAATGACGAAAAAATAGCAACACTAACACTAAAAATAAATTAACTGTAGAACATTAAAACTGAATGTGGATGTAAATCAGGTAATTACACTGAATCGACAAGAAACCGCTCGACGTTTCCGATTACTTCAGCACTTACTAGACAAACGCTCTGAACTTCCAATTAATTACAAACGACTCCTATACATGACAATAATAAGGCCTATTGGACTTACGGAGTTGAGCTATGGAGCTCCACTAAACCATCGAATTCCTCTCGTATCCAATCCTTACAATCCAAAATCCTTCGTAAAATCCTCAATGCTCCCTACTTTGTTACAAATAAAACCATCCATAATGACATTAATGTTCCTTATGTTTCAGATCTGGCCCAATCCAGATACCCATTCTTTCATAATAAACTTCAGAATCATCCCAACCCTCTCGTTTCTAACATTGCTTCCTCTTCAATTCCTGATAACCCTCCTACGCGTCTGAAAAGATGATGGCCCCGTGATCTCCTAATGTAGACATATCATTAGAGTGCTACCATTGGGTTGTTACTCAACAAGTCTTTTCACGTCATTATATCCATATGTTCAAATTTACTAAATTTATTTCTTTAATACTGTTGTAAATATCATTAAGAAATAAAAGAAAATCAGTGTAATTCCGCAGTTTGAAGAACACCTCCTGCAGTTTGCTAACCATTAAAAATAAATATACACAACTTGAAAAATATTTAATTTACATTTTCTCAACTTGGTGTTAAATAGATCAAACCTATGGTACGGAATAGTTTTCATTTTTCGTGTTGACAACTGATCCCATTATTTCTCAAAAACTTACTCATATTACCAAAGTCTGATGGCTCTAACGTAAATAAAACAACAAAAATCTCAATAATAGCGGAAATATAAAACTGACTGACGAAAAGCAAATTGATTCCAAAGATGAAAATGATTGAATTCTTTATCTCTGACTGTCAAGCTGAAAGTGTCTAGTTCATATTGTTGTCAGTCGGCATGCAAGGAATTACAAACAAAAGCCACGCAATTATGAATCAATTGGCAGAATGACCCATATAGAAGGGTGTCACAGTTCTTATAGACCAAACTCTAGGAGGTGATTCTAGTCAAAATTCCATTTGATGTATACGCCGATTTCGAACTGAAAATGCGTTAAGTCCACTTTTGTCTTTTCTTCAGGCGGTCACGTTTTTACTTTCGTAGAGAGCGATAATACGGAATTATTTAATTAAAGTAATTAAAAATTGCTTCATAGTGTAAACTAGACAAAATTCCCTTCAACATAACAACCGAGAAGTTTTTATAAAGTTTTAATTCCTTCTTCTACTTATGATCTGACAACTTTTCTAGCAACTTAATTATGAAAACACGTTATTCATTAAAAAACATATGTTGATTATTACATGAAATGTGATATTGTATTAATAAATAGCCATAGTGGAGAAAATAAAAATCTAATTGCCACATAAACCGCATCAATACCATTTTAAAGTAATAACTCATTATCGTAAATTAACACTTCTAAATATAAAATTTAAGAAATAAAACGCTACAATTGCTAGAATTTTTTTTAACGTAAACGTTTATGTGAATGTGAACCGTTTATGTACCTTCATATTATTCAGCATTTAAATATTCAGGCAGTTTATTTTGTCAGTTCGGCTTTTTTTTTCAGCATAAAAAGATTATTTTCAAAAAGATTTTAATTATTTTTTATTTATTTCTCTTCGTTTTAGGTGACTTGCCATAGTTGTAATTGTTTCGTATATAGCATGCTTGCTTAATATGTTGTGTACTTTTCTTTTTTATTGTTATTATTCAGGCCTAATGTAATCTTATATTTTGAACTATTTTGTTATTCTCAAGGAACTTTGTCCCAGAATAAGTCCTTTTATATTTGTCTATCTAAACATTAATTTTAGGATTAGGATTATTTATTTCGATACTCAATACCAAAACGATCAATTTCCACAATAGATATCTGTTATAAACAATGACCCATTATCACCTTAGTGATAAATTTTTGAAAAAAAGCTTTGTTATTTCAATGTATTTTTTAATTAATAAAAAGTCTATTTTCATAATTAATTTACTAAAATAGATTTCAGATCACAAGAAAAAGAAGGAATTAAAACTTTGTTAAATCATTAACTTTGTTAACTGCTCTTATTAAGTCATCGGTGGTTAATTTTGTTCAATAAACAAATACACTGGCGTGACATATCAAATTACATAAATTTTCACACAGAGGTCAATTTCGACTCTATTCTATAACAAACCCCAAATAAATCGATATGTAATTAAAACTTATTAAACAAAGACATATCATGAGCATGAATGGCGGGACATCCCGTAACCGAAACTGGGCCTCCTCCAAAAAGTCCAAAAGTTTGTTCGGTCGTTTCCTGCAGCTCTCCAGTTTCGGACTTCAAGAAGGGCCCGCGCATCCGCTGAGACCAAGTCCATCCATCGCATGTTAGGTCGTCAAACTCGCCTCTGCCCGTAGAGGTCTTAGGTAAGGATCGTTTTCGGAATCTTGTTGGCAGCCATCCTTTTGCACATGTTCTGCACATCGGAGTCATCCGACCTTCACGAACTTGATTCAATCTTGTTGTATTAAACAAGGTTTTTATTTTTTATTTTTTTATAAAAGTGTGGTATCTGTTGTATAGTTTTTGAATTAATAAACATCACGAATAATCCATGGTCTAATGAAAAATACAACTCCGCGTAGTTTGCTGACAACGCTGAAAAGTCCCTTTTAAATGTTAAATGAGAAAGACAAACTCTAGTTGTATTTGAAGGAAAAGTTTGCAATGAAGCAATTATCCATTACTTGAATTAAAATATTAACAAGGTATCGCTTCCGATGAAAGAGAAAACGTGACCACCTTAAGAAAAAAGACAATTGGACTTAAATTCTTTTCGGTCGAAATCGGGCCCATACATCAAATATATGTTTTTGGTGGAAATTTTTCTAGAATAACTTCCCAGAGTTTAGCCATTGAGAACTATATGTATGTATATATACTAAACTGAGCATAAAGTTAAAAAAGAGACATGAGGTAGTTATCTTATAAATTAAAATCCAAACTATAAAACCATGAGTCTCCAACATACAGATGAATAATTAACTTGCCAACGTTTCGCGAATTCAGGCATAATCAGGGCAGGTCACAACCAACATACACCAAAATAACTTAAATGCAGAAAGCAAAAATGAAATAATGCTGTAGACGACATCCCTCCATGCAATCCAAATACCTAATGAAGGAGAAGGTTCTATTAACACAGCTTTCTTTTTTTTCTTGTATCCCTGCTAATCAGCTGTTCAATATAACCTTCCTTAGGTGTGTTAATTGAACCTTCTCTTTCCTTCAGTGTGTGTTTAAATGGCTACGTGAGATGTCTACAGCAATATTTTATTTTTATTTCTGCATATAAGTGATCTTGGTTTCTCTCCTCCGATGATGCCTGAGAAATATTAACATGGAAATTAAAATCTCCATAACGAAATTCGTTCGGCTGGGTGGAATCCGCCTGGAGCAAGTTATTAATTTCAAATACCTGGGTGCTCATCTCAACGACTACGGATGGGTTGATCGAGACATAGAGGAAAATATTAAGACGGCTGGAAAATGCTTCCACTCCCTCAAGACAGGCTTCTTGGACAAGAAGGAAGTCTCAAAGGTCACTAAGAAGATTGTCATCAAGAATACCTTCCTCCCTATATTGACATATGCAAGTCTTCAACCCTAACTTCCAAGCACACAATCAAAATACAAGCTATGGAAATGCGGTATTTAAGGAAAATAGAGAGGAAAACAAGAATATATCGCGTGAGTAATGTGACCTAAAGAGCAAATCTGGATCTGAGGCCTGCAGAGGAAATAATCTAAGAGAACCAACTCATGTGATTTAGATATGTCTCGCGAATGGCTGAAAACAGAATTGCCAGGGCTACTTACGAGGTTAGATTGGAGGGAAGGCGGCCACAGGGAAGACCAAGAAGAAGATCGGAAGAAGGAATCAAAGAAGCCTTTGACAAGAGAGGAACAGATTGGACTGAAGGAGAAGACAGCTGGCTGAGAACAGAAATTTTTGGGTTAGGCTCTTTAAGAAGGAACCCCACACTGCTCAGAGGTGACAAAAAGGACTGGATTAAGTAAGTAATATGATGCCTGAATTGGAGATACGTTGGCAATTTAACTATTCATCTGTATGTTGGAGGCTCATGGCTTTGTATTTATGTATATGTATATGTTATAAATGGAAAAATCCAAACTACAAAGCCAAGAAAAAAAAAAAGTATTGCTGTAGATATTTCACGTAGTCATCTAAATACATCTTGAAGGAGAGAGAAGGTTCTATCAACACAGTTAAGAAAGGTTAGATTGAACAGCTGATTAGCAGAAATACAAGGAAGGAAAAAAAAGCTTGTGTTATAGCTTCCTTGACTGTGTTAATAGAACCCTCTTTTTCCCATGTATACTATACCTAAACATTTTCATTTACTTTTATCTTATATTTACTTATTTTATTTATATATTTAGTTATTTCTATTGAGATCGATATTGATGGTGCAATAGTAGGGAGAGACTCCTTAAACGAATTTGGTTAGCGCTCAAGTGGAGGCAGTAGTTGCTAATGCAGTCCAGCAAGCTAATGCAGGGAGGGGGAAGTTTTAACTCATTACTTAGGACGCTTATTGCTTTAGTAAAGGGTGGCAAGGAAATTGGATCGGACATAGCAATGAACTTTGACACCCACTTAACTGTTTTAGATTGAGCTTTTTGCCACCGATCGGATCGACATTCTGAGACAATTTTGTGTTTTTGTTAAAATTAAGTTTCCTCAACGGTAAGATAGTACTAAATGCATAGTATCGTTAAGACTTATCATTAGGTATATGGATTATTGTATATCCATCAAACGTGCACCGTCCAATGCCAACTCTTCAAGATCAGCCTTTAAGCTTATTAGCGTCATCACTTATTCACTTTCAGAGATTCGTTCGTAAAATAAAAACCTACTAGTAAACCGGGATTTTTTCGTATTTTTTATGACCAAAAAAAAAGGATAAATTAAAAGATAATAAAGTAAGTTTTAGTAAATATAATTTTCTATCGGAATTTTTACTTGTTGGGCGCCAGGCTTTACCAGCCTTTCATCTCTAAAGAGATAAATCTAGAAAATATCAGGCACTTACCCATTATTTGGCCATCATTAAATATTTATTCTACCATGCTAGCTCAGGTGAGAAGGGATTAGGTTGGATATTTTTACATAGCAGCAAAAAAAGGTTAAGAAATCTATTTACAGAAAGAAATATTTACAGAATTAATACTATGTACAAGATAAAGAAATAAAATACAAGGAAAAAGAGAGAATTTAAACATAATTACTATATACAATTAAAGATAAATAGGAAGATATTTAAAATAATAAAAAAGATACTTATTCTATATACAATAGTATGGCATACCACATATAAACATCAAGAAACGATAGTCAAGATAAAAGATATCGGAGAACATGCACATGCTAAAATAGGAATTAATAATCAGCCACAGGAAACAAAAGAGATAAGAGTTCTAATTTCTTTTTTTCAATGCTTTCATAATCTTAGTTACAGTTTGTAGCGTTCTTTGTAAATGTCAAAAAAATTTACACATTCGTTTTATTAGCCGAATACCCTCAATTATATTCAGTTTACGCAATTCGGCATTGTGTAGTCTTCTAAATGCTCCGGTTGACTGGTCATTCTTGTTTACTGGTCGTCTTGTGGTCTAAATATATTGCGTAATACACTATTTAAGTGTATGTAAGCGATATAGATTATGTACGAATTAAAAATCATCTCTAAGTATTTAGAATTTTAAAAAATCAATGCTTGTCCAATTTTAATCCATTAGTCGAAACAAAGTTCTCTAAAATTTTAGAGCTTGGTATAACGTGGAATGTTTAATAACAAATCACTTCCAACGGAATGGTCGACTCGGAGAATTTAATTCTTACACTTCTCCTAATTTAAGTCAATTTAAACATTGTTCGTAAGTTTCATAAATTGCTCTAGGTTCTGAATGAAAAAAAAAAAATTGAATTTAGAACCTTTATTCCTAAACTTTTCTGTTTTTGTTTTTATCCATGAAACGACCATATCTCCGACATGATTGATGGGAACATGATGATACGACTGAACCCTCTTCCATTTGGTGATAGTAATCTTTGAAATTTATATAGGCGGTCCCTCTGGGATCGGCAATCGCCATCTTTGTTTGCACAGCTTTATAAAGAACAAACAAATATATGATGGTATGCTCACAGAAACACAAAGATAATCGGTCAACATACTGTATGTAAATATGATAAACTTACGGACATATATATTTATATAAAATTTATTTATCAATATTTAACTAAGTGTAACTCAACCACTAACTAATGATTATATAAAAACGTAACGCACTTATCATAATTTTTTTTTCAATTTTTAATCAAAATTTGAATAGAAAATTTGAATTTGCGATTCAAATAGTTCACTTTTTTTCGGTTTTCCGCTTGTATCTGTGAAACTATGCATTTTAGCGATAATAATATTATAACTGTATTCAGCTAAAAAGATTTGTTTATTTATCTATTACAACTCTTTATACTAATAAATAAATCCTTCGATTAAGTAATAGATAAATAATAAAAAATGAATATTGAAAATCTCTCTTGGCTTAGTATTTATGTTGTACTGAATAGGTCTATTGCAATAAACAAAATGCACTCATTTGAAACAAGCTCGTTGCATTTCTGATGCGCAGTTATGGTTCAACAGGGTGAGGTTCCGTATTGTTCAGAATAACCGATGCAGAAAATACAGAATATTTCAGGATAACATTTTAATTAACCCTGGAAAGTTTGCGGTCGAATAAGAATTAATTAATTAGTTTTTGCTCCGAAGTTCTGCGCTTCCTTCTTCCCCCTCCCACCCCTCCTTCCATTTATCAATGTTCAGCTTGTTCTTTGAATAGGCCGGCAGTTCCCTCAAATATGAGAAATTTCAACATATCAATTTTTAACAACTATTTCTGAAAAATTTCAAGTGAAAATTAACAATATGATGAAAAGGCCTAATCAATTTTTTAAAATTTTATTTCTTAATGATATTTACAACTGTATTGAAGATTAGGCCTTGTGTCGACCTACGCCTCACAAACATGGAGGATGATAAAGGTTGATGAGAATTGCCTCCTTATATTTGAACCGAATTTTACCACAAATATACGGTCCTGTGGAAGAAGAAGAAGTTATACACTCCGTATTATGTCTTAAATGTAGTCGATTTCATAAAACTTGGAAGATTAAGTTGAGCCGGCCATTTGATTCGGATTGAGGGGGGTGATATTCCCAAAAGATTCCTTGAGGATAGGATTTACCGCACCTGGAGGAGAGGCGAACCTGGACTAAGATGGATGGATAGCGTGGCGGCTGACTCCAGGATACTACTAGAAACACCGAACTGGAAGACAGAGGCAATGGATTGAGCAGGATGGCGTAAGCTCCTAGAGGTAGCCAAGACCCACCCCAGATTGTAGTGCCAACGAGATAGATAAATATACTGATTCTATTTATTGTCATTTCACAGAATATATTTCAATTTCATGTACGATATTTCAATTCATACAACTGTGTAGCAAAAGACTTATAAAACAGGTTTTATGGAAGTTATATAACACTGTTAATTAAACATCGAAGTTAGTTATACAACATTGCGAGTCTCTCCCTAACATCTCTGAATGAAATGACTCTTTTTGTATATTTGTTGACAGATTTTTATTAACACTACGTCACAAATCTTTTTTTATTTTTTTGAAATGTTTGGAACTTTCCTTTATTTCCATTTCTCTACTTAATGGGAAGTAATGGTTGATTGAGAATTCTTTCAAAAGGGAAGTACCAATGTACACTTACGGGGTTTGTAATAAAGTATTCAACCGAACACAGCTGCTGCAAGTATTAAAGCTTCCTCAATCCTCGAAATAGTTTTTTTTTTTTTTTTAAGTACATAATAAGTATATTTTTTTAATTATGTTTATTCTAATACATCTCAGGTCATATAAAAAAATATATTTTTAGAATAATAATTGTAGTCGTTTTTGCTTAAAACAGAATATTGCATTTTAAATGACAGGATACCCCCATACCAGACTGAAACGACTAGAAACCTCCCGACGTTTTCGATTACTGCAGCACTTACTAGACAAACGCTCTAAGCTCTCAATCAATTACAAACGACTCATATATATGACAATAATAAGACCTATTTGGACTTACGAGATTGAGCTTTGGGGCTCTACTAAACCATCGAATTCCTCTCGTATCCAATCCTTACAATCCAAAATCCTTCGTAAAATCCTGAACGCTCCTTACTTTGTCACAAATAAAATCATCCATAAAGACCTTAATGTTCCATATGTTTCCGATTTGGCCCAATCCAGATACCTATCCTTCCATAACAAACTGCAGAACTATCCGAATCCTCTCCTTTCAAACCTTGCTTCCTCCTCGATCCCTGATAACCCTCCGAGGAGTCTGAAAAGAAGATGGCCTCGGGACCTTCTAATATAGAACTTTAATTTGAGTTCTACCAATGGGTAGTTTCACTTCATGTTGTACATGTCATGTTACCAATGTCACATTTATTTCATGTATTTTCTATGTAATACAGTTGTAAATTTGAGTAAAACAATAAAAAAAAAAAAAAAGAATGACAGGATATTAAACCTCATTATTTTTTTACACAACTAGAGATGAATCTCAGCTTATTATGATATAAAACTCAACTTAATCAATTAAGAATAAAGCACATGAAACAAGTAAATTCATAATTGGTAATTGGTTGACTTGAAAAAAACTCCAGTAAATTAAATTTTTTTAACAAACCAATTTTTAAGTTGAAAATCAAGAGTCGTTTGTAATCAAACAGCCAACAATAACGCAAAACGTCCTAAAATAAAACATCTGGAGAATATATTTTTCTTTTTAAAACACTGATTACTTTTTAAAATATTTGATGCAGTTCAGTACAAAATGCACACAAGCGGCAGTAAAGCGGTACTGGCATAGATTCAGTACTCATAAATGGCTTAGTTGTAGTGCTACAATAACATTTATGGTAGATTATATTTATTATATTAACGAAAAAATATTAATACGATAATTGGTAAATGGTTGACTGTCGTGGATAATGAAGAGAAGAATAGTTGGGGTGGTCAGTCAAAAAGGAAGGCAAAAAATAAATGATAATATTTATTTTTTACATATGCCGACGTTTCGACCTGAAGTTCAGTCCTTCATCAGGGCTAAGAAAATAACCAGATAACAAGGTATGAGAAACATAAGTAGTGATGGTAAAAAAATAAATAAATATAAAGTAAAATGAAATTGTTGGAATAATGACTAAGAACTAAGGGATAAATAATAATAACCGTTACAGAGTGTGGAATGATGAAGTAGGCATAATCAAAAGTAAATATTTGAAACAAGTAAATGTTTCTGAAAGCGGAGCATATTTAGAACAATTAAAGAAGGTTTAAGCGATGGCAAACTCTTCTTTGATTTAAATAAATTTTATCTAGTACTAAGAAACCGTTTTTTAGAAACCGTATATATATATAAATATATATATATATATATATATATATATATATATATATATTATATATATATATATATATAATATAAATAAAACTTTGATCTCCGCTTTTCTGTGGAAAATTAATCTATAGTTTATATGGACTTTTTTATATCTGTAGAGGTCTACGAGACGTGTTACGGGACAAGGTTTGTACTAAAATTTTGAAAGGTTATATGAGAGCGTTTTCTTACGTATGTGTATACTCTATAAATGGTTAATGTTTATTTTAAATTATGATTATTTTTTTTTTATATATAAATCATTGAAGGTCTTAAATCTTCTTGTGGTATTGGAATGGGGTTCGTTGCCTGTGATATAGTTAGTGGAGATAGAGTTGTTGAAAGTGCTTGCAGTGGATTTAGACTTTGATTGATTGGTACACCTACTACATCCACTGCAGACCGTTGAAGTTTAAGCCCTTTATTCGAAGAAGAAGACAGACCTACTACTTCATTAGTTCTTTAGATATAACTAGAGACCGGATCTTTGTTCAGCGAACAACTCAAACTGTTCTAAATCAGGCAGTAAAAAACCGAAATATTCTAAAATTGTATAAGTAACATCTAAAAACTTGCAAAAATCATCTATTTTCTTTTATTTGTAAAATTGATACATAGAAATGTTCTCAACCTTGTATTAATCTTCTGAATTGAGATTTTCTAGCGTTCAAATTTTTTATGATGTTTTTCTGGATCACTAAAAAAATATTTTTGGGACTTATCCTCTTTCCAAAAAACTTTAATAGAATATTTGTCATTTTGCTTCTATTTATTTTATATTTGTCTGTACATATAGTGTGAATATTATCCTACCTCACTATAACTAATGTCCAAGTGACAGATTGTTGTAATACTCAATAAATAAATAAATAATAAAAAATTTAATATTAATATGTTTTTTCGTAATTTCGTGATTTCTCATCAGAACCCATTAATTTTACAGAAGGCTCTAACTTACTGCAGAATTGCAGTATACTGCTCAAATTTTGTCTGTTTATGTTTTTGAGAGTATTGGATTTGAATTCAAGCCATTCCGTTGTAGAATAATAAAATAATTAATTTTTATTTGATCTTGGTAATATATTTTTCTGTATATATATATATATATATATATATATATATATATATTTATAGCGTTCTAATCTATACAATTAAATTTTAAATATTACCAACAATAGAATTTATGAAAACCGTATATGCATATTTACACAATATTGTCGGAGTCCTTATTATAGTAAGTTATAGATTACTATGTTAAATATGAAAGCGTGTTCTAATCTTTCGAGTGTTTTCGAGTGAGCTCGTATTCCTTTGGTTCCTCAATTACAACTATTCTCCGTTACGATATCTTATTTCTCCTTTAGTTTTTTTTTTAGTTTTTTTTTATTTATTTATTTTTTTTTTTTTTGAGAGAAAGAAAAAATACATTTTGCCTCAATTAAGGGCATTGAGTATTTATGATGAATGAAGTACAATCATACCATATATTCAATAAAAGAACAACAAGATTATAAGAAAATAAAATAAAATAAAACTTGGAGTAAAAGAATAAATCAAACTGATATAACATTATATAAAAACTAAAAAAAATATATAATAAATAAAAACACATTCAAACTTATTTACAATATTTACAGTCAGCCGAGGGAGCTCCGAGTCGGGCCTTTTCCCCCACGTGTGGAGGACAAGGCAAGACTCCAAGAGATCCCAGCGCTTCTCTCTCAGCCGCATCACTAGGATGGGAATCCAGTGGAGACTGAGAGAGGGCACTAAAGCCAAATACGCTCATGACTTGAGTGGAGAAGCTGGCCATTGCCAGGACTCCAATGACGTCTTAACAAAAGATCTCGAGGCCACTGCCTCTCCTTAGACTGGAAGGATTGGATGCGTTTGATGTTCGATAATTTAGTTGTCCCCATTAGTTCAAGTCCGTAGGTCCAGATGGGTTTCAGTATAGTCTTGTATATTAATAGTTTGTTTTCAATTGAGAGGTTAGATTTTCTGTTAAGTAGTCTGTATAACTGGCCAAGTCGTCGGTTAAGCTCTTGTCTTTTAAGTCTGGTATGTGGGTTCCATGTTAATCTTTTGTCTAAAAGGAATCCAAGATACCGAACTGTGTCTGAGATGGGAAGAGGTACTGAGTTGAAAAGGATATGTGGACAGGATCTGCGTCGGAGGGTAAAGGTGATATGCTTGCATTTGGATTCATTGATCTTGATACGCCAATTGTTGCACCATTGCTCTATTAGGGAGATGTTTCTTTGAAGGTTTAGGGATGCTGTTTCAGGGTCTGCGTGGGAAGATAGGATGGCGGTATCGTGAGCAAATGTTGCTAGAAGGGTATTAGGATGGGTTGGAATGTCAGCTGTGAAGAGGATGTAGAGAACTGGGCCCAAGACACTGCCTTGTGGAACACCAGCTTCAACTGGATAATAATTGGAGAATTAAGTGCCGCAGCGGACTTGGAAGGAACGATTTGAGAGGTAGGATTTGAGGACTAGATAAAAGGATTGGGGTAAGTGAGTTTTGAGCTTGAAAAGCAAGCCATCATGCCACACCCGGTCGAAAGCTTGCGCTACGTCCAGAAAGGCACTAGTGCAATATTGCTTGTTTTCATCTCCTTTAGTTAGTTAGCAAATTCTTTCATATTTTGTATTAACTATCTTTTATACTTGAAATGGCCAATTGTTTCGAATAAAAAAAAATTAAAGGTAATTTAGAGAAAGCTAATATAGAAAATTAGCCATTTAAGCCCTGTTAGAGAAGAACAATCAGAATAAAACCTACATTTTATTTAAAACTAATTAACTTTACACTGATATAATGAATTTAATCAAAATCGTTAGAGCCGTTTTCGAGAAAATCGCAAAAATGTGTTTAATCCATTATATAAAGTGCCACTTCCGGTTAGCCGATTTTGATAAAAAAGTTGCAGTAATATCCCTATCATATAAATACCTTAAATATGAAATTTCACTTTTGGACGACTTCGTTTTCGAGGTAGACTGTTCACACACAAGCACGCATGCCCACAAATTATAATTTCACAGTTTGATATCATTATAATAAAATTAATGAAATTATTTCTTGTCTTTCTTTGGTTCATAAATGTAAGTTCATAAATAGAATACCCCTACTCCTAATGTTTTCGTTTTATTTTCGAACCAATAGTTCTTTTCAACAGTATTGTTTGGTTATATATATATATATATATATATATATATATATATATATATCTTATTTTTTTGTTTCCATTGTGTTAAACAATCAATAAGCTTTAGTGAAAACTTAAAATATTTATGGAATGCTTATTACAAAAACATTGGTAGAATATCGATTTTATATTTTACTCTTTATTGTTTTGTTTTTTTATTATGTGGGAAATACCAATGAAAAATTATATTCAGAAACTGTTCAATTTATATCTCATGATTTGAAGCCCAATGAGGTTAAGATGGCGGGACATTTCACTAGAAGCAATCCATCTGAAAGTCTCTCCAAAACCGTAGTCGAAAGACCACGTGAAAGGCCGAAAAGGAGACGAGTTTAGAGTTTATTAACCAATAATTACAATTTAGTCCGACCAGATGGAATTTTCACATGGTTATATTTTTTTTTTCTAACAATTTCAATATTATACAATTCTAACATAGTATAGTAATACTATATAGCATAATGATATAATAAATTATAACATAATGTAATGTATATTAAATACTAAATATATAAAGAATAGATAGGATCAACAAAGATGCCGCAGATCCTCATGCCGCAACCTGGAAAGATATAGGCCAAGGCAGATAGAGGTAGATAAAGCTACTAGTTCAGGCGCTCAAAGATCTAACAAGATTTGTACAATCAGCTTTGGGCCTTAGGATTCTCCTAGACTCGTATTTATATATATATATATATATATATATTATATAATATTATATATATATATATATATTATAAACCTAAGAGGAGACTTAAGAGGTATAACTTTATATCAAGACTATGCAACAGAAAATGACCGAGAAGTACGAAATACTGATTGACGTACCCAATTCAAGTCCAAACACACGGAGTGGGAGTTAAAAAGAATTATTTTTTCTTAGCCTTTTGAATTTTCACATATAGTTGAACGTCGATTATCAGGAAGTCAACAAACTAGACGAATTGAATTTGTCTCAAACTTTTTTTTTTTTTTATGAAATCGAGATTTATTTGAAACATTTTCCCGAATTCAAAAATTATATTTTTAAAAAAATAAGCCTTTATTTTATTTACATATTGAACTTCTTCGAATGTTCAAATTATTTATTAGTACGAACAGTTCTATAAGTAACGTATATTGGAATAAAATAAAGTGCAGTATGCATGTAACCTTTTTATATTTACATTAATATTGTGTATCGCTTTTTTTTTCCTTTTATTTTCTTACGGGATTGAGATTGATTTCAAATATTATCTCCACTCCAAAAGTAAATTAAAAAAAAAAAAAAAAAAAAGCCTTTATTTAAATTAAAGTTTTTACTGAATTAACTTCTTGGGTCTTCTGCAATGCTCATATTACTTATTAGTGTAAACAATTCTATAACATACTTATATCGGAATAAAATAAAGTGTAGTTTTTTAAAAATATTTTTTATCTCTTTTGTCCTTTTCTTTTACGAAATTGAGGTTGATATGTAAAATGTTTTTCAGTTCAAAAATTAAAATTGAAAAAAAAACACAAGCCTTTAAATTAAACCACCAGATTAGAAGATAATGGATATACTTTTAAAATAATTAATTGCGAATAGATTGTTTTATTCAATTCATATTATTCCTGAACACAATATATATGATGCTTGATCAAATTATTTCATTTTAAATATTGTCTAAAGTACTACATGAATTGAAAATGAGGTGATTACATTGCAGAGAATTAAATGGGCTCGTAAAATAGTTGGGCTTAGCAACGAAACAATTCCTAAAAGGTTGATATTTGCTGTAACGAATGGTAAACGTCCGATAGGTAGACCGAAGCGAAGGTGGGAAGATTACGTTAAAGCTGATCTGAAGGGACTGGGTTTGGACGTCGAACGGTGGAGAGAGGTGTGTAGTAAGAGATTGATGGTGTCGGCATCGAACCTCCGGGTTCGCTAAGCCTTTTATTATTATAACATGAATTAAATCCTCCTTTTTCCTTTCCTAATGTATACTTGAAAAGATTAATATAGAAAACAAACTTTTTTTCAGGTTATCTTTACTCGTTGATTAAACTATATACGCTCTCTTACCCTTTCCTATGATAAAACCTTATATTCTTGCATAATGTTTTTAATGCTAATCAATTTTATAGCCAAAGATAATTGTATTACTAATTTAACACAGTCACTCTTTTATTTATTATTTTAAGCTCGGTATTCACAAGAGAGGTATTGCCAGCCGTTGCCATAATACTCATATATTTTATTCACAATAAATTTATTTTGTGTATTTAAAATACAAAACAATTGTTTTTTGGATGATAGTGTCTTCAATCAAAACCACAAATTCCGTTTTAGTATTTTAATGAGAAAATTTAGTTACATATTACTTCTTAAAGTGCAAATTACAAAAATTGTAATTTATTTTCTATTTTTGAATCTTTTATTTGAAAGACTGCCGAGGACTGATTTATACGAAATTTTATTATTTGCTCCTTGTTTCAATTTTACTCTATGTATAATGGCGGATATTATCCGAAGATTTTTATTTACTGGACTTGGGCTGAGATTGATTGGTCTGGATAATCAATGTTCTACTATATTTCTCATAGTAAGAATGAAGAAATCATGCTAGGTTTTGTGTTTGTTTATTTGGGCTTTAAGAGGTAAATCCTCAACGTCATCAACGCCTGTTGGTCATTTAATTTTATTCTTTGGAGTTGAGAAACTCCTTAGAAGAGGGATAATAAAAATAAATTCAATAAAAAAATACAAATAAATAAATAAAAAATGTAAAAAAATATAAAAATTATATACATTTTTTATTTTGTTAACCTATGTGTTTTACGAAAGCTTATAATTGCTTTTATGTTTGATTCATTATTACATAATATTGCTGATCAGAGATATTTAAGTTGTAGGTGTAATAAGGGTGTGGCATGGTTTAGGATTAGTTCCAGGTAGTTCAAATTTTTACCAGGTACCAACAGCAAAAATTATATTTACTTCTCATAAGTGTACATATTACCAAATAAAAAAATATTATGAAATAATTAATTTAATATTTGTTTTTAATATCTAAAAATAAGCGAAATATAAAATAGGCTGCTTTCCGCTAGGACCAACAAAAACATGTATAAATAAATTCAAAACATGGTGAGTTCTTTGCCAACTAAAATTAATATATATTTATAAGAAAAGACAAGGTACTGAGTGCTTAATTGGTGGGTTACAGACGTGCACTGGATTATCTTAAGCTTCCGTATCGCCTTCGATTTTTCCTATAGAGAGTAACACTAGACGGACTAAGTACCAAGCGAAAGGAGTCGTTACAAGGGCATTCTGAAAAATATTATTGACAGAGAGAGGGCTATTGCAGTATTGGCATGTTGATGGTTTATTGATAAGATATAAATGAGCTAAACTTTATGATATCTTAACCTAATCACAGCGACCTCCTCTCTGCGATTAGGACGGTTTGATGTGGTCCAGGCCATTTTTTTGATAACTTTTAATTTGCTTGGGAGACTCTCGTTCAACATGGACTGCCAACTATCTAATATTTCCTTTTCAATAGGAAAACTCATTTCCGGAGGTGTTAATATATACAGTACCTTCCCTGCAAACGTGAATGCTATTGGCTGCCATATCTGCACGTTCATTCCAACTATTCCCATGTGACTGGGAACCCATATGAAGTAAACCGATTTCCCGAAATTTTCGAGAATACGGAGGTATTTGTGAATTTTTATTATAACGGAATGTTTTGAGTAAACGTCGTTCAAACCTTTTAATAAACTAAAGAGTCGGATATTAAAACTATTGTGTTTAATGGCATTCCGTGGTATAATTTATGAAGTTTTATTTATTTTTCGAATTGTGAGTAACAAAGGAAGAAGCTGTGGATTCATCATCAGATTTCTAACCTTCAGTAAAAATTAAGAATGGTTCTGGAATATTTTGCAGGAGACGGGAGAATTTGGCTTCGTGCTCGGGAGGTAAGGTATTGCTTTAGGGTAATCGAGAGCTGGATCTTATGTTTTACTGCTGTTACAAAAGAAAATGTGCACTGTGCATATGTTTTTGCTTGGGGAGGCTTTCGGCTAATGTTGTAGGCTAGATTAATGATGCCTCCACCCGGATTATTGAACTTTTAAAATTAATGATACCTCGCGCTTTCCTTCTCTCACCTCATCTTTGCTTATTTATGGTTAATGCTCCTCTTGTTGAATCAATGTTTCACAACAGATTTTTAATCATTTGTACGCCCATCCAATTTGATATATTTATCAGTGACATTTGCTCCCACTTATTTTATTTTATTGTTTTTATTATTACACATGCTTCAATTTTATTATATTAAAATTTTTAATAATTCAACCTTTCAATCAATCGGTAATGTATACCACCATTCAAGTTTTCCCTCTAAAAACAAATAAAAAACCATATAACACATTATTTAAATATTAATTATATAATTTGTAATAACAATAACATAAAGTTTTCCATATTGAAATTTTAATGACGGTATTGTCATATGTTGAAATAAATCTTTTGGACAAAAATATATGAATATTTTATTAAAAAATATTGATATTTCGTAGTATCAATATTTTTTTTTATCCTCTACTGTTAAGGAAGAGGTAGAAGAGAAGAAAAAGTCTTTTTATTTATCAAAATTACAAATTACAGATCAAAATTACAAAAATTATAGATTAAAAAAAAAAAGATAAATTAAGAGGTTTAAATAATTCCTCTCAGATTTTTTGTATTTATCCCTCCCCCCTCCACATTTTTGTGATACGAACATACTGTGGGCGGAATTAAACAACTCTTGGCTTTCTTCAACTCCTCACTGCTCATTATCTAGTCTTAAGTTCAATCAGAAGGCGAGTTATGTGTTTATCGTTAAGATATGGTTGTTCTGCTCTGCTAGCACTCAATGGCCCAAAACCGTCTACCTCTGAAATTATCTCAGATTGTAAATGTTAACTTAGAAACCTTTCGTAATGTATATATAAGAATATAAATATTGAATTAACTAATTCGGTTTAAGATCGTATCCCACTCCTTTCCATCTCCACTCGAAATTTTAATATGCCACAATAATTTACAAGAACTTTATATATATATATATATATATATATATATATATTACCATAATTATTTAGATTGGGAATTAGATCACTTATTTAATTAAATAATTAAATAGGTGACCTAAATCCTAATTCAAATAATTATGTTAAAATATAATAGTCAAAGTAAAATATAATCGATTAAAGAAATTTTGTAAATATATATGTATTATATTATATTATAATATATATATATATATATATATATATATATATATATATATAATATTATTATATTATATTATATTATATGATATTATATATATATATAAATTGCATCGCCTATTTTTTTTCTTTTATTCTTGACTTGATAACGCTGATTCCATTGATTGTTTTTGTTTACCTTTACTAACTAAGGTTACAAGAAAACTTTAACGATGTTTCTCAGTTCAGTTTTAACTAATGTCAGGATAAAATCAGTAAATATGACGTGTATAAAAAACTATCCTCGTCAAGAAATATTAAAATTATGACGTTACAAAAAGTAAAGGAATTTGTACCGGAAAAAGAATAGATTACCACCAATCAACGGTAACCATATTTTTGATAATGAAAAAAATATATAGAATGATAATGCATAACTATTTAAATTATAAATACCTTAATTTTTTAAGATAAGTAATATATAAATATTCACTTATTGCCATTACATGATATTGAAACTATAATTTAGTGTTGATCCTCTACCCTTACAAAAATTAAATATATCACTGCTCAAAATATCGATACTCACTTTTAATTAATATATCGATTTTTTTTAAACCCATTGATACTATTATGAATCGATATTTTTGTCCAATATTTATATATCTACTGTTTTTAAAAATTAAATGTATAGAGCCGTATGTATCGGAAAGAAATAACTATATTCTTTTCGATATAAATATTTACTATAATGTATATATATATATATATTATATATATATATATATATATATATATATATACTATTCGGTAAATTAAAAACTATCTATACGATATTATAAATTTCAACTTTTTTGTGTGTTTCGTTAGTATTTTTTTTCGATTTATTCAATCTTGCCCTTAGATTAATTCATTGCAGTAATTTTGTACATGTATTTATGGAGAAGCGAGCCACACAATATTACTGTTTTATTTATTTATTCATTATTGTTATTTTTTTTTTATTTCGCATGTAAAAACTGGTTAAAAGTTTTTTGTATTCTGTTGTTCTTCGGGAAAGCGTGTATTCTCAGTGACGATTTTTTTCATTGTCCAATTGTTTTCTCCACACGGCCTATCCCATGATATAATTTTGCATTTTTTATGTTGTTTTTTTTGTTCTGATTCTGATTGATCGAAATTCTCAATTTCCGTCATATTTTTTTTTAATTTAGTTTTTTATTAGAGAAATACCAGATGCTATGCCAGGCGCTAAAGTTGTTCTACCACTCAGCGTCAATTTGCAAGAAATGAGAATAAACATTTAAAGAGAACTCAATTTAATCCCAAAACGTTGATATGAATATCTCAATATTCATTAAACCTTGCCAGGCGCCTCTGTTAAATCTTTATGTAATTTTATTCCTTCCAAGGTCAAACAAATTGTTTCTTTATTTTTTTGCAACTATGATAATTATAATAAATAACAAAAATTATTCAAAATAAATTTGCAATGAATTATCTTGGTTGGAATTGTTGACTTTTCGATTCTATAAATTGTATCTGTTAGAAATTATAGGAAAGTCGGTTTGTCAATGTTGGAAATGGATTAAATTAATTATTATTATTGTTTAAGAGATGAACTACTTGCATTTTATTATAATGTTATAAGGCAAAATAATCGAAAACAACTAGTTTTTTTTTTTTTTAGTTATAACATCATTTCTTTATTGAGTAATATCACATTTCGTTCCATTTAAGGACAAATGACAGTGATAAATGAATTCATTAGTAATATTTTAACAGAGAATATACAGCAGAAACTTTCTTATCCAGGACCATGCCGTTACCTTAAAACTTAAATATTTCTCATAAATCAGGTAAAAATTAAAATCCAATAAAAAAAATAAATAAATAATGGATTGATCACTTGGAATTAAGTAGTAAAGGTATGTTTTTTGGTTTAAAAATTAGTTGTCTATTTATGAATACAGAGTTGAAAGATTTTTAAGAACGATTATAATTGAAAAAGTGCATGTGCTTTTATAACGATATAAAACGTATTTAATATTATTTTTTTATTATGAATACATACTTGACTTTTAAAATTGTAAGGATAAAAAATATTCAGGAAGGATAGTCAATAACCACGTTTATTAAGTTTGCCGACGTTTTAACCTAAGAAGGTGGTCCCTCAGGGCTAAAAATTAAACCACAAGAATAATCAATATAAAAGTATGTAATTAAGAATTAATCAACCTGCAAAAATTTCATATTACGAGTTTAAATCCCATTCGCGAGATTTAACTACAAGAAAAAATATAAATAATTAATAATAAATAAGTGCATTCCATACTCGATTTGTTAGACCACTACGGAGCGGGTTCGACTCCCGCTTGAGGACGGTATAACATCCCCAGCCTGCGATTCACACGGAGGCAAGCGACCCCTGTGTCTAACAACATAGCTCCTTTGGTCCTCCAGATTGGGGGTTGCTCACAGAGCTAATAACCGTATCCCGTAAAAAACTACAGGATTGGGAGACGTCAGTAAAAGGTTGCCAACCATCCTAATGAAGAGGGAGTGATTGAGATCGCGTCCGGTTATTATTAACCACGTTCTTCCTGGATATCATCTAAATCAGAAGAGAACCAAACTATCACATCTTATCGCCTAGGACAGTCCCAATACTGCGAGAAGACTAAAGGCGGAAGTCAAAAGACTCAAGTGGCGTTAAAAAAAAAAAAAAAATGTAATTAAGAAAAAAGAAGAAAGAAATTTTTTTGAGGGGGGGTCGGGAATAAATATCTGTATCACCACAACCCATTGATGGTTTTGGGCTCAGTCTATAGTAAGGAAGTACTGTTTCTTGATTAATGAAAATACTTTTATTATCCTGGGACTGTTGTTCCTTTTTAATGAATTAAATATACAGAGTAAATAAGACATGCCAGTGTGGCCATACTTTAAATTACATATTTACAAAAAAATAAGTAGTTAAATATAAACATACAAAAGGAAGGAGATATGAAGAAAAAAGAGACATATATATATAAATATGTTAAAAACTTAGGATTTTTCATTGATCAAAACCTCCTTTGGGATCACCATATTTCTCATATCTCTCGACGGACAATTTCCACCCTCAAACTATTCCATCGCTTCCGCCATCTCCTACCTCAACATACGCGTAGACTCCTAGTTTTCTCTCTCATTTTCCCCCACTTTGACTATAGCTGTGTGGTGTATGATGGCCTCTCTGTGGAGCTCCGTGATAGACTGAAAAGACTAATGAACAGCTGTGTAAGATTTGTGATCGGGGCCCCAAGATACTCCCATGTTTCTCACCACTACGCTGAGTTAAAGTAGCTTTTCCCCTCCTTCCGAAGACAATATTTCCTAGGTACGTTCCTCTACCAAATCATCAACAGCCATCGTCCTTCTTACGCCTACAATCTTCTCCAGTTCAAATCCTCAGTCCATTCCCTGTCCACAAGATCTCGACCTTCTAATCTTTACATGCCTTCTCACAGATCTGCCTCATTCCAAAATTCCTTTGTTGTTCGCTCTGTCAATTTCTGGAATTCCCTCCCTATCAAAATTCGATATTCCCCATCCATATCCAAATTCAAAACCCTCCTATTCCAATTCCTATCCCAAGAACAGTCAGATAGTTGCTAACCATTCGAGCTGATTTTAATAGAGAATTTGATACATACAAATTCATTGATTGATTCATTGATACATTTTTATTTTTTAATTCTTTATTATTTTCTTAAAAGTGTATATTAGTGCAAATAGCTTTAAGTGCCTTGTCATAGTATTAATTGTTTTGTATATAGTTTCGTTTTTTGTATATAGAATGTTTACCTTATATATTTTTTACATTATTTCTTTTTTTCGATTGATTTTATTTTGGCCAGATGTGATCTTTTAATTTTGTTCTATTTTGTTATTCTCAAGGGACTATGTCCCAGAATAAAATTATTTTTCTATCTATATGAAGCAAACATCTGAAAATAAAATATGTAATATAAAATAGATAAACGAAATATTTTCTGAAGGTATTAAGAGAAGTCCCTTGCGTTCATTTAACGATCACTCGGATTGGGTGCTTAAAGAGGATAGATTTAAAAGAGGAAACTGATTGCGCGTAACGAATATCGAGAGGGATAGAATTCCAGAGGCAGACGGCTTGAATAAAGTATTTGTCAAACAGCAGCAGTTCCGCGAGGAGGAGGATAGTGGTCGGACATATGGAATCTAGTGGGATAAGATTCAATGGAGGATTTAAATTATAGGTTCTGAAAAATGTAGGAGAGTCAGTGGTTGTGCAAGTGATTACGACGAAGCTCAACAGCCAGTGGGTTTCCTTAATTAATTATTTAAATAATATTTCCTACTTTAATGATGCTGTATATTTTCCGAAAGACGTCTCTGACCCCAATCTTGATGTACCTAAATAATATTATAAATAAAAACCTACCTTTCACAATCGGTCTAGAAACCTGAACCCAGAGAATTGGAGTATAGTACCCCCACTCCTTCGATGAAAAAGCAATGAATCATAATCATTGTAGTTAATAAGGTCTGCTTTAAGATTATTCAATGAAAAATGAATGGAAACTAACTGTAAACTTTTTAATTTAATTTACACCTTGGCAAACTAAAAATGTATAGTTCAAACAATTATCATATTTTACATTTTTAGTTAAATTATAAAGGTTTATTTATTTTCCTGAAATATTTTTTTCTATGATTTCTATCACTTGTATAAAAATTGAAAATAAATTATTTTTTTTGTGGAAAATAAGTTAATTTTTTTTTAGTACTTATATAATAGTGCATAAAGGTTTGCATGCGTTTTTGCTTAGTTTAAATTTTCTTATTTTTAGGTTATTTTATTTATTGTATATACTTTTTGATAATTATTTATTGTAATTTGGTTCTATTTATTTTATATTTCTTGTGCATATAATGTGAATGTTAACCTATCTCACTATAACTAATGTCCAAGTGACAGATTTTTGTGATACTCAATAAATGAATAAAAAAAAATTATTATAATTTAATTTAATATAATAACTTATGTTAATTTTCTTCTTCCGCCATCATACTCCATTTTTTCTCTACAAATCGAACGCTAACCTTTTTTTTTTTTTTTTCAAAATGGTCTTTGAAGTTTACTTCTTTCCATAAGGGGTCCTATCAAAGTTGCCATTTTTTTTTTAATTACTATTAAATTAATCAGTGCTTTTCGAAAATATTTACTATAGGTTTTGATAAAAGAAAATATGGTTGCCTGAAAAATTGTCAATGATGATTATTAGGGTTCAATCTGGAAATAAACGACTCATATAATTTATACTGATGTTAGGGCGACAAATTTTTTATGTTTGAAATAATTAATAACTAATGAGGGGATTATGAATTTAGATTTTTTTTTTTAATGCCAGTAGTATTGTTTATTACCGCCATTAAGAACTAAGCTTGTTTAAATGTTGCGTTAAAATTGAACGATTATACTCTTTCACAGTTTATTATCTGGTATTAAATTTAACGAGTGTGAGAGTTATTGTGAATTAGGGGCTTAACCCACTTTTTATAGGTCACTTGCTCTATTCCTCAACAAACTCATTACCCTCAATTCCTTAGTGACCTTTTAAGCAATTAATTATCACTTCGCATCCCTTCGGAGAAGGTTTAAAGAATTTTTCTATTTGACAATGGCTTGTTAGTTTATTTTTTGAAGTATTATTTTTTTGTTGAATTTATTGATTTTTTAAAAATAATTGTAAATCTGGTTTGACATTTTCTTATCACCTTTCTTTCAGTAGAAATGCCCTTAAACAAGACCATGGGCCGACCCCGGTGTTCGGGAGACCCTCTTGGGGCATAACCAGCCTTTATAAAGTGGGTAACCTTAATTAAATAATTAATCTAGGGGAAATCTGGCGGTTGAGTGTGATCTTGGCCCAATCACCTCCTTGCACAACCTTTGGCGTTGTAACAGTACTTCCTTACATAGTACTGAGCTATGAACTTTTTTTTTTTTTTTTTATTCCCAAACGGCTATCCTCGTTATAGCACAGCCCAATAAATTATATTAAAACATACTAATTGAAGGACTGCTTCTTCTGAGCACAGAGTAAATGGATATCTAGCCATTGCGGTCTCCACGGTAATGAAATAGCAGTTAAACTCACAGAGGGGGGTACAGCACTTGAGCATCTAGAAAACTGGATTTCATTCCAAATGGTATCGAATCCAATTTTTTGTAATGAAGAACCAGCTTATTTTTCGGTTATTCCTAGTGATAAATACTGTTGGGAAAAGTTCTTATTGAAGACGGGTACCAGTAAAGGTACCCATAAATTTTAGAATTTCTTATGATTACTACTAGTGTTGCCCAAATGCGAGACCGAGAGGAGTCTTGGTCTTGCAAACTCAGTCTTGATCTTGCGCAAGAGTCTCTCAACAGTCTTGCAGTTACTTACTATAGAGATATTATTGTAATTTTATAGATAAGAGAAATCTAACTAAGCCCTATAAAAAATTAGATGAGTCAAATCCATAAGTATATTGGTTATACCAATTATTAACATATAGTAACTAAGATTGTCACGTATTAGTAACTATTTTTTCTTAATTTTTATTTAAAAAATCAATTTTTTTTACCAGTTCTGGTCTTGGTCTTGCAACAGTTTGGGCTTTTTCTTGGTCTTGCGAAGTACAAGACCAAGACCAATTTTGGGCAACACTAATTACAACCAGTGACATCCTAAAGAAATAACTTCATAGAATAGTAGTGGCATATTTTTCACTCTCTATGCTATGGTATGCGGTGGTAATCACGGATGCAACGCATACGAACATATGATTTCGCTTACTGGACTTTATAAATACGAGGCAGTCAAATTCATATTCCTCTGGGTCTACCAACCCTTCATTGACTACCAAACCCCTCTCTAAAAGCTGTTTTCTCGTTATCTGCTCCTTATTCTTCTGGCTCGCTCAACAATTCAAACTATATTAGACTCATCATAGAGATTCTAAATTACATCTCCCATCTTCAGCTATTAATGACGACTCCAAATCCTCGCCAAATAATCTTTCTCTCAAACAGCAAGGTATGTTCATACACATCATTGGTCATCGATCGTCCAGGTTTCTGCACCTTGTGTGAAGATCAGCCGTATTTGAGTTTTGTGCAAAATAATTTTTATTCTCCTCGAAATAAACCGGTTTGCCAAGTGGTCAAAGAAGCTGAGGATTGAAGTTATTATTCTTCTACAGGTAGAAGTTTGAGCGCTTGATGTAAAAAGTTAATAATAATAGAATACTTAGCGAACCCGAATATTCGATGCCGATATCAATATTTGCAAGTAAACGTAAAGTAAAGTAAAATAATATTTCTTTATCATGGGATCAAACCTTTGAAATTATTTGAATAATTCCTGTGTCCGAAATTGTATTTTTTATTAGAATGAGATGAAATATAACATTTTATGGTTTAAATTAATTCAAATTAAAATGATAAGAAGTGTCTGAAACATATACAGTGCTCTTATGCTTTGCAACAGGACTCCATGTTTATAATTGGTTTAAAAATTCCTTCTAGCCATTCAAATATTTTTACAAGACAAGGTTAAAAAAAAAAAAATGATTTCCTGTAGATACACTACGTTCTGACATAAGTACTGAATCCGTTCCACTATTACAAAAGTATTTTTCGTACTTAATGGGACTTGGTCACGTCAATCGCTCCGAATTTCAGAGCAATCGAAAAAGAAAAAAAAATCATGCGACGTAGTGATTAGGAATTAGAGGTAGGAAACTTTTCCATTTATCTTTTTCTTTTTTTTTCTTCCCTTTTCCTCTCGTGTATTTCGTAGTTTAGTGTCGTGAAATTGCTCGGGTTTGATTTTCGATCATAGTTCACCTTAATGAATTCGAAATCGTTAAACAATAATTTCATATGTGTCGTACTGCGTATAACTTCACACATCAGCTCCTTGTTTCTCTCTAATCAGTTCATTTTTATTAATTAATAAATTTAAAATTAAACTGTATTTCAATTTTTTAAATTATTACCAGCCCTCCTCAATACAGATGTAAAATATAATCTGGTGTGGTGCGCGCATCACACAACTTTCACTTACTTTACTCTCTTCTTAGCAGAAAGAAGTATTTTCAGACAAATAAGTGAAAATAAAAATTATAGACGCTATAATTATTTATATTTCATTGTGGGTATTTTCATTTGTATAAGTACCTGTTAACGCCGCATACACTCGTATCTTTATTTTTTTTATTGTTATTTTGTCTCACCATTTTTACCCTTTTTGAATGTAAATGGAATAAACATTTTTAATTTTTTTTGTTATAGGCCGAGGGATATTGTCCCTAAAAAGTATTTACGTTTATATTATTTGTATATTTGGCTTCGTTTGCGATGTGTTATCGCGTTTGTGTATACACTCCAGCCCGGCAGTAATGCCCTGTCTTAGGGATTAAGACACAAATACTGCGATAAAACTGCTGGGATGCGATCTAGTCAGTCTGAAACTAGCCTTTGCTGACATAGTAGTGGACGTCTACCCCCACCAGTCCAGACTACTTCACCTCACATCTCACCTAGCGCCATTTTTTGATATCAGCTGTTCGGCGCATCCGCAGTCGTCGATCGAAATCGATAGGCTATCGATTCGATACTTTCTCACCATCGACTGTTGGACATCGTAGAAGGTAACCAAGTTGGAAGCAGAACCTCCAACTTTGCTCGTTTTTTAAAATTATTTTCCACCGTCACGAAAGACAATAAATTACTTTAATTTTTTCTTCGCTAAAATTAGTTTTATTCTTTTGGACAGTTATTTTTTTTCTCTTGATTTTGTTTATAATTTTAGAAGTTGGTTTTATTTATATATGTTTTTCCTAATGTTTAATTTGTTTTTATTTTCTCTGGATATTATATTTATGTTTTATTTTTTCTCGTAACTTTTCATCCTTGTTTATTTAAACTTTTGTGTAAATTTATAGATTTTTCCACCATAATAAATATTGTAAACATTCAAAAGGGGGATCTTTTATTTTCCACATATTTAATTAATTTAATATTTTGATATGCATATTTTTTTTTCACTTTTACAGGTCTCAGTTTTATTCACTAATTTTTTTCCTTTCATTTTTACTCGAATCTTCTCCACCTTTGAGGAAACTCACTCGGGAAAGATTTTTACTTCGATTTTGAAGTACTCCTGGCCCAACAGTACCCTTATATATACAAATTGTAATATTTATATCGGTGTATACAATTAAATATTAAATAATATCTACAATAGCATTTATAAAAACCGTATATATATATATTTATATAATATTGTCGGAGTACGTATTATATTAAGCTCATGTTACGTTTGGAAGTCTGTTATAATCTTTCGGGCGACTTTAAGTGCGATCAATTACAACTATCCTCCGTTACAATTTTTTATTTCTCCTTTAGTTAATTATCAAATTCATTCATATTTTATATTTTACTATATTTTATATTAGTGAGTAATGTGAAGTAGTCAATTGTTTCAAATAAAAATAATTAAAGGTACTTTAGAGGGAGCTAATATTGAAAATTAGCCATTTAAGCCCTGTTAGAGAACATCAATCAGAAAAAAGAAACTACATTTTATTTAAAACTACCTAATTTTACAGTGATATGATGAATTTAATCAAAATCGTTAGAGCTGTTTTCGAGAAAATTATAAAAAATTGTTTAGCCCATGATATAAAGTGCCAATTCCGGTCAGTCGATTTTGACAAAAAAAGGAGACTCAGGGGACCTCAAAACGTGTGGGAAAAAAAGTTAGGACAAAGATTGTGTTTTGATTAAGGTGTTCACGTTTTTTTACTTAATAGAATAGAATAGAAGAATCAACTTTATTCTGGGACAAAGTCCCTTAAGAATAACAATATTGTACATAAAAATTAACATAACATCTGGCCAAAATGCATATTACAATAAAAAAATAACTAAAAAATAAGTAATAACAGAAGTATTTACATAACTATACAGATATATTAAAGAAATAATATGAACAATATGGTCACAATGCTGCAAAATAGTTGCTGCAAACAATAAACTATGGAATACTAAATGAAATTTGAAACGAAAGATAAATTACTTTTGTTGTCGTACCATTGAATTAATAATAATAATAATAAAAGAGCAGATAAATATTTACTATAAATGATTTACATCTGTACCTTAATGTGTTCAAATGAATACAATAATAATAGTATTGTAAACGTTATAAAAGTCTTATATAATCTATATCCTAAGATGTAGATTGATGGTAGAAAATAAAAGATGATATACATATAGAAGAGTGCATTCAAGCAATAAGCAGGAATTGCTCAAAAATTGTTCAAGATAATGAAATGAAAGTGCACCAAATTATCAATGATAAAAGGGACTTTCTGGAGATCTAATACGGGCGCTGTATAGAGATATATTGCTCGTGTATGGCTACTCTAACAACAGCAGTACAGCCACCGTATTAGACCTCCTGAAAATCTCTTTTATCAATGGCCTTAGTAAATTTAAAGCCCCTTTTATCATTGACTTTGCTAAATTTAATAATTGTTTTCTGAAAACAAAATTGTCTATTTTATGGTTGTTACGGTCTTTAATTTAGAAAAATCGTTTCCGCAACGAACTTGCCGGATGCTCAGTGGTGCCGGCAGGGTTCACAAAAAAAAAAAAAAAAAATCAAGAGTCAATAATTAAATATTAATAACTGTCTTACGAGCGCCCTGCTATTTAATTGCTTGAATTTGGAAAATAGCGAAAACCATAAAAATAAAAAAATAAAAATAAATTTAATTAAAAAAAAAAAGAATTAGAGGCGGAGTGAGCTACGAACTCGGAACTTATGGGTTTAAAAACATATGTTAATTAACCTCATAACCTATCGAACTTTCTCACTTAATAATGACTTTCCCTAATCCCTCGAATAGGGTTTTAAAATTCCTTATTAAACCAAAAAAAACAAAAAAAAAAACAATATAAAATATACATAAAACGTGGAAACAAACTGAAGAAAAAGAAGAAAATAAAACTGGCTATTATTACTACTAATGATGAATTTACTTATTTCAATTGATTTAAATAACTGTTAAATTAAAGGAAAATTATGAACAAGAAATTAGATTCATAAGAAAACAGAAAATACAATCAACTTTAATTATCAAAGAAAAAAATATAAAATTATTATAGAACTAAACATTAACTTAGACTATACAATAAACCAATTACAAATATCTGAAAAAAAAACAGATAGGAAATAAAAACTTATATATACATATTTACAAAATCTCATTGCCGAACTTTGTCCAATTGGCACATTGAGTTATCTGAGGAAGCAGGAACTTATTCGAGCTAGCGTCGTCAGGGTCTCCCCAATTCATCTCCTCAAGCTTTGAAAATGTTCATTCACCAACTTGTAAAATCAAGCGGCACTCGTCGCTGATAATCACAGGTTCTTGGAGAGGAAAAGAAAAATCTGGTGTACACCGTAAAACTAAACAATTTCACACACAAAAATCCTTAGAGTGCCTCTACACTCACGAGGTTCAGCCACTCTCTCTAAACTCTCTTTTGTTTTCCTCCCAATCATCTGTTGGTTATTGCAACACGAAATAAAATTAATACTTAACACTAAGACTTATTATAAACTAATACTTATTATAAAAACTAATACAAATTAATTAATTTTATCTAACCCTCTTCGAGGTAATAAAATAATTCATTACTTTACGAACTAATTTTTTTTTTCGTCACATGGTGTACCTAAAATTTAATTATCTTGAACAGTTTTTGAGCTATTCCATTTTATTCAATAAAAACCGTGACTAACTCAAGAAAAACACAAAATTGGTCTCAGTTCCTTTTCAGCTCGGAATCGGCCGATGCATCAAATGAACTTTTTTGTTGGAAATTTTGTCTAGAGCCACGCCTTAGAGTTCGGCCATTAAGAACTGAAAAACACTGTATAGAAAATGCTATCTTACATTATAATAAAATAAACTTTTGTGTCACACGATTATTTTTGTGATTAATAAAATTATATTATATGTTACCAACAAAACCCTACACCATTACTTTAATATCCCATTTGTTTTAGAACTTTACCTATCATCCAAATCCCCTTGCACAATCCCTATCCAGTACCACCCATCCCTACAATCCTCCTCGAAGGTTGAAGGGGCAGTGGAGACATTTTGTGAATAAGTATACATTGTAGTTTTGGCATCGGCCAGATTCTCCACTCAAGACATGTATGTGTGATAATAGCGCCTCTGATCAGCCTCTACTGGTCCTTAATACCAGTAATGCGGCTGAGGGAGAGGCGCTGGGATCTTCTAGAGTCCTGATTTTCCTTTCACGAGTGGAGAGAAAGGCTTGGCTCGGAGATCTTGAGTGAATGATTTTTTTTTTTTTTAATTTTTTTTTAGATATTGTAAAGAAGTGTTGTATGTGAATAGTTGTTTTTATTAGTTTAGTTTCTTTTTGTTTAGTTTATATACATTTACTTTTAGTATTATTGTTTTTCTGTATTATTTATTGTACATAGAGTGGGAATGTGCTTTCAGAACACTATTATAAATCTCCTTGATTGTGACAGATTGTAATATCTCTCAATAACCATGTTAAAAAATAATTTATTTATTCAGTATTACAACAATCTGTCACTTGGACATTAGTTATAGTGAGGTAGGATAACATTCACACTATATGTACAAAAAATAAAAAATAAATAGAAGAAAAATAAAATAAAATTATAGATATATACCATTGATCTTGTCGGAAAGCCTTTATCATTTTTTTTTTAATTTATATGTAATGGGTAAATTTTATTTATTATTTTTTTTTTAAATCAAGCGCCATTAATTAATAATAAAAATAAAAATTAACTATTATAAATAGTTGTTTAACAATTACCAAATAGTTTGCAGGTCAGACAAGAACTGAGGGCTTAAGGGAATCGTACGGTTTTTGATGGGAGGTGTTATTTTGGGTTGAAACGTCGGCAAACTTAATAAACATGATTGTTGATTGCTTATCCTGACTATTTTCATCCTCACAATTTTAACAGTCAACTATAAATCCTAAATGCCCTTTTGCAATTGTATTCTTTATTTTTATTAATTTATTTAAAATTAATTTCTACATAAATTTGGGTTGTATGTTACCAAGTTTTTTTTTTTTTTTATGCACCGTTATTATTTTTTGTTAGTGTTTTTTTTTTTTTAATAGACGGAGATGTTTCATTATATTATGTTTTTATTATTAATGGAGGTATGACTGTATTTTTATGTTTTTAATTTACTTATATTTAGGTTATTTTATTTTTTTATTGTATATAGTTTTTATTTATTATTATTTAGTTATTATTTCACTTTTGTTTCTTTTTTGTATATACGGTGTGAATGTGTTCATTTATCAATGTAATTATTGTCCCTGTGACAGAATATTATATGTCTAAATAAATAAATAAAATAAAAAAAAATTATTAATGGAGTCTTAAAATTTGTAAGAAAGTTTATGAATTGATTATAAATTATTTTTTGCTTACAGAGTTTGGAATTTGTATTGTTTTAGGTGTCAACTCTGATGAAGTTAAAACTTGGACCAAGGCCAAAGGACAAAGCGTCTACTTCATAACCCGGAATGGCAGCGTTGTCGACGCCCAAGCTGGAAGCAAAGCCATACTGCCCTGCACTGTCCGCAATCTCTGTGATGGAACTGTGAGTAAATTTTATTTTATTCATCTCTTATATGTTATTCCACAGGCGGATCTTCAATGGAGGAGGGGGCTTTCAGACTGAAGCCTCCTCCCCCCATAAATGGTAAGATATAACCATATATAAAGATAAAAGTTATCTCTGAAAGTATCATTTATTCGTCTAATTAGGACTAAAACAATCACTTAAACACTCATTTCATAGAGGTAGTCAGTTTCTTTCTTTCTTCCGAAGTAATTAACCTAATATATACATACAAAAATAAAATCTTTCTGGCTGAAGCCCTCCTCCCAAAATTAAATCCTGGATCCGTCAGTGTTTCATTCCAATGCATTATTGCCTATAGCAATACCCCAAAATAAGTGACAATCGGTTAAATATATTAATAAAATTACGACATTCTTGTCATAAAAATTTAAAAAAAATCACCTGATCACTATTAATTGGATGGATGGGCAAATCATATTTATATGAACTAGAAGTGAAGTAAATTTTCTTTTGGTACGTATAGTCCCTTGAGAATAATTGATCAATTTGGGACGTGGGAACTGGAGACCCAGAAGAAGTGTCTAATGAAGCTATTCATTAGTCTCTTCAATCCTACATCATGCCACCAGACACTCCACCGCATACAAGGCAATAATAATTGGTATGGGATAAATGAGAGTGTATTCTTGGAGCCAACAGGTTTGGGTTTCAAGGAGCATATAATCGCGGAATCTCAGAAAGTAACTAGTATAGTGCAGCGATAGATTTTCATATAGTTTGAAAAATATTTGTGATTCCAGGACAGGTATTAGTCATCTATTACTCACTCCGAAATTTCTAACGGAAGTGTATTGTGTGTGTGGAAATGAATAGGTAAGTCATCAAGGTATAGAAGGGGAATGGCTTTGGTCTTCTCAACTTTCATACTCAAACCATTATTTGCTGACCATACGTTGATAGTGTTCTATGTTGATAGTGATACGTTGATGTGATCTTCTTGTTACCTTCGGGTCGCTTCAAGCATCACGGGAGGATAGAAGGAATGGTAGATTTATAGGTGTTCAGCATAAATGGTATTGGGAATGGTTGATGAAACCAAGAAGATCGTTAATTTTGTAGGATAAAAGTATCGGTGAAAGCGAAGACCCTTGAGGGACGCCACGTGTTAGTAAGAGCGGGAAGGGTGGAGTTTTATTTGGGAATGATAACAGTTTGGGTTCTAAATGATAATTTTTTAAAAATCTTATTATTAAGATAATAATATTAAACATCCCCTGTTGGATTTTAATGCCAGTAGCGTGTTTGTGAGAGAAGCAATGAGATCTGAAATTTTGCTTTCACGTCCACAAGTGGGTTATTATTTTGATTTATTGAACTTTCAGGTAGTTTTTTTTTATATGTTTTAAAATATGGTTATTTTTTTATTATTCTATTTTATTTTTATTTTTTTGTAAATATTGTATGAATGGTATCTTTTATCATTATTTCCACAATGTCATACATTGTGACATCGTGTAAAACAACTCAATGAAAACATTCATGATGAACAACTTTATTTAGGTTCTTCATTTTCTGTGTGATTTTTATATAACTATTATATTTAATCAATATATGTTTAAGTTTATAAAAAAAAAAAAAAAAAAAAAAACCTTTAGTATCACACATTTTTATTCTATAATTAAAATATCTTTTTAATAAGAATTATTATTCTTTTTTCATTTGATACCCAATTATTAGTCAAAAGCAGGATGTTGCTCTAGATGATACGTTTTAGAACATGAGTTAGAAATTTGACGATGTAGCACATTATTATTAATTTTAAGCCTTGCATCCACAAGATAATTGGGATTGCAGTTCCTAAGATGGGAATAAATATCCCGAAACGTCAAATAACTTAATAACAAGTAACGTTGATAATATAAATATACTCAATTGTTACCAATTTGAAGTTATTTTTGCCAAATAAAATAAAAAATAAATAAATAAATAAAAAGAAAATATAATAGTCAATGAAAACAGTTTAATCGATAAGTGATTGAAGTTATACAAAACACCTTTTAATCTCACACATTTTTATTTCGTAATTAAAACATCTTTTTGATAAGAATTATTATTTTATGTTTTGGTTTTAAAAAGCCAATTTAAAAATATTTTTTTATCTATTGATTATATCTGATAGTTAATAAAAATAGTTTAATTGTAAAAAAAAAAGTATGAAGACTTCCAAAATTAATTATATCATTTTCTTCAGTTGAATAAAAAAATATATATTTCTATTATTAATTCATAAATTTTAGCTGGGGTATGTAAAATAAAAAACTTTTAATTTTATGAAACTATAATTTTTTTTTTACTTAATATTAATTTTATAATCACTCTACATGATAGTAATGATTTTTGTTTTTAATTATTTGAGTAACATATTTTATTTGTAAAATTTATTTTGTGTAATGACAAAAAAAAAATTAATTGTCGATTAAAATATGAGTAAGATTCCAATTTGAGTATATTTAATTAAATTGTTAAATTTCTTGTTTTATTCCACACAATTCTATTGGTTACCTATAACCTATTTATTTATTCTAAATTTTAACCTAAAATGTATTCTTTGCAAATCACCAATATTTCAAGGTCCATGATTTGTCGTTTGGGAACAGCTATAGGAGAAGCCGTTTTTTAAGTATAGTCTTATCAATGAATAACGCACGGCTAAGAGAAAGAAGAAGACGGAATTTTATAAAATCGGTACATTGATATGTTTTTGAGCTTAATGTTTTTCTTTTAGTAGTAAAATCATTAAATGTTTACCATATCCTTCATTGGGTTGAGGCTCAGGTGGATCCACGAGGGGGGGGGGGTTCGCTTTCGGGCTAAAGCTCCCCCCCAAAATGGTAAATTATAACCATCTTTTACAGAAAAAGAATATTAAAAACTATTTCTTAAAGGATTCTTTGAGTAATTACATTAAATAGGGCTTCAAGAACTACTTAAGCACCATTTCATACAGGTAATGAATTTCTTTCTTTTTTTTTTCACATTAATCATCGTTTATTGTACATATGTGTGAATGTGTTTTATTTATTTTATTATCATTCTGCTATAATCTGTTATTTTACTTATCTTGTATATTACCTTATCTTTATATATATATATATATATATATATATATATATATCTTTTATTTATTTTTTTTCTTTCTCTTCTTACTTAGTTATCTTTATTTATTTTCCTTTCTTATGTACATATTGTGTGAATAAATACTATAGCCTTGGTACCAATGCCCTTCAGTGTGGCAGACTGTCTTAATACTGAATAAAACAGCTTTTAAAAAAAATTATCGTTGTATATATATGAAAAAAATATTCTTAATATATATCTTTAAAAAATCCTGGATCCGCTAGTGGGTTGAGGAGAAAAACCTGACGGTTGAGAATAATAGTGAACAGTTCACATTTCTGTAACCCCGTTGGTCAAGAACCAACAATTGCTTGTCAGTTACTGAAAAATATCTTTAATTTGTTTTGTTTTTTACCGGAATTATATACTGTATCACGCAAGCTCCTATTACCAGACGTTCATGCCAGGTCCATCCATCCTAAGAACGCAACGCTTCCCAGAAAAATGATGAAAGTCGAAAAACCTTTTGCATATCATTGAGGGTTCTTATCCGAACGGTTACAGTCTGCTCAGATAACCTCATGATTTATTTGGTTCAGTTCGTGAAATTATATAGGTTCTAAGCACGCAATGGCAACATCATCGCCATTACGAGACATAGTGATCATAATAGAAATTTCATATTATTAACTTACTAGAGATATATAGTAATATTATAATTATCTGGATCGAACTGATAGCCCAAGAACGGGATCAAAATTTTGTGATTTATTCTAAGAAATCTTTTAGTCATATACCGCTATTATGTCCATCCTCAACATTCAACTTTCTGCCAGCTCAAAGCGGAAGAATTTCAAAATGGCGTCATTGAAAAGGGAGGGGGGGACAAATGCTGTAAAAAATGTTATATGTATAAAATATTCTATCATATTGATTTTTTTCTGCGCTACTGTTCGAGGGAACATCACAGTATGCTTAATATCTAAGTTTCATCATACTATAAAGGAATTATAATTAATATTCCCATTTTATCCATCATTGACTGTATTGCAAGCTTGAACTTGAATTGAGACTCATTCAATTATTTGAGACTTTTCAATATTTATTTTAAAACCTTTTTTATGAAATTAAAGGAAAACTACAATTACACAACTTATAGTTATTCAATTAACTGATTTTATTTCAAGAAATAATTAAAATAGGAATAATTTAAATTAACCCAATTTTTATTATATTTGTACTTTTAAAAAATCTAAAAATTATCTATTTTAAAAATTGAATACTGGACATCAATAAATGGGGTAAGTGGCAAAACATTGATTTTATGATATTCGATTTCTGTATCTAAACATTTTTTTTTTTAAACCTAAGCCAATTTTTATTTACTACGTAGAATATGATTTATATTGCTAATTATTTAATTTTTAAAAATTTCATTCTTATGAATCAAAATAAATGTTTTTGTTTTTTTTTAAACATAGACAGTGCTAAGTGACATGACATCTAACAGTCTAGCATCTCAGGCGTTTTCTGATATAAAGTTTATCAAATACGAATTAGTGTCCATTGATCAACTCTACTTGGAGAAAGATATAATATTTTCTTTTAAGTACAGCAGCAGTTGTTACTCAGGAGTACTTGTCTTTTTTTTATTCGGTTATAATAAATTTTTAAATAACAAAGTTGTCGAATATATAACAGATAATCGCTTTGTTTAGAACTTTTAAAGAGCTTCAAATTTCCAGGTAATTAACATTTTCTTGTCTATCGAAGAAGTAGATTAGCGTAATAAATGACAACTTTATTATATATTTATTTAGGGGTGCATGTGTATTCATTTTTCTATTCCGAACCAAGTGAAACAAAAAGTAAATCGATAGCTTTAAAAAACATTACATCAAAGTAAAAACATAACATTTTCTGAAAATTTGGATTAATGACACAGGCGATTGGGGAGACGATAGTAGAAAGTTTTACTTTCTCCAATAATTTTAAAACCCGAACAGTTTTAAGATTTGAGAACCGATCTAAAACTAAAAATTAAATTAATGTAAAAATTAAGATAACAAATTTTACTGAAAGAGTAACTATTATTTGAAATAAATACTAAATAAATTACCTTTCAGGATTAGAAATTGTTGAAAAGTTTAGTTCAACTATAGCCTATAATATATACGCTAAGAAAAGACCATTTTTGTAAAATTCTATTTGTTACAGAGTGAAAGACCTTTTTTTCTCTTTTAAACTAGATTAGAAAACCATTTGGGTTCATCAAAACCCAACATATTCGTAGCAGATTGCGAAAAATTTCGAACAAACTCAAAATTCTCCAAACGAGTAATGGCTGGTATTGACTGTAATTAATCTTTTCTTGTTCATATAATTTTGATTACTAAAATTACTAAAAGATGAAGGAAATAAATAACGTTAATTCAGGTGAAAAGCTCATTGATTGAATTATGCAGCTAACAATTTCTTAACGTTACATAAAATGTATACCCAGAAAAATCACTCGTACTTCTAAATAAAAGAATAAAAGCAAGATTTATTTTTCAAAGAATTCTGACATACGTCTTTAAATTAACTACATAGAAAGTAAAAGATTCCAACCGGTTCTTTTTCTGTTGCTAATCACATAATTTTCAAATTTGCTTGTCAGATTTGTAAAAGCTTTCAAAATTTTATCTGACTTTATTAAATCTGCTACCAGAAAGTGGTCTAAAACCTTTCTTATTGGTTTTTTACCTGCTGCCAATTTTTTGCGATTTTTAAAGCTGTCATATTCGTAACATAGTGCTGTGATGTGTGGTGATGATGTAATACAAATGTGGTAATACAAAAAAGAATTGTCATCTCTTTTGATGAAATTAAAACAAGAAATCAAGATTCATTAAAGAAATCAATGATATTTGTAAATATAAATAGAAAAGGAAAATAATCACAAAACTAATAAACAAAATAAAGATTTTTGGCACTTATATTTATAAAAGTGAGATTAACAACGAGTATAAAAGAAATAAATTGCTCAAAGAATATACAAATAAAAAGATATATATATATATAATATTATATATATATATATTATATATATATATATATCGTTCTTCATTTTCAACCCACCTTCTCAACTTCTTATGCTCCTCAGCATCCTCTTCATCATCCATAACTACACCATTTAGTAATCTACTAGCTGACTCTTCCCATGTATATTCAATCTTATCCTGCCCTAGGGCAATCATTATCTCCCTGGGACGTAATTTTCTAAGATATGAAATAGGAAGAGAGAGTAAGAAGGAGGAGTATATTGAGAAATTAAGAGATGCGAATTGGGATGAGTACAGAAATGCACTAAAGGAATCAAGAAGGTGGATGGAAAAACTTCCGATATCTAATAAGAAATCGGTAGTAAAAAAAGCGTACTCAATGGAGAAGTGTGCTAGAGGCAGCACATAAAACTCTGAAAAAGAAAAGAGGGAAGGCTAGACAAATAAAGTGGTGGAATGAGGAATTAAGTGAGATGCGTAGAAATGTCCTGAAAAGTAAAATGGTGTGGCTGAAGATGATTGACCCAGTTGAAAAAGAAGAAAGTTGTAGGGAGTGGAAAAGAATTAGGAGGGAATACTGGAACAAGATTGAATTAAGAAGAGAGCAAAGTTGGATGGACTTTGTAACAAAGGAATGGATGAAACCATTTTTGAGAGGTTAATAAAAAAGAGGATAATATATATGGGAGTATGGTCCTGTAAAGTTGAAAAGTTCGTGACACCAATCAGGTGTTATAGATGCCAAGATCTAGGACACCATCAAAGATTACGTGGCTCGACCAGTATCTTTCAATCAAGTGTTAAAGTTTGGTGACGAAGGACATAGGAGTACAAATTGTCAGAAGGAGATGGCGTGTGCAAATTGTAAGCGATATAATATGAAAGATGTGGGAAACTCCACATTGTGGGAAGGTTGTCCGGTGATGGTGAGAGAGGAAAATATTATAGGGAAAATAACTTCATATGAGATAAGAAGTCAAAGGGAAGAAAGAGGAGAATTTATGGAAGAGGTGGAGGATGCAGGCGGAGATCAACACTATGAGAGGAGGGAAGAGAAAAATAAAAGAGGACTCTCCAACACATTTGCTACCTCTTCTGTTTTTGCTCTCACAACTTGGATCTCCTCTCCAATATTTCTTATATCACCCGTGATATCCACCTTTCCTAGCCTTCCTACTCCTTCCATTACTTGATCTATTTCGATTTTACTCCAAGGCATCTCCTTTACCTTATCTTTAAGAACTCCCATATTTCCATTTAGAGCTTTCATTGCACCTCTAACATCTGTAAACATATGTCCAATCTCGTTGAACTTGCTCGTCATTTCTTCACTATTTTTCCTTATCTCCGTTCTCACGAAGTTTCTCAATAGTGCCTCATCTTCTTTGCTATTCTGATTGGTCTCCTCCAGACTCCTCATAACAACTTCCATATCCTGCCCTACCTTCTTCCCAAAATCCTGCATTTATTTCATTACTTCTTTTACTATTTATTTTACTCTGTCCTCCACAATTTCATTTATCGTATCTCTCATTTCATGCTTCCATTCTTTCGGGTTCATATTCTTAATTTCTTGTTCCACACTGACAATTTTACTTTCTACCCATTCGCATCTCCTCATCCTCCTTGCCTCTTCTGTCCATTAAGTCCTCACTTCCGCGATCCTTTCCAACCTGGGTAATATATAATTTAAATGCCTTTAATCCTCTTGTACAAAGGGTTCTATCAGTATAGCCCTTTATATCCATGACCAACTGATCAATCTCCTGACAGTATTCTCTCCACATATAACTCTTCCGTCATTTCTTTTAATTCTTCTGGGGATGAAACAAAAGAGTGTCTTCTCGGCATTTTAGTCCTTATTATCCTTTCAACTATCTATCCTCTCTCCCCTTGACTTTGACTTCCTGTCCATTCAAATACCTCTCCACCACTCACTGGTATTGCCGCTACTTCTCCTTCTGTTCTTCCTCTCTTTGTTCTCTGACCTTTTGGGATTTCAGCCCTATCCTCTCCCTATCCAGCAGCACTTTTTCCCTGCCGTGCCTGGTTATCCGCGCGAGAGGAGCAGGTGGCTTCACCTAACGCAGCCTCCTACTAGGGTCCCGTCCGAGGTTCTTCGGTTGAAAATTCCGAATATCCCTTCCTCTTTTCTGAACTATCTATAATTTTCATACTAGATTTTGTACTATCCTTGACTCGCTTAGGTTATACCATATAGACGTCCGTAAATATGCCTTCTCTGTTAGTCATCATCGTTTCAGCTTAGCTGCGACGATGATGTCCGTGGAGATATGCAATTGGATTCTGGCGGTCTCTCCCCTCAAATTAATGAGGTTGGTTCCCCATCCTCCTTTACGGGACACCACTGGATGAACATAAAACATGTACGAACGAGTATTTACAGTTTATGATCGCACAACTCCGTATTTCCCTGGATGGATATCTTAGATTCTTACCACTGGCCACTGCCAGAAGATTGATCTCTTTTCGGTTAGGTTTTGCTTCCACTTCACCTTCTGCTGAAGATAATCCCGGCTCCAACTGTGCCATATAGATCTGATATGAGTTTGAAAAGAATCCCATCTATCCTTAAATTGCTTACACAATATTATGAATAATGTAATATAACACTACAAAAACAAAAGTTGAATAATAACTAATGATTATTCTTCATCTTCTTCAAACGCATTTAGAAATGCTTTATTAATGATATCTATTAGGTACTGTCTCTCTAGTATGTCGTATATTGTATGGCCCAGCTAGTTGCTAGGAAATCATTCTTTTTTGTGGATTAGATACACCAGGGAAACTGGCTGCAATTTTGTTGAAACTGGTGTTGGTTTCAACATTGGAAGTATTTTTATTCGACAAACTCCGCATATATTGAGCACAAATATCATCTAATTGGCAAATAAAGAGAGCCTGTTCTTTTTGAGGTAGTTGGTCTAACCTTTCTCCTATCACGGATCCATAATTTTGTGCATAATTTTTATTACACTTATTCGAATTTCGTCTTTGATTTTTTAATACGTCGACTAGTTAATTGAACGAGGCAGTCATATCCTCTATGCCATTGTTTGTTGTTTTTTTATGTCTTGGGCTGCTCATATACATACTGCTTGTATGTATTTTAATGTATATTGATATATATAGATTTATATCACCACCTATTAGGAGTAGGAGGTCCTCTTTTCCACATATTGATAAATAGGGTCTAATTCATGAGGTATATAAATAGATCCAATTATCATTTTAATCTTTCTAATGCCTACCATAATAGCTAGGTTCAAGGCCTCAGCATCTCTTGAGTTTACCTGAGGTAGTGGCAATATGTGCAAATCCTTGGAGGCCCATATGCATACGAATTGAACGAGGCAGTCATATCCTCTATGCCATTGTTTGTTGTTTTTTTATGTCTTGGGCTGCTCATATACATACTGCTTGTATGAATTTTAATGTATATTGATTTATATTGATATATATTGATTTATATCACCACCTATTAGGAGTAGGAGGTATTTTTTTTTTTAAATTTACGAAGTCTTTCCACATATTGATAAATACGGTCTTACCTACCATCCTACCATACCTACAAATCATGAGGTATATAAATAGATCCAATTATCATTTTAATCTTTCTAATGTCTACCTTGATAGTTAGGTTCAAGGCCACAGCATCTCTTGAGTTAACCTAAGGTAGTGGCAATATGTACAAATCCTTGGAGGCCCATATGCATACCCAAGGTTTGTCTTCAATTAGGGGAGGTTGGATGATACTTCCTCCTGTTCTCCCTAAGCCTTTAGCCATTCCCCTAAAACAGTAAGGTTCTTGTATTAGAACGAGGGTTGATTTAAGCCCCGTGAGAAGCTTAGCTAATTCGGCCGTAGCCAGTTTATTATGCTGCATATTAATTTGTCTTACCTTAATCACATTGGATTCCATTGTTGTTAAGGGGAAGTACTAAGTGCAGGAGCCTAATGGCGCCTGCTCCTCCTAGTGTCTGTGAGGGGTAGACAGGGGTAGACAGGTTATGAGGCAGTTGGTGGCGCCCTCCAAACTGTTAAGCTGACTAGCTCGTAGTTTATGTGCCACTCATGAGCCTCAAACCACGCCATTGAGATGCTGGGCACCTTAAACACCGCTCACAGGTGTCCTGGGTCGTCCTCAGTTCCTAAATACTGCCATCTCGATATACCAACCAGGTCCTCATTCTGGTAGTCCAGGATTCTTAAGAGTCTGGTGGGATCGATCGCCTCAGCTCCCAACCCAATAACAATTCTACCGGGCCAAGTAGCCTCGGCGGACCGCCTCACTACAAATCTTCGGTCATTGGGAGGGACCCAGTCCAGTAGCCAATCCCTAGTCTCCTCATTTGTGCAGGTGAGGAGGAACCAACCCGGTTCCGCCTGATATCCTGAGTTTTTGAAGGCTAATGGTCTCCTTCTGTGGTGTGGCTCATTGCACCTAAGGTCGATTTCGGCTATGGGGCACCAGCGTATGAGTTGTGCCTCATCCTGTGTGATAGGCTCACCCTCCTGGCTCCCCATTATAACATCTGCAATGCCCTTCCAGCTGCAGCGTCCCTGTAGGATCGGGTATTCCCCTGATCCAACTGAGTGCCTTGCTGTGAGGAAGGTCCTGCTACAGAGGGACCATCTAGGCGATTGCTTCGTCCTTTTTTTGTCTTGTCGGCGGACATCCGCAGGTGGGGACTCCTCAACCGGACTCTTTATATTTGTATATTTAATGGCAGGGTTGGCCCTTGAAGAGGACGCTCGCTCCTGTCTAGCCCGAGAAAGGGTGCTAGAAAGACCAGCCTCCTCTCCCCCCTCCCGTATTGGCTCTGGGGAAGTTCTTATCTTGTCTAACTAAAGGGGAACGACCCATGGTACTCCCTGATAAATGAGGCAGCCTATGGGTAGCCGGATCAGAGATAGGCGTCTGACGCCCTTTCCTAATGGCTACCCGTTCAGCTAGCTTTTAATTGCTTCCGCTCGCCTTTTTTTTGCGGTAAATCTTCTTCTTTAATTTGGTCTTTTTGATCTTCTCGGTCTCTTCCTTTAAAATACTTCCAGGGGAGAACTGACCTGATCTGTCTGGGTCGAAGTAGTTGACCTAAGTAGAGTAGACTCTCTATCAGAGTCCGCCCTTTGTGTTTCTTGTGCAGTCTGGGATGACTGCTCCGTCTCTACATCTATTGCAGCTGGCACTTCCGGCTGCTCTTCATCTGTTTTTTCCATCTGGTAGTTTGATTTTATTATTGTGCCTTGTGTTAAATGCATGATGTCAGTGTAGGTATACTGCCGTCCCAGCCCCAGTCCCCCTTCTGGAAGAACGTGTCACCTGAGAGTAGAGTCCAGTGGCCTCGGAGGAGCAACTCCGGTCCGTGCATCATGGTCCCATCCAGTCACCAACATCTCGCCCGGGCGGGCTCAATCATTCAGGCAGAAAAGGAGCATAGGGCGACAGGAGTGACCTTTGTGAGTTATGTTCTGTTATTGGGTGCGGTGATGAGCAGCGCTCCTCTAGTTGCGAACCTGGACAGGTGCGCACCTCGCCTGGCACCGGATTCAGGTGAGGAGGAAATCACAGGAAATCCCTTCCAGGGCGGCTTCATAGGAAAGGTGATCCTATGGTGTGTACTGTAGATGTTCTTTGTGTTCGTGTGCTGTGGTAGTGTACTGTGTGGGTGTCAGTGTAATTGTTCCCCCAACCTGGAGGGCCAGTGGCTGATTGCGGCTGCGTGACTGGGCGATGGGGCCGCCAACTCCCTACTCCTAACCCCATTCCACTGTAGAGGGATGCTGAAAAAAAATACTAATTTTATATCTTGACCAATAAACAAACTGGTATCATACACATAAAAAATAAACTAAAATGTATATAGTATATATACAATCATTTGTATATATATATATATATATATATATATACAAATGTCTTGGCAAAGAGATAAACAACTGAGATCAATAAGGAAAACTAAGATCAAATTTGTGGGTACCTTGTACGATTCTCGTGAATTTTCAACATCCACAATCTTCTTCTTTGCATTCTCCACTTATTTTCTTCGTTTTTGTTTATATAACATATATCCAAAAGCAGCAGTCAGTCCCACGGCAATTCTTAGGTCCATGATGTTTGCTTGCACAGCGCACACTATCCATGGTTGACGAGCTTCGGTCAGTTGGTTAATTTGCCCCAAGTTTTACCAAACATTTTGCCAATATCCGTTTGCCTGTAGTGTGGGCCCAGCATTAGATTGGTGACAGATGACAGTGAACCTGGCAGACAGCAGGTACAGCACGGTGGTGGGGATGTGCAAGTCTATATTTCTTACGGTAGATAAGGAGCCAGATCTTGGCAAGCAGCTTCCTTTTTTTTTGTATATATATGGTTCATTTAGCACTATAACTATTGATCTCGAGACAGAATATTATTTGTCGAAATAAATAAAATGTCTCTAATGTTTATCTATTGTTTAAGGTCTTTTTATATTTCTAAAATATTTATCGATTCATAATGTTTGCTACTTTACTCTCAACATGTTCTTCACGCATAAATAGTGTTTCTATAATATTGCTGTTTATACCAAATAAATAAATTAAGACAAAAACTAGAATTTCACATTTATCACTCGTTTATATTCCCCGAATTTTACTTTATTAAATAGAAATAAAAACCAACATTAATTAAAACATGATTTAAATATATTCCTTGATATAGAATCATTGTAAAGGTTGAGTGAGGTAGCGTTTTAGGATTTAAGATATATTATACTTATTTTGGTATAATAAGTTACAGATACACTATAATGGATTTATCACTATAAATAATTAGAAAGATATTAACTAAGTTTACTGGAACTTAGTCGTAGTATTTATATTATTACCTTAAAGTAAATGATAATTTTTCTTTAGGTTTAATTGTATTCTGTACTGCATTGGTATTAGTTCCAGCTATATCATTTTCTATCATATTTAAAACACAATTAAATTGACGTTTATTTAATCTAAAAAAAAATCGAAATTTTTCTTCATCTGCCATCATTTAGGTAGTGTTATAAATCCCTTCTCTCTTTCTTTTTCGTAATATATTGCTGATATTCCTTCTCCATATGAACGACATTTCTTCTTCTAGTAAAATAGCTGTAGTCAGAGATAGGAAGTCCATTTTTTTATCTTCAAAGATTTAACGAAATGTTCGAAGATAATAGGCAGGTTATAACAACCACGGTGAGCAATTTCAGCGAAATAGCTACAGCGGTTGGCTGCGTGGAACTTTGGTTGCTAGCGCCAGCGAAATAGTACATTAAGGAAGGTGGTCCGAGGGTGTGTATTGTAGGTGACCGTAGTCTGTTGGAGTGAATGTAGTGTGCTGTATAGAGTGTACTGTTTAAAATGTAGTATATGATTTCCTATTACCAGGAGGACCAGTGGCAGATTTCTGGGTGATACGGTTGCCACTTCCCTACGGCGCAGATGTTTCACCTATCTGCATAATTTCGCGGTTCTATAAATCACATGCATTATGTCTGCAGTTGTCAATTTTTTAAAATAAATGGCATTGGATAAAGCCATATAGCCAGTTAAAAATTTATGATGATATTTTAAGGTCATTTACGGCTAAACGTGTTTCTTAAAACGGTTTACTACACTGCTTATCTACTCTCCTCTGCTGAATGACAGTGTTTGTTTTTATGTGATGTTGCTATTTTCTAGGGATTGGAAAATATTTCATCTGTGAACTTAATACTCGCATCCCATAAAAATATGGTATAGTGTTTCAGAATTCATGCAATTTTCACATTGGACCGAATTCGAACTCATTTACGGTGTAAACAGCTATTGCACAGTCCGTGATTTTGACTTAATCCAAAATATATTTTAATTTCTTCTTTACTCAGATTTATTGTTGAAAACCATGCCCTGTGGGTTATGTTTGGGAATGTTCATTTTTTATACTGGCATATTGGAGAATGCCTTCTTTTATAGTCATATGAAAGTCAGTATACGGGACCAAACTGTTCGCTGTATCGCCTGTGTATATCGATAGCCTCTTTCGCTAAATTATCGACCTTTTCATATTCTGGAATCCCTATGTGTGGTTTAACCTACATGAATACAAAGTTTTTTAGAGATATTTTATGTCTAATAAGATATTATTACTGTTTACGTATTTATAATTATTTATTGTTAGTTTTTTTTTAAAGGACTTTTCCACTACTGTGGTTGTCCTTGCCCTAAATATTCTTTAAGATATTTTTCCATTCTTCTCTACGGAAGGCTTGTTCTTCTATGATTTCATGACCCGCCATGCTTTCTTCTGTCGTGTCTTTCCATTTTACACTTCGTCTTCCCCTTTTCCTTCTCCCTTCTACTTCCAGCTCTATACACATCTTCGGCAATCTTTCAGGTGTCATTCTTTTCACATGTCCAAACCAGCATAACCTTTTCTTTTCAACATTTAATAAAATGTTTTTGTTTTTGTTACCTACATCATTTCCAGAATTCTTTCCCTTCTGGATTTTCTTGCTGCTCTTCTCTAAAAGTACATCTCTGCTGCTAACAATCTGTTTCGGTGCCTTGCATTGATGACCCAAGTCTCCAAAGTATATGTCGTAATTGGCTGGAATATAGCCATGTATATTAGCCTCTTTGTACTGGGCTCTACATTCGAGTTCCAAAGGATACTGTTGAGTAGTGCTGTGACCTTTCTTCCTTCACCAATTCTTCTGTCAATATCATTGGATGATATACCTTCTCTATTAAATATTTAATAGAAAAGGTATTGCTGTGCACGTATATTGCACCGCTTGTTGCATTGTTTATTTTAGACCCGTCTGTTTAGATACAAATGTGATTTGGCCAATTGTATGAATGAATAGCTGTTTAATTTATTATGTCAATTCCTTCTATTTCTATCCGAAATATCATCATAATAGATTTTCCATTATTTTCTGATTTTTAGTTAATTGCTATGGACTGTACAACTATAACTGTTGATTGTTTTTGCAATTGTGCAGTTGATTGAATTAGACTTCGTACAGACTCAAGTGAATTTCATATTTTTGCGGAAGTTTAAATATGGAGTAGGTGGTGGAACAGTAGTTGCTTGAAGAATTTGTGGACGAGGATTGGCGTATATAGTTAAGTAGAGAGTTCCAAAAAGATGTGGGATGAATGACGAAGGATTTGCTGAAGGAAGTAGTTTTATAGAAGGGGATATATAAATCTATAGGTTGAGACCTGGTATTGGGAGAGTGGATAGAGGAATGTAAGGTAAGGAGTGCCAAGATGTAGGGAGGGATTTCGGTTCTGAGGACTTGAAAAAAGAAAACGCCAAATTGTCGTCGGAAAGTAGGATAAAGGCACTTCAACCCGGTGTACCTGAATGAAAGATGGGAGCGCTTGGGGATCCAATATATGTATCTTATGAAACAGTTCTTGAGCTTCTTTAATCTTATTTCTAGCCTGGCAGATAGCCCTCCATACACCAAGCAGCCATAGTCGAAGTGGGGGATTATAAGGAAGGTTACAAGGAGCTGGTCAAAGGTAACTCCTAGGTTTTTGACTGTTGGAAAAAAATATGTATTGTAATGCAGCAGTTTTATTGCCAAACTTATTATCATATGGGTTAATGAGTTAGTTGGTAAATTTTGATGTGAATTTAATTAACGATTGCTGTTGTGGTTGATTAGGTGAGTTGGTAAATAAAATGAACCAATGTTACTTGCGGAGCTGTTTCAAAACTTTTCCTAATAAGCGTCACCTTGATTATTATTTAATTCTAGTTTATTAAACTCTCTCTCCGGGAGCGAGACTTGTCCCTCACCACCGAGACAGGCTCCCAACGACATGGTCCATAACTAAGTTCAACAGCAACGGACAAAGTGGGTCACCCTGTCATACTCCCCGCCTTGTTCTGATCTCCCCAGAAACAACTCCACTAAAGAATATGTGGTAAGCACCATTACCATAGACATACTGGATGTACTCGCACAACTGAACAGGAAACCCGAGCTACCGAAGAACCCGGAGAATGACTGTATGGCTGACAGAGTCAAGCCTTCCTCACCTCCAACACCGCCATGCAAAGACTCCTACTCTTCCTCCTTGCACAGCGCAGGACGAAGTACAGCATAAAAACGTTAGCAGCGACGCCGTCATAAACCCTTTTAAAAACTTTCTGCTCGGGGACATGCTCAACTATTCGTTCGAACCTACCGGCCAGAATCTGATGCAGGTGCCGAACTATCACAGAAGACACAGAAATTGGCCGGATGCCACAGGGTTACTAGGATCGACAACCTTCGGTATCATACTTCTCGTCACCAGATGACACAGAGGGCACAACAGGAGGAGGAATCTCGCTAACAGAAGACCGCAATTCCTGTAATAGTTCCATATAATTTTCCCTCTTTCTTATCCCCTTAATGGCACCCGCAGACCTCCCGGGACAACCTGGCTAAGTCGCGCATTTACATTACCCGCCAATTCTGCAGCCTGCACCCTCAGCTACTCAGCCCCTAGTATAGCCAATTCATCGGGATCCCACCTACGTTTAGAAGAGGGAACTCCAACCAGTTCATTCCGTTCAAAATGGTAAGCTCGCTTGATATGCTGTCCCTGCCCGCGGCCTGAGGAAAACGCACGTTCGCAGAGCCGACAATCAAAGCCGAGACATGATAGTCCATCCTATCGACCGCCGTCCTAAACATACTCTGATAGGACAGACAGTTGGCCAAATCATTGATAGAATGATCGTGGGCTCTTCCCGCAAATCGACACGGGGGGCACCTGCGTGGTCCACCCGAATTCGGACAGTACACCCTATTGTGACCCTCCCCCGCACAGTGCAGGCAGACCTCACTACACCTACAGTTCTTCTGGACGTGGCCATATTCCTGGCAACGCCAGCATCTGGTCACCCCCACAAAGTCCTTAACACGGCAGGAACTCGACTCAACGAAGATCCTGCCCTTCGCTAACAATAAGTTTCTAACCGCCGGCTCAACCTCCAACACAAGTCAAGGAATCCCTCTTCCCAAACTCGTTTGCTGCCACAGCCTGAAAATTCTGCGCCTTGACTAATTGTAGGACCTGCTGTTCAGAAACTTCCTTGGGCACTTCAAATAGCATGACTCTCGGCCTTCTCTTACCAACTCTATTAACCACCAAACCGGCACCGGCCAGAATTCCCGAATCGACCACCCGCTTGCCCGCGTCACCAGAGCCCAAGCTTACCCTCACTACCTTGCTTCTGGCCCTAAAACTAACTACTTGCCTGCCCAATTCTGCTTGCCTGACGGTCTCCATCAACATATTCTTTACCAGCTCGGCCGTGCCCAATCCCTCAGCCCCAGAAACAGGCCCAACCTCCACTACCGTAACATCCTTAGGGGAACTGGCAAGAGTTTCCGAGTACGTCTTACGTGACGGCGCCCTCGGGTCAAGGGGACATGGGACACAACACCAACAGAAGGTGCCGTAGACAACTTCGCGACCTCTACCCTAAGAGCCACAACTTCCTTCTTAACCTCATCCATCGTGAAAATGACGGGACCGCTCCCAGCGCAGTCTCCAATTCAGCATTCTTGCGATGCAGCTTCACGTTTACAGATGCACAGCATTACAGAGCATAACATGCTCATGCACAGGTACGGAAACTTTTCGACGTGAACAAGCAACTCGGTGCTCAAACGGTCGCTTTTGGAGATACTTTCAACAATCCTTTCCCTAATGGCCACCATGTCCTCCGAAGAAATAGTCCGGACAGTCTGCGGCTCCCTGATAGGTGGAAAACCTTAATGACTCTTCAACCGGGGACAATGTCTCTCCAACACTATCGCTCTCAGATACGGATCTAACACGGGATCTTTTTTCTCAGTTCATGGTCCTGAACCTAATTGATGATTCGGCGCACAATCGATTAACTGGTAATGGGTCGCCATGATGATATGCTGCTTGCATTTTTTTTACCCTTGTAATGCAAGATTGTACGCCCCTGACGTAGATGCTCTGCTACATACGCAACCCTCGGCATGATCTCCGCAATAGTCTTTATGATATATAATACATTTAGAAGAATGTGCGGACGTGCGGACCAAAGCTCCGTCCGGGCCCGGCGATAGGTCCACTGACGTGGATTTAATTGGTTTTTTTACCACTTGGACATCGATAGATGTTAAATTTGGCGTAGGTGCGCTATTTTCGTAATCCTCTGGGATTTGTTTTCTCAAAGAGGCTTCTGAAGTGGCCTTCAATCTCTGCTATCTTCAGAGGGCATTGCTTAGGAGCGTCGTTGTTCAGAATGTTCTGTACCACTTTTTTCCTTCTATTTTAATAATTAAACTACTTCATATTGAAATTGCTCTTGCCGACGACTATCTATCTCGTTGGCCCTCTGTGGATTCGACCGACACTTTTTCCGCACCCTTGCCAGATTTTTTGGTTTTATTTTTTCTTCTTACCTTATTTCTTCTTAGGTCAGGCAATTCTTCGTTTATACTATTTAAAATTTTTAGAAAATTGCCTACTGCTTTGTCGATTTCCACATTGTCCAAATTATTTCGCCGAACGAATTTCCTTACGGTAGCCGACCATTTGGTTATTAATTTCTTTTTACTTCCTCTTCCTCTTCGCCTCGATTTATTTTTCACTTACTTTATTACTGATTAAGCCCCTGATTCTAGCGTCATTAGCCTCCTTAGGATGCTTCTTAGCTATATGGATTCTAAAGACCTCTATTACCCGTGAAACTCAGCCCGCAAATGGGGCATACTATTTTGTTGACCTCTTAGGAAGTATTTTCTTTCCTATCTTTTATTTCGCCAATAGGCTCTCCGGATATCTTCGCTGGTTTAGGCAAACTTGGAAATAAATCATAAATTGATATTGTTTTGTCCTATGCTTGGCCATCTTGTTCCTGCCACTCCACCTTTTTTATCGAATGCCACGAATTTGTTATCGGCGCCTCCTGCGACTGCCACAGACATCATGGAGGCCACTAGTGTTTCTTGGACTGACCCACTTAATCTCAGAACCCATACCCTCTGGACCTCTGTAGATTTCTTTAGAATTATTTGGATTTTCGTCCATATTTTTTTATCCTTACATTAAAGTTATAACCTATATTATAATATTTAAGAAAGTAAACAGTTTGCTTATAAGTTAAAAACAAAAATGAATTAATTAAAAATATGCAAATTGATGAAATAATATTAATGATACAATTAAATCAATATATTAAAAATATATACAAAAATTAAATGTCAGTAAGTTAAAATTAATTGAATAGATCAAAAGTTATACTAAAAATTAAAAATAATGTTAATGTGTTAAAAGAAAATAAATAGATTGAAGATATATACACAAATGAAATAATGTCAATAATTTAAATTAAAAATATTTAAATATACATATATATGGGTGTATTAAATAATGTAAAGCGGTTAAAATTACATAAATAGATTTTAAACACATTCATAGGCTAAATAATAAATACTGTGATATAAATACTATATATGCGTGTATATTTAAACAAATGCATATACATAGCCGCAAAGGAAGACGCAAAAAAAAAAATTACGATCCTAAAACAATTTCTAGAATACATTAAACAGAGATGGGAAAATGCTACTCTGAGTACCGAGCACCAAGTGTTTTTCTCAAATTGTTTCACTGTTAGAAATTCAATTACTACTTCAGTTAATCGTTTGACATCAACTGAAATAGTAATTAAATTCTTTGTTACGCAAAAAAGGTCAGTATTTGAGTAAAACATTTGCCCATCTGTGATATAAATACATTCACCTGAATATCCTTATTATGATTTTTGGTATTTTCAGCCAAGAAAAGAAGTAATGCTCATTCGATGACGGGCATCAGGTTGACGTAGTTTTTTTTTCATAATTTAAGGCTTCAACCACTTGGGTCATTATTTCCTTATTTTCACCGAGACTTAGATTGTATTTTAAAGTTTAGAACGTTTCAGAAAAGAAAATAGTTTATCAATTTCATTCTTATTGTCCTGTAAAATGAAGTGTTGATAGTTTGTCAAGTCACAAGAGAGTTTAATCGTTTCGTAAGCTTTGCATTCTGTCAAAATGTGTTTCACTGCCAGAAGAGTCCCACAAGTGTTGCATGTTGGCGAAGAATCACGGACCATCAGGTATCCATGGGTAAGGCGTGTATGACCTATACGCAGGCGCGTAAGAATTACTTCCTCCAACCGGTTATTCCTATTTGACGATGCCCAAGAGGAAAGTTGACATTATATTATTTATACAATTTACAACCACTATATTTACAAAATCTAATAGATTATATGCATAAAATAAAATTTAATAATTATAATGTTAATAGAAAATTAATCTTTATATCTCAAAATTTTTAATAATATACAAAATAGAAATTTTATTAATCAACAAATAAATTAGGTTCATATATACAACATAAAATTCTCAACATAATATATTTACAGTATGTAAACTATAAATTAATTAACAAAACATACTAAACAAACAAATTAATTAACAAAACATACTAAACAAACAAATTAATTAATACAAAAAATACTATTGCTTACACAATATTATGAATAATGTAATATAACACTACAAAAAGAAAAGTTGAATAATAACTAATTATTATTATTCATCTTCTTCAAACGCATGCGCAAAATGCTTTATTAATGATATCTAGTTTTTTATTCACAATCTCTATAGTATATTGTATGGCCCAGCTTGTTGCTAGGAAATCATTATTTTTTGTGAATTTCCACCAGACCAAGGGAACTGGCTGCAATTTTGTTGAAACTGGTGTAGGTGGTTGTGGTTTCAACATTGGAAGTATTTTTATTCGACAAACACCGCATATATTGAGCACAAATATCATCTATTTGGCAAATAAAGAGAGCCTGTTCTTGTTGAGGTACTTGGACTAACTTTCTCCTATCACGGATCCATAATTTTGTGCATAACTTTTATTACACTTATTCGAATTTCCGCTTTTGATTTTTTAATGCGTCGACTAGTTAATTGAACGAGGCAGTCATATCCTCTATGCCATTGTTTGTTGTTTTTTTATGTCTTGGGCTTCTGCTATACATTCTGCTTGTATGTATTTTACTGTATATTGATATATATAGATTTATATCACCACCTATTAGGAGTAGGAGGTCCTCTTTTCCACATATTGATAAATAGGGTCTAAATCATGAGGTATATAAATAGATCCAATTATCATTTTAATCTTTCTAATGCCTACCTTAATAGTTAGGTTCAAGGCCACAGCATCTCTTGAGTTTACCTGAGGTAGTGGCAATATGTGCAAATCCTTGGAGGCCCATATGCATACCCAAGGTTTGTCTTCAAATAGGGCAAATAGGGGTGGTCGGATGATATTTCCTCCTGTTCCCCTTAAGCCTTTAATCATTCCCCTTAAACAATAAGGTTCTTGTATTAGAACGAGGGTTGATTTAACCCCCGTGAGAAGCTTAGCTAATTCGGCCGTAGCCAATTTATTATGCTGCATATTAATTTGTCTTACCTTAATCACATTGGATTCCATTGTTGTTAAGGGGAAGTACTAAGTGCAGGAGCCTAATGGCGCCTGCTCCTCCTAGTGTCATCCTGTGAGGGGTAGACAGGTTATGAGGCAGTTGGTGGCGCCCTCCAAACTGTTAAGCTGACTAGCTCGTAGTTTATGTGCCACTCATGAGCCTCAAACCACGCCATTGAGATGCTGGGCACCTTAAACACCGCTCACAGGTGTCCTGGGTCGTCCTCAGTTCCTAAATACTGCCATCTCGATATACCAACCAGGTCCTCATTCTGGTAGTCCAGAATTCTTAAGAGCCTGGTGGGATCGATCGCTTCAGCTCCTTACCCAATAACAATTCTACCGGGCTAGGGAGCCTCGGCGGACCGCCTCACCACAAACCTTCGGTCATTAGGAGGGACCCAGTCCAGTAGCCAATCCCTAGTCTCCTCATTTGTGGAGGTGAGGAGGAACCAACCCGGTTCCGCCTGATATCCTGAGTTTTTGAAGGCTAATGGTCTCCTTCTGGGATGTAGCTGATTGCACCTAAGGTCGATTTGGGCAATGGGGAGCCAGCGTATGAGTTGTGCCTCATCCTGTGTGATAGGCTCACCCTCCTGGCTCCCCATTATAACATCTCCAATGCCCTCCCAGCCGCAGCGTCCCTGTAGGATCGGGTATTCCCCTGATCCAATTGAGTGCCTTGCTGTGAGGGACCTTCTAGGCGATTGCTTCGGCCTTTTTTTGTCTTGTCGGCGGACATCCACGGGTGGGAACTCCTCAACCGGCCTCTGTCTCTTTGTATATTTAATGGCAATTTCCGCTTTGATTTTTTAATGCGTCGACTAGTTAATTGAATGAGGCAGTCATATCCTCTTTGCCTTTGCTTGTTGTTTTTTTATGTCTTGGGCTTCTGCTATACATTCTGCTTGTATGTATTTTACTGTATGTATTTTTTATTTATGTATATTGAGTTGTATGTATTTTTATGTATATTGACCAACCTTTGAGGAGGACGCTCGCTCCTGTCTAGCCCGAGAAGGGGTGCTAGAAAGACAAGCCTCCTCTCTCCCCCCCTTCCGTATTGGCTCTGGGGAAGTTCTTCTCTTGTCTAACTAAAGGGGAACGACCCGTGGTACTCCCTGATGAATGAGGCTGCCTATGGGTAGCCGGATCAGAGATAGGCGTCTGACGCCCCTTCCTAATCGCCACCCGTTCAGCTTACCTTTTAATTGCTTCCGCTCGCCTTTTCTTTTTGCGATAAAGCTTCTTTGATTTGCCCTTTTTGATCTTCTCGGCCTCTTCCTTTAAAATACTTCCAGGGGAGGACTGACTTTGCGTCCCTCCCTGATCTGTCTCGGTCGAAGTAGTTGACCTAAGTAGAGTAAACTCTCTATCAGAGTCCGCCCTTTGGCTTAATGGACTAGATGGGAGCTGGTATGGCCGTACCACCCTGTCATGTCTGGGTTTAACCTCCTTTCAGCTCCCTCCTTTCGTCTCTAGTGTGTCTTGTTCAGTCTTGGATGACTGCTCCGTCTCTACATCTATTGCAGCTGGCACTTCCGGCTGCTCTTCATCTGTTTTTTCACTCTGGTTGTTTGATTTTATTATTGTGCCTTGTGTTAAATGTATGATGTAAGTGTAGGTATACTGCCGTCCCAGCCCCAGTCCCTCTTCTGGAAGAACGTGTCACCTGAGAGTAGAGTCCAGTGGCCTCGGAGGAGCAACTCCGGTCCGTGCATCAGGGTCCAATCCAGTCACCAACTGGCACTAATACATCGTCCGAAATTTTACACTGGGCTGATGGAGCAGCCACTCCTTCCTGGTTAGGAGGTGCGGACTCCTGTACTATCCCAGCGGCCGAGGTGTGCTATCTCTCGTTTCCATCTGTACCCTCTGAAACATCTCGCCCTGGCTGGCTCAATCATTCAGGCAGAAAAGGAGTATAGGGCGACAGGAGTGACCTTTGTCAGTTATGTTCTGTTATTGGGTGCGGTGATGAGCAGTGCTCCTCTAGTTGCGAACCTGGACAGGCGCGCACCTCGGCTGGCACTGGGTTCAGGTGAGGAAGAAATCCCCTTCAGCAGCCTGACCTCCTTCCCTTCCAGGGCGGCTTCATAGGAATAGTGACCCTATGGTGTGTATTGTAGATGTTCTTTGTGTTTGTGTGCTGTGTGGGTGTCAGTGTAATTCTTCCCCCATCTTGGAGGGCCAGTGGCTGATTGCGGCTGCGTGACCGGGCGATAGGGCCGCCAACTTCCTACGCCTACCCTAACTGATATCAATAAGGAAAACTAAGGTCAATTTGTATGTACCTTGTACGATTCTCGTGAATTTTCAACATCCACCATCTTCTTCTTTGCTTTATCCGCTTATTTTCTTCGTTTTTGTTTATATAACATATATCCAAAAGCAGCAATCAGTCCCACGGCAATTCTTAGGTCCATGATGTTTCCTTGTACAGCGCACACTATCCATGGTTGACGAGCTTCGGTCAGTTGGTTAATTTGCCCCAAGTTTTGTCAAAAATTTTGCCAATACCCGTTTGTCTGTAGTGTGGGACCAGCATTAGATTGGTGACAGATGACAGTGACCCTGGCAGACAGCAGGTAAAGCAGGGTGGTGGGGATGTGCAAGTCTATATTCCTTTCGGTAAATAAGGAGCCAGATTTGGCAATGAGCAGCTTCCTTTGCCTTCGATTTATTCCGACGATACTCGTTTTATTTTCTTCAAATTTTGCACGCCACTCACAATACGCTCTCGCTACATTCGTGACTATTTTACATTAAACACTACATCAAATGAGCGTTTAATATGGACCCGATGTTGCTCCGTCACAGACTCAGGCATAACTCGGACGTTTAATGTATTCATTAAAATAATTTAAGCAATCGGCAGGTTTTTTTTATTTTTTTTTATTTTAAGCGTAAATCTTATTACTAGAAGCTTTTATTTTGTCACTGACAAATATAGATAAATTCCTATAATAGAGATCTGGGTTAAAATACAGTTTATAACCAATTTATCCGAAAAATATTTGAATAATCAATATTTTGCAAATGAATTTCTTTATTAATAGAATGTGTGTTTGGACAATTGAGCTTATTAAAAACATCCCAGATTATGGAAAAACAAAAAAAATGCTTGGCAACAATTAATTATAGTCAGTTTTGCTGAAAACATGGCTACTTTTACTTGACAGTAAAGATTTTTTTACAAAAGTTGAGCTCAATCACAATTTTTTTAGTTTTAAACCTCAACTTAATTAATAACAACTTAAAGATTATTAAACGAAAAAGTTTTTGTAAAAGTGGGGTATCTGTAGTACAGTTCGATAATAAAAAAAAAAATCGCGAATAATTTATGATTTTTCTTAAAAAAAAAAACTTGGCTTTAGCTGCTCAAAAGCCCTCTGTAAAAGTTTTAACAATAATAAACTGTTCGTTCATTTGTTGTAAATTTGATCTTGTTTACAATGAAGTAATTATTAATTACTTAAATTAATTATTTCTTTAGTTATTCCTTTCGATTCAATAAAAAACACGACTCACTTATAAAACACATTACTTGGATTTACTTATTTTCTGCTAAGCATTGGCCCATTGCTTGTATGAACTTTTAGTGTAGCTCTTGAGGTTTGCTATCACTCATATAAAAATTGTTTTCTACTTATAGGACAACATGTATATATATGTGTATATATATATATATTATATATATATATATTATATATATATATTATATATATTGTAAAATAATTATTCTTTTTGGGTATTAGGTCATTTAATTCACAATTTAATAAACTACATAAATTTTAGAGTTTATTTTTTTTATTTGATAACGTTTCGATCACTTCTTTTCTTATACAGAGAATGGGATCCTATTCAGAACTGGAAAAACAAACAACCATCAATGGCACAAAAATACAAGTTCTTATATGCCTTAACAATTTTTTTTTTTTTTACTATATTACTTGTATATTGGTAAATATTACAATCTGTCTCAATAAAGGACATTTATAATTGAGTTCAGAGAGCACATTCACACCATATTTACAAAATCAAAAAATAAATAAGGTAATATGAAAATAAAATACATCGAAATAAGAACAAAATAAAATATCATAATGAAGGAAGAAAATATAAATAATAGTAATTAATTATAGTAATTAAATATTTACGCTTCCAGTACTTTAGTTCAAACTTCGTCAGATAACCGTTAGATATGACGCCACAATACATCTCCTCTCTCCCCCCTCCCTTACTACCATATTCTCACTTCTACATCAACCTTTTTAGAGACAGGTTTTTTTTTTTTCTCTTTCTTATTTCAGCCTTCTCAGTTTATTTCCTCCTTCCTTTCATTTCTTTTTTCTGTTTTAACTCTTTATTATATTATAAGTTGCCTATACATTTTGATAGACTTTACAATTCCCAATTTTCTATTTAACTATTCTATTTGCAATATCTTGATTTAACTATCTATTTTCATTTCTTATATAACTTCATATTCCTTTTTTCCGTTTTACATTTTATTTTAAGATTCCCATTTTAATACTTATGACACCTTTTTTGATTATGGTTACTTCATCATTCCACACTTTGTAACTGTTATTATTATTTATCTCTTAGTTCTTACTATTGTCATTAATCTAACAACTTCATTTTGCTTTAATTTGTTTTACCTACACTACATATGTTTCTCATACCTTGTTATCTGGTTCTTTTCTTAGCCCTGATGAAGGCCTGAACTTAAGGTCGAAACGTCGGCAAGTGTCAAAATAAATATTATCATTTATTTTTGCCTTCTTATTTGACTGATCACCCAAATTATTCTTCTCTTCATAAATAATAGCAATAACAAATAAAAATAATCATCTTAGACGCAGGCATACCTACGAGAAATAATTTAATTTTTTTTCCCCTACCTTACACTTACGAGCTTTAATACCCAAGCCAGGGGCCACACCGGCGGCCTCAGTACCGCCCTCCAGTACGTGTATCAAGCCACTGGGTCGCCACGCTCACCCCTGACCCAGTGACCAAACCCCAACACAGACCTAACAGTAGAAATATACTTCCCTGACTTACAAAACATCAATTACCATAACATGTACATATTCGCTATAATTAAAGTATTCAAATCATAACATTATTTAAACCATAACATTATTAACAACAAATAAATATATAATATTGAGCTAACCTTAGATTTCTAAAACATTATAACTAAATAACAATACAATTAAAATATATATATATAGATAGATAGAAATTTATTTGTTTTTGGCGGGTTCCCCATACAAATAGAGCCTAGCTTGGCTATTGTGTTATATACATATCATTTAAAAATAAATAAAATTTACAATATTTTACTTGTAGAATGGGTTTTACGAAACATGAGTAACAATAGAAATTAAAACAAAAGACGATTACTGCATAATAATAGTTATATGAACCTGTTACTATGGTAGAAACAATAAACATATTTATATATATAAACAAAGTATTACTTTTAAGATAAATTTTTTTTTATTTATTTATTTAGACATATACTATTCTGTCACAGGGACAATAATTATATTGATAAATGAACACATTCACACCGTATGTACAAAAAAGAAATAAAATTAACAAAAGTAAAATAATAACTAAATAATAATAAATAAAAACTATATACAATAAAAAATAAAATAACCTAAATATAAGTAAATTAAAATCATAAAAATACAGTCATACTTATAAGATAAATTGAAAACAAACTTAATAGAACATGGTCTATGATCAACAGTTTTGTGTATGCACTTAGTGTACTCCCATCATATAATAGTAAAATTTATTTAACTTATCTATACAATCGATATTCAGTATGGTTTCGATGTTGTGGTTATCAGAAGATTCTGAGATGATGTTTTGAGGTAAACTCAGTTCCTCTTCTAGTTGATAAAAAGGCTTTCTTTCGTTTTCCTAGTATCCATCTCTCAAGAGGTTATTTGGACAATAGCATGTTATTATGGTGTCACATGTTTCGGATTTTTCATTTATTGTTGAATAAAAAACCCGAAAGACTTGGCATAATAGACCAAATGCATTTTCCGATACACGGAGCGCCCGTGAAAGTTTGTGCTTGAAATTGGCTTTTGATATGTCGTTCTGGCCCGGTAAATGGCTTGAGTGTATACCTTTGTAACCGAATGGCTTCGTCGCCTACCACTACAAATGGGACTATGATTTCAGAAAAGGGAAGCTCCTTGTCTGGAAGGAAAATATCTCCTTTCATGATTGATCTCCCTATTGCGGATTTGTTAAAAATTTCACTGTCTCCCTTTTTTCCATACGAGCCAACATCTATGGCCATGATGTTGTAATTTGCATCAACTAAAGCGAGTAGTACGGTCGAATAATAGGTTTTTTTAATTCCAATAAAGGGAGCCACTTCTCTTCGGACTTCGTATCCTTAAATGTTTCCAATCTATAGCGCCACGACAGTTTGGGAAACCCCAAAGTTTGATAAACTCTGCTGAGCTATTAAGGAAGGTTGTTTGATATGATATGGCGAAGGCATCAGTACAGGCACCAAATTTTGGCACAGTGCTTACAATGTTTGTTTGACTATAACTCTCACATAGCTAAGTGATATGCGGAATGCATACCCAAGCGACATGAAACTTTCTCCTGTCGCCAGGAATCTGTAAAAAAACAATAAGTATGGTCAATGTATGAAATAGGAATCAAAATGATTACAATAATTATCTCAATTAATAATCTATTTCTAGTCCAGATAACCATTGTAAGAAGAGATGGAAAGATATTCGCGACAGTTATTTTAAAATTCTCAGGAGAGAGAAACCTCCAACGGGGTCTGCTGCGCCCGGTTCATCCAAAAATGGCCTCTGTTCAACAGCCTCACTTTATTAAATGGAACAGAAAGGGAACGGTCAACTTTCTGCAGCATTTGCCCAGAGGGGACAGGAAATGTAGATATATTTACATCAGACGATGACGGCCCACTGTCGAAGTGGAAGACGAAAATCCTTCAACTAATATCATCCCTCCATCAGCTAGTAACTCGACTTCCTCTACGTTTCACAATATCTCAAGGAAAAAACCTTGGGCTATTATTAATAAAAGGTGTGAAGAACGCCTCATGTTTTTGCAGCGTATGGCTGAAAAACAACAATCAGATGATGTAGAGCTTTTTCTGGGAAGCATAGCGGCTAATTTGAAAACAATGCCGCGAAACATCATTGACAAGGCGAAAATTGATATATTAACCTATGTTACTTACTGTGCTTAGAAACGCTAGTTATTTGTGAAGAACGACCTGTGAGTTAATAATAAATTGGTTATACTAACTTTCGTTCTACTTTTTCATATTTGTGTTTATACTTTTATGTTTGATACTTTTCTTATAATGTCGATCTCTTTTTTTTTCTTCGTTAATTTTCTCTACTCCACTGGCTTTTGCACCACTGACGCGGTTGAGAGAGTAGCGAAGGGATTTGGGTTCCCTGCCTGATTGTATATAGGTATGACTGTATTTTTATGTTTTAAATTTACTTATATTTAGGTTATTTTATTTTTTTATTGTACATAGTTTTTATTTATTATTATTTCACTTTTTTATATTTTTATATATTTTTTTGTTAATAGGCTAAATAATAAATACTGTGATAAAAATACTATATATGCGTGTATGATTAAACAAATGCATATACATAGCCGCAAAAGAAGACGCAAAAAAATAAATTACAATCCTAAAAACAATTTCTAGCGTACATTAAACAGAGATGGGAAAATGCTACTCTGAGTACCGAGCACCAAGTGTTTTTCTCAAATTGTTTCACTGTTAGAAATTCAATTACTACTTCAGTTAATCGTTTGACATCAACTGAAATAGTAATTAAATTCTTTGGTACTCAAAAAAGGTCAGTATTTGATTAAAACATTTGCCCATCTCTGATATAAATACATTCACCTGAATATCCTTATTACGATTTTGGGTATTTTCAGCCAAGAAAATTACTTCTTTCGATGACGAGCATCAGGTTGACGTAGTTTTTTTTTCATAATTTAAGGCTTCAACCACTTGGGTCATTATTTCCTTATTTTCACCGAGACTCAGATTGTATTTTAAAGTTTAGAACGTTTCAGAAAAGAAAATAGTTTATTAATTTCATTCTTATTGTCCTGTAAAATGAAGTGTAGATCGTTTGTCAAGTCACAAGAGAGTCTAATCGTTTCGTAAGCTCTGCATTCTGTTAAAATGTGTTTCACTGCCAGAAGAGTCCCACAAGTTTTGCATGTTGGCCAAGAATCACGGGCCATCAGGTATCCATGGGTAAGGCGTGTATGACCTATACGCAGGCGCGTAAGAATTGCTTCCTCCCTCCGGTTATTCCTATTTGACGATGCCCAAGAGGAAAGTTGACGTTATATTTTTATACAATTTACAACCACTATATTTACAAAATTTAATAGCTTATATCGATAAAATAAAATTTAATATTTATAATGTTGATAGAAAATTAATCTTTAACATTATTAATATTATACAAAATAGAAATTTTATTAATCAACAAACAAATTAGGTTCCTATATACAACATAATATATATTACAGAATGTAAACTATAAATTAATTAACAAAACATACTAAACAAACAAATTAATTAATACAAAAAATACTATTGCTTACACAATATTATGAATAATGTAATATAACACTACAAAAAGAAAAGTTGAATAATAACTAATGATTATTCTTCATCTTCTTCAAACGCATGCGCAAAATGCTTTATTAATGGTATCTGTTTTTTTATTTACAATTTCTATAGTATATTGTATGGCCCAGCTTGTTGCTAGGAAATCATTATTTATTTGTGAATTTCCACCAGACCAAGGAAACTGGCTGCAATTTTGTTGAAACTGGTGTTGGTGGTTGTGTTTTCAACATTGGAAGTATTTTTATTCGACAAACACCGCATATATTGAGCACAAATATCATCTATTTGGCAAATAAAGAGAGCCTGTTCTTGTTGAGGTTCTTCGACTAACTTTCTCATATCACGGATCCATAATTGTGTGCATAACTTTTATTACACTTATTCGAATTTCCGCTTTTGATTTTTTAATGCGTCGACTAGTTAATTGAACGAGGCAGTCATATCCTCTATACCATTGTTTGTTGTTTTTTTATGTCTTGGGCTTCTGCTATACATTCTGCTTCTATGTATTTTACTGTATATTGATATATATAGATTTATATCACCACCTATTAGGAGTAGGAGGTCCTCTTTTCCACATATTGATAAATAGGGTCTAAATCATGAGGTATATAAATAGATCCAATTATCATTTTAATCTTTCTAATGCCTACCTTAATAGTTAGGTTCAAGGCCACAGAGTCTCTTGAGTTTACCTGAGGTAGTGGCAATATGTGCAAATCCTTGGAGGCCCATATGCATACCCAAGGTTTGTCTTCAAATAGGGCAAATAGGGGTGGTCGGATGATATTTCCTCCTGTTCCCCTTAAGCCTTTAATCATTCCCCTTAAACAGTAAGGTTCTTGTATTAGAACGAGGGTTGATTTAACCCCCGTGAGAAGCTTAGCTAATTCGGCCGTAGCCAATTTATTATGCTGCATATTAATTTGTCTTACCTTAATCACATTGGATTCCATTGTTGTTAAGGGGAAGTACTAAGTACAGGAGCCTAATGGCGCCTGCTCCTCCTAGTGTCATCCTGTGAGAGGTTGACAGGTTATGAGGCAGTTGGTGGCGCCCTCCAAACTGTTAAGCTGACTAGCTCGTAGTTTATGTGCCACTCATGAGCCTCAAACCACGCCATTGAGATGCTGGGCACCTTAAACACCGCTCACAGATGTCCTGGGTCGCCCTCAGTTCCTAAATACTGCCATCTCGATATACCAACTAGGTCCTCATTCTGGTAGTCCAGGATTCTTAAGAGCCTGGTGGGATCGATCGCTTCAGCTCCTTACCCAATAACAATTCTACCAGGCTAGGGAGCCTCGGCGGACCGCCTCACCACAAACCTTCGGTCATTAGGAGGGACCCAGTCCAGTAGCCAATCCCTAGTCTCCTCATTTGTGGAGGTGAGGAGGAACCAACCCGGTTCCGCCTGATATCCTGAGTTTTTGAAGGCTAATGGTCTCCTTCTGGGATGTAGCTGATTGCACCTAAGGTCGATTTGGGCAATGGGGAGCCAGCGTATGAGTTGTGCCTCATCCTGTGTGATAGGCTCACCCTCCTGGCTCCCCATTATAACATCTCCAATGCCCTCCGAGCTGCAGCGTCCCTGTAGGATCGGGTATTCCCCTCATCCAACTCAGTGCCTTGCTGTGAGGGACCTTCTAGGCGATTGCTTCGGCCTTTTTTTGTCTTGTCGGCGGACATCCGCAGGTGGGGACTCCTCAACCGGCCTCTGTCTCTTTGTATATTTAATGGCAATTTCCGCTTTGATTTTTTAATGCGTCGACTAGTTAATTGAATGAGGCAGTCATATCCTCTTTGCCTTTGTTTGTTGTTTTTTTATGTCTTGGGCTTCTGCTATACATTCTGCTTGTATGTATTTTACTGTATATTGACCAACCTTTGAGGAGGACGCTCGCTCCTGTCTAGCCCGAGAAGGGGTGCTAGAAAGACCAGCCTCCTCTCTCCCCTCCTTCCGTATTGGCTCTGGGGAAGTTCTTCTCTTGTCTAACTAAAGGGGAACGACCCGTGGTACTCCCTGATGAATGAGGCTGCCTATGGGTAGCCGGATCAGAGATAGGCGTCTGACGCCCGTTCCTAATCGCCACCCGTTCAGCTTACCTTTTAATTCCTTCCGCTCGCCTTTTCTTTTTGCGATAAAGCTTCTTTAATTTGCCTTTTTTGATCCTCTCGGCCTCTTCCTTTAAAATACTTCCAGGGGAGGACTGACTATGCGTCCCTCCCTGATCTGTCTCGGTCGAAGTAGTTGACCTAAGTAGAGTAGACTCTCTATCAGAGTCCGCCCTTTGGCTTAATGGACTAGATGGGAGCTGGTATGGCCGTACCACCCTGTCATGTCTGGGTTTAACCTCCTTCCAGCTCCCTCCTTTCGTCTCTAGTGTGTCTTGTTCAGTCTGGGATGACTGCTCCGTCTATACATCTATTGCAGCTGGCACTTCCGGCTGCTCTTCATCTGTTTTTTCACTCTGGTTGTTTGATTTTATTATTGTGCATTGTGTTAAATGTATGATGTAAGTGTAGGTATACTGCCGTCCCAGCCCCAGTCCCCCTTCTGGAAGAACGTGTCACCTGAGAGTAGAGTCCAGTGGCCTCGGAGGAGCAACTCCGGTCCGTGCATCAGGGTCCAATCCAGTCACCAACTGGCACTAATACATCGTCCGAAATTTTACACTGGGCTGATGGAGCAGCCACTCCTTCCTGGTTAGGAGGTGCGGACTCCTGTACTATCCCAGCGGCCGAGGTGTGCTATCTCTCGTTTCCATCTGTACCCTCTGAAACATCTCGCCCTGGCTGGCTCAATCATTCAGGCAGAAAAGGAGTATAGGGCGACAGGAGTGACCTTTGTCAGTTATGTTCTGTTATTGGGTGCGGTGATGAGCAGTGCTCCTCTAGTTGCGAACCTGGACAGGCGCGCACCTCGGCTTGCACTGGGTTCAGGTGAGGAGGAAATCCTCTTCAGCAGCCTGACCTTCTTCCCTTCCAGGGCGGCTTCATAGGAATGGTGACCCTATGGTGTGTACTGTAGATGTTCTTTGTGTTTGTGTGCTGTGTGGGTGTCAGTGTAATTCTTCCCCCAACCTGGAGGGCCAGTGGCTGATTGCGGCTGCGTGACCGGGCGATAGGGCCGCCAACTTCCTACGCCTACCCTAACTGATATCAATAAGGAAAACTAAGGTCAATTTGTGGGTACCTTGTACGATTCTCGTGAATTTTCAACATCCACCATCTTCTTCTTTGCTTTCTCCGCTTATTTTCTTCGTTTTTGTTTATATAACATATATCCAAAAGCAGCAATCAGTCCCACGGCAATTCTTAGGTCCATGATGTTTCCTTGTACAGCGCACACTATCCATGGTTGACGAGCTTCGGTCAGTTGGTTAATTTGCCCCAAGTTTTGTCAAAAATTTTGCCAATACCCGTTTGTCTGTAGTGTGGGACCAGCATTAGATTGGTGACAGATGACAGTGACCCTGGCAGACAGCAGGTAAAGCAGGGTGGTGGGGATGTGCAAGTCTATATTCCTTTCGGTTGATAAGGAGCCAGATTTGGCAATGAGCAGCTTCCTTTGCCTTCGATTTATTCCGACGATACTCGTTTTATTTTCTTCAAATTTTGCGCGCCACTCACAATACGCTCTCGCTACATTCGTGACTATTTTACATTAAACACTACATCAAATGGGCGTTTAATATGGACCCGATGTTGCTCCGTCACAGACTCAGGCATAACTCGGACGTTTAATGTATTCATTAAAATAATTTAAGCAATCGGCAGGTTTTTTTTATTTTTTTTTATTTTAAGCGTAAATCTTATTACTAGAAGCTTTTATTTTGTCACTGACAAATATAGATAAATTCCTATAATAGAGATCTGGGTTAAAATACAGTTTATAACCAATTTATCCGAAAAATATTTGAATAATCAATATTTTGCAAATGAATTTCTTTATTAATATAATGTGTGTTTGGACAATTGAGGTTATTAAAAAACATCCCAGATTATGGAAAAACAAAAAAAATGCTTGGCAACAATTAATTATAGTCAGTTTTGTTGAAAACATGGCTACTTTTACTTGACAGTAAAGATTTTTTTACAAAAGTTGAGCTCAATCACAATTTTTTTAGTTTTAAACCTCAACTTAATTAATAACAACTTAAAGATTATTAAACGAAAAAGTTTTTGTAAAAGTGGGGTATCTGTAGTACAGTTCGATAATAAAAAAAAAATCGCGAATAATTTATGATTTTTCTAAAAAAAAAAACTTGGTTTTAGCTGCTCAAAAGCCCTCTGTAAAAGTTTTAACAATAATAAACTGTTCGTTCATTTGTTGTAAATTTGATCTTGTTTACAATGAAGTAATTATTAATTACTTAAATTAATTATTTCTTTAGTTATTCCTTTCGATTCAATAAAAAACACGACTCACTTATAAAACACATTACTTGGATTTACTTATTTTCTGCTAAGCATTGGCCCATTGCTTGTATGAACTTTTAGTGTAGCTCTTGAGGTTTGCTATCACTCATATAAAAATTGTTTTCTACTTATAGGACAACATGTATATATATGTTATATATATATATATATTATATATATTATATATATATATATATATATATATATATATATATATTGTAAAATAATTATTCTTTTTGGGTATTAGGTCATTTAATTCACCATTTAATAAACTACATAAATTTTAGAGTTTATTTTTTTTATTTTATAACGTTTCGATCACTTCTTTTCTTAAACAGAGAATGGGATCCTCTTCAGAACTGGAAAAACAAACAGCCATCAATGGCACAAAAATACAAGTTCTTATATGCCTTAACAATTTTTTTTTTTTTTACTATATTACTTGTTTATTGGTAAATATTACAATCTGTCTCAATAAACGACATTTATAATTGAGTTCAGAGAGCACATTCACACCATATTTACAAAATCAAAAAATAAATAAGGTAATATGAAAATAAAATACATCGAAATAAGAACAAAATAAAATATCATAATGAAGGAAGAAAATATAAATAATAGTAATTAATTATAGTAATTAAATATTTACGCTTCCAGTACTTTAGTTCAAACTTCGTCAGATAACCGTTAGATATGACGCCACAATACATCTCCTCTCTCCCCCTCCCTTACTACCATATTCTCACTTCTACATCAACCTTTTTAGAGACAGGTTTTTTTTTTTTTTCTCTCTTTCTTATTCCGTTTTACATTTTATTTTAAGATTCCCATTTTAATACTTATGACACCTTTTTTGATTATGGTTACTTCATCATTCCACACTTTGTAACTGTTATTTATTTATCTCTTAGTTCTTACTATTGTCATTAATCTAACAACTTCATTTTGCTTTAATTTGTTTTACCTACACTACATATGTTTCTCATACCTTGTTATCTGGTTCTTTTCTTAGCCCTGATGAAGGCCTGAACTTAAGGTCGAAACGTCGGCATGTGTCAAAATAAATATTATCATTTATTTTTGCCTTCTTATTTGACTGATCACCCAAATTATTCTTCTCTTCATAAATAATAGCAATAACAAATAAAAATAATCATCTTAGACGCAGGCATACCTACGAGAAATAATTTAATTTTTTTTTCCCTACCTTACACTTACGAGCTTTAATACCCAAGCCAGGGGCCACACCGGCGGCCTCAGTACCGCCCTCCAGTACGTGTATCAAGCCACTGGGTCGCCACGCTCACCCCTGACCCAGTGACCAAACCCCAACACAGACCTAACAGTAGAAATATACTTCCCTGACTTACAAAACATCAATTACCATAACATGTACATATTCGCTATAATTAAAGTATTCAAATAATAACATTATTTTAACCATAACATTATTAACAACAAATAAATATATAATATTGAGCTAACCTTAGATTTCTAAAACATCATAACTAAATAACAATACAATTAAAATATATATATATATATATATATATATATATATAGATAGATAGATAGATAGATAGAAATTTATTTGTTTTTGGCGGGTTCCCCATACAAATAGAGCCTAGCTTGGCTATTGTGTTATATACATATCATTTAAAAATAAATAAAATTTACAATATTTTACTTGTAGAATGGGTTTTACGAAACATGAGTAACAATAGAAATTAAAACAAAAGACGATTACTGCATAATAATAGTTATATGAACCTGTTACTATGGTAGAAACAATAAACATATTTATATATATAAACAAAGTATTACTTTTAAGATAAATTTTTTTTTTTTATTTATTTAGACATATAATATTCTGTCACAGGGACAATAATTATATTGATAAATGAACACATTCACACCGTATATACTAAAAAGAAATAAAATTAACAAAAGTAAAATAATAACTAAATAATAATAAATGAAAACTATATACAATAAAAAATAAAATAACCTAAATATAAGTAAATTAAAATCATAAAAATACAGTCATACCTATAAGATAAATTGAAAACAAACTTAATAGAACATGGTCTATGATCAACAATTTTGTGTATGCACTTTGTGTACTCCCATCATATAATAGTAAAATTTATTTAACTTATCTATACAATCGATATTCAGTATGGTTTCGATGTTGTGGTTATCAGAAGATTCTGAGATGAAGTTTTAAAGGAATTTTTGTCTATAGTCATTGTAAACTGGATAGTGAAGTAGAATATGATGTAGAGTATTGTAGATAAATTGACTGCATGATATACAGGTTTCTTGAGACTCGATCGAAAAAGTTCTATTTTTTGCATAAATCCTAATATGTTCTGGGTTCGCAACTCTTAATTGACTGGCACATCTCAATTTCTTTATATGGACTTTGAATGTAAGGTAAGTTTCGGGATTTACGTAAGAAGGCGAAAAATCATAAAGTAGACATAGAAAAGACCTGCAACACGTATTTAAATATTTTCCGCAACAATAGCCTATGTAATCCTTAATATAATACAAACTTATATTATGATAAATATTGTTATTCTTAAAATATTGTATAATATATTGTCCCAAGTATCATTTGTATACATTGAAGTTGTCTTTATTATAAAAATTATTCATCCAACCATTGTATACTTGCTATCAAACTAAGCTATATTTATATTGATTGGCAACTTTTGCTTATGTTCATTTCATTACTAGTCAATAGTCACATTTCTGTAACCGTATGAAATAACTCAAATATTGTACACGTCTAAAATATTTGTCAGCAAATTATGTATATTCTACAAACATAACTGTTACCCCCCTCCCCCTCTAGCTATGTTTACCTACCTTTTGCGATCTGAAAAAGGACAACTGGGAAATCCTCCACCCTTGACCTTTTTACTTACTTACCAAACATGTGTCAGTACTTAACACTCTCAGTGCTCAAACCATGGTTAGTAAGAGAAAATATTACAAATTTGTATAAATGGATTATATACATTGTTTTTTTTATTTTTTATTTTTAGTTTGTATAACTATTTTAATATGTGTATACAATATTAGTTAAGATTCATGTGTCATCAATCACTATAGTTTATTATTTATAATTAGCGGTCGTATACTATCATATCTCTGATTGTAATTTTAAAAAACATTTTCAGCTCTGAAGATGATCCATATGTTTGGGTTGAAACGTTGGCAAAAATAAAATTTTAAAAAAGACTGCGTCCTGAATATTTATCACACATGGTAGTTAGTTGAGTTTAGAGCTCTTAGTATGTCGGCTGAGAAATAATGGTTGTGTGTTTTTTCCATTATGTAGTATTTGTATCGAAGAAGTCCGTTTGTTTGGTGAACAGAATGCTCTTCTGCAAAGGCATTAAGCTCGGCTATTGCTCTAAATTGAGACCCCCAATTGAAGTCTATGTTAGGCTTATCCTTATCTAATGATTTATGTCTATTAAAACAAAGTTTTGGGAGTCGCTCTTCTGGCATGAACTCGAGCTTGGTCCATAGAGTTGTCGAAGTCTTTTTTATCACTTTCATGCTTAGTGGTTCTCTTCCTGTTTCGAGGCGGACTCTATGGTTTGGGGTATTCCTGGGCAAACCAAACAGTTGCTTTAAAAATTTAAGTTGTACCGTTTCGATTGCATCAAGATAATTGGGGCTCCACACTTCAGAAGCATAAAACAATATTGATGAAACCATGGAGTCAAATAACACTTTTTAAGAACAATTAAAATATATATATATACATCAAGTTAATACATAATATCTTGTCCTCATGAGGATGAGCCAATCAAGAAATGTGAAGGGGTGAGGACATCGAAATTTTCTGGATCTTCATTCAGTGGAGTAAGAGGCCTCGAGTTGAGAATCCCTTAAATTCTTACGAATGTTGTAGGGAGCTAGGTTGTTTATTAATTTTGCTGAAGTTTCGACCCAGGGTTGTGGATTATCATCATGGCAATAGTTGCTGGCTGAACTTATATGAACTTTCAAAAACCTTTGCCCCCATCGGGGCAATCAACATGTCTGGCTCGAAACTTGCGAAAACATAATGAACAACACGAATCACTGCAAAATGACGATTTTCACGCGGTTCTATTGATTTATAAAATAGTTTTTAAAAGTTCCCCGCACTTCAAAGCCTTCTGCTCGTGAGAACCCTCCTCCGCGGGACAGTGTGGTCATGTTTTGAGGTAAACTCAGTTCCTCTTCTAGTTGATAAAAAGGCTTTCTTTCGTTTTCCTAGTATCCATCTCTCAAGAGGTTATGCGGACAATAGCATGTTATTATGGTGTCGCATGTTTCGGATTTTTCATTTATTGTTGAATAAAAAACCCGAAAGACTTGGCATAATAGACCAAATGCATTTTCCGATACACGGAGCGCCCGTGAAAGTTTGTGCTTGAAATTGGCTTTTGATATGTCGTTCTGGCCCGGTAAATGGCTTGAGTATATACCTTTGTAACCGAATGGCTTCGTCGCCTACCACTACAAATGTGACTATGATTTCAGAAAAGGGAAGCTCCTTGTCTGGAAGGAAAATATCTCCTTTCATGATTGATCTCCCTATTGCGGATTTGTTAAAAATTTCACTGTCTCCCTTTTTTCCATACGAGCCAACATCTATGGCCATGATGTTGTAATTCGCATCAACTAAAGCGAGTAGTACGGTCGAATAATAGGTTTTTTTAATTCCAATAAAGGGAGCCACTTCTCTTCGGACTTCGTATCCTTAAATGTTTCCAATCTATAGCGCCACGACAGTTTGGGAAACCCCAAAGTTTGATAAACTCTGCTGAGCTATTAAGGAAGGTTGTTTAATATGGCGAAGGCATCAGTACAGGCACCAAATTTTGGCACAGTGCTTACAATGTTTGTTTGACTATAACTCTCACATAGCTAAGTGATATGCGGAATGCATACCCAAGCGACATGAAACTTTCTCCTGTCGCCAGGAATCTGTAAAAAAACAATAAGTATGGTCAATGTATGAAATAGGAATCAAAATGATTACAATAATTATCTCAATTAATAATCTATTTCCAGTCCAGATAACCATTGTAAGAAGAGATGGAAAGATATTCGCGACAGTTATTTTAAAATTCTCAGGAGAGAGAAGCCTCCAACGGGGTCTGCTGCGCCCGGTTCATCCAAAAATGGCCTCTGTTCAACAGCCTCACTTTATTAAATGGAACAGAAAGGGAACGGTCAACTTTCTGCAGCATTTGCCCAGAGGGGACAGGAAATGTAGATATATTTACATCAGACGATGACGGCCCACTGTTGAAGTGGAAGACGAAAATCCTTCAACTAATATCATCCCTCCATCAGCTAGTAACTCGACTTCCTCTACGTTTCACAATATCTCAAGGAAAAAACCTTGGGCTATTATTAATAAAAGGTGTGAAGAACGCCTCATGTTTTTGCAGCGTATGGCTGAAAAACAACAATCAGATGATGTAGAGCTTTTTCTGGGAAGCATAGCGGCTAATTTGAAAACAATGCCGCGAAACATCATTGACAAGGCGAAAATTGATATATTAACCTATGTTACTTACTGATCTTAAAAACGCTAGTTATTTGTGAAGAACGACCTGTGAGTTAATAATAAATTGGTTATACTAACTTTCGTTCTACTTTTTCATATTTGTGTTTTTACTTTTATGTTTGATACTTTTCTTATAATGTCGATCTTTTTCTTTCTTCGTTAATTTTCTCTACTCCACTGGCTTTTGCACCAGTGACGCGGTTGAGTGAGTAGCGAAGGGATTTGGGTTCCCTGCCTGATTGTATATAGGTATGACTGTATTTTTATGTTTTAAATTTACTTATATTTAGGTTATTTTATTTTTTTATTGTACATAGTTTTAATTTATTATTATTTCACTTTTTTATATTTTTATATATTTTTTGTTAATAGGCTAAATAATAAATACTGTGATAAAAATACTATATATGCGTGTATGATTAAACAAATGCATATACATAGCCGCAAAAGAAGACGCAAAAAAATAAATTACAATCCTAAAAACAATTTCTAGCGTACATTAAACAGAGATGGGAAAATGCTACTCTGAGTACCGAGCACCAAGTGTTTTTCTCAAATTGTTTCACTGTTAGAAATTCAATTACTACTTCAGTTAATCGTTTGACATCAACTGAAATAGTAATTAAATTCTTTGGTACTCAAAAAAGGTCAGTATTTGATTAAAACATTTGCCCATCTCTGATATAAATACATTCACCTGAATATCCTTATTACGATTTTGGGTATTTTCAGCCAAGAAAATTACTTCTTTCGATGACGAGCATCAGGTTGTCGTAGTTTTTTTTTCATAATTTAAGGCTTCAACCACTTGGGTCATTATTTCCTTATTTTCACCGAGACTCAGATTGTATTTTAAAGTTTAGAACGTTTCAGAAAAGAAAATAGTTTATTAATTTCATTCTTATTGTCCTGTAAAATGAAGTGTAGATCGTTTGTCAAGTCACAAGAGAGTCTAATCGTTTCGTAAGCTCTGCATTCTGTTAAAATGTGTTTCACTGCCAGAAGAGTCCCACAAGTTTTGCATGTTGGCCAAGAATCACGGGCCATCAGGTATCCATGGGTAAGGCGTGTATGACCTATACGCAGGCGCGTAAGAATTGCTTCCTCCCTCCGGTTATTCCTATTTGACGATGCCCAAGAGGAAAGTTGACGTTATATTATTTATACAATTTACAACCACTATATTTACAAAATTTAATAGCTTATATCGATAAAATAAAATTTAATATTTATAATGTTGATAGAAAATTAATCTTTAACATTATTAATATTATACAAAATAGAAATTTTATTAATCAACAAATAAATTAGGTTCCTATATACAACATAATATATATTACAGAATTTAAACTAGAAATTAATTAACAAAACATACTAAACAAACAAATTAATTAATGCAAAAAATACTATTGCTTACACAATATTATGAATAATGTAATATAACACTACAAAAACAAAAGTTGAATAATAACTAATGATTATTCTTCATCTTCTTCAAACGCATTTAAAAATGCTATATTAATGATATCTGTTTTTTTAGGTACAATCTCTATAGTATATTGTATGGCCCAGCTTGTTGCTAGGAAATCATTATTTTTTTGTGAATTTCCACCAGACCAAGGGAACTGGCTGCAATTTTGTTGAAACTGGTGTTGGTGGTTGTGTTTTCAACATTGGAAGTATTTTTATTCGACAAACACCGCATATATTGAGCACAAATATCATCTAATTGGCAAATAAAGAGAGCCTGTTCTTCTTGAGGTAGTTGGTCTAACCTATCACGGATCCATAATTTTGTGCATAACTTTTATTACACTTATTCGAATTTCCGCTTTTGATTTTTTAATGCGTCGACTAGTTAATTGAACGAGGCAGTCATATCCTCTCTGCCTCTGTTTGTTGTTTTTTTATGTCTTGGGCTTCTGCTATACATTCTGCTTGTATGTATTTTACTGTATATTGATATATATTGATTTATATCACCACCTATTAGGAGTAGGAGGTCCTCTTTTCCACATATTGACAAATAGGCTCTAAATCATAAGGTATATAAATAGATCCAATTATCATTTTAATCTTTCTAATGCTTACCTTGATAGTTAGGTTCAAGGCCACAGCATCTCTTGAGTTTACCTGAGGTAGTGGCAATATGTGCAAATCCTTGGAGGCCCATATGCATACCCAAGGTTTGTCTTACAAATAGGGCAAATAGGGTTGGTTGGATGATATTTCCTCCAGTTCCCCTTAAGCCTTTAATCATTCCCCTTAAACAATAAGGTTCTTGTATTAGAACGAGGGTTGATTTAACCCCCGTGAGAATCTTAGCTAATTCGGCCGTAGCCAATTTATTATGCTGTATATTAATTTGTCTTACCTTAATCACATTGGAATGCTTTATTAATGATATCTATTAGGTACTGTCTCTCTAGTATGTTGTATATTGTATGGCCCAGCTAGTTGCTAGGAAATCATTCTTTTTTGTGGATTAGATACACCAGAGACACTGGCTGCAATTTTGTTGAAACTGGTGTTGGTTTCAACATTGGAAGTATTTTTATTCGACAAACACCGCATATATTGAGCACAAATATCATCTATTTGGCAAATAAAGAGAGCCTGTTCTTGTTGAGGTTCTTCGACTAACTTTCTCCTATCACGGATCCATAATTTTGTGCATAACTTTTATTACACTTATTCGAATTTCCGCTTTTGATTTTTTAATGCGTCGACTAGTTAATTGAACGAGGCCGTCATATCCTCTATACCATTGTTTGTTATGTCTTGGGCTTTTGCTATACATTCTGCTTGTATGTATTTTACTGTATATTGATATATATAGATTTATATCACCACCTATTAGGAGTAGGAGGTCCTCTTTTCCACATATTGACAAATAGGCTCTAAATCATGAGGTATATAAATAGATCCAATTATCATTTTAATCTTTCTAATGCTTACCTTGATAGTTAGGTTCAAGGCCACAGCATCTCTTGAGTTTACCTGAGGTAGTGGCAATATGTGCAAATCCTTGGAGGCCCATATGCATACCCAAGGTTTGTCTTCAAATAGGGCAAATAGGGGTGGTTGGATGATATTTCCTCCTGTTCCCCTTAAGCCTTTAATCATTCCCCTTAAACAATAAGGTTCTTGTATTAGAACGAGGGTTGATTTAACCCCCTTGAGAATCTTAGCTAATTCGGCCGTAGCCAATTTATAATGCTGTATATTAATTTGTCTTACCTTAATCAGATTGGACTCCATTATTGTTAATTGGAAGTACTAAGTGCAGGAGCCTAATGGCGCCTGCTCCTCCTAGTATCATCCTGTGAGGGGTTGACAGGTCATGAGGCAGTTGGTGGCGCCCTCCAAAGTGTTAAGCTGACTAGCTCGTAGTTCAAGCGCCACTCATGAGCCTCAAACCATCCATTGAGATGCTGGACACCTTAAACACCGCTCACAGGTGTCCTGGGTCGCCCTCAGTTCCTAAATACTGCCATCTCGATATACCAACCAGGTCCTCATTCTGGTAGTCCAGAATTCTTAAGAGCCTGGTGGGATAGATCGCCTCAGCTCCCAACCCAATAACAATTCTGCCGGGCTAGGGAGCCTCGGCGGGCCGCCTCACCATAAACCTTAGGTCATTGGGAGGGGCCCAGTCCAGTAGCCAATCCCTAGTCTCCTCATTTGTGGAGGTTAGGAGGAACCAACTCGGTTCCGCCTGATATCCTGAGTTTTTGAAGGCTAATGGTCTCCTTCTGGGATGTGGCTCATTGCACCTAAGGTCGATTTCGGCTATGGGGAGCCAGCGTATGAGTTGTGCCTAATCCTGTGTGATAGGCTCACCCTCCTGGCTCCCCATTATAACATCTGCAATGCCCTCCCAGCTGCAGCGTCCCTGCAGGATCGGGTATTCCCCTGATCCAACTGAGTGCCTTGCTTTGAGGAAGGTCCTGCTACAGAGGGACCTTCTAGGCGATTGCTTTGGCATTTTTTTGTCTTGTCGGCGGACATCCGCAGGTGAGGACTCCTCAACCGGCCTCTGTCTATTTGTATATTTAATGGCAGGGTTGGCCCTTGAAGAGGACGCTCGCTCTTGTCTAGCCCGAGAAGGGCCGCTAGAAAGACCAGCCTCCTCTCCCCCCTCCCTTATTTGCTGTGGGGAAGTTCTTCTCTTGTCTAACTAAAGGGGAACGACCCATGGTACTCCCTGATGAATGAGGCAACCTGTGGGTAGCCGGATCAGATATAGGCGTCTGACGCCCCTTCCTAATGGCTACCCACCCGTTCATCTTGCTTTTAATTGCTTCCTCTCGCCTTTCGCTAATTTTTCTGTTATGCTTGTAATTATTCTCTTTTACTTGCATTTCCTTTTTCTCGTCATGTGTGTTATTATTGTTCAAATTGTTTAAGGCTGAGTTTAGGAACATAGCTAATTTTTCTGTTATGCCATTTACATTGTTTACAATTGGTCTAAGAGGTCCGTATTTTTTATGAAATTACTGAGACGAGGTATTCGTGGTATTGTGTAATGTCTAGTTATAAGTTTTTATTTAACCTTTTCATTTATAAATCTTCATTAACTTATTAATATATGTTAAGGTTTTATCCTGGATTTCACCTGAAGGATCTATCCTAAGGCATCTATATATTAGGCGTTCATCCAGTAGGTTATGCATTTTTTTATTGTACTCAGTCTTTCTTTTCAGGTTTTATTAATAACAAATTATTTTAAAACTGAAAATGCAGTAAAACAAAAACCTTCCATGAACGATATACATGACATTAAGACGCAAAATGAAAAATATAATGAAAACAAACAGCAACCCAAAAAATATTTTAGCGTCACATATGTTAGAAATTCGACTGATAAAATAGAAAGAACATTTAAACAATATGATGTAAATGGAATTAAATTTGCAAGCAAACCAATTAATAAAATAGATACAATTTATTCCAAAACTAAAGATAAAGTACCTACCGATAAATTAACGAATATTATTTTTAAAATAAATTGTAAGAATTGCAACAACAAATCATATTTTGGGCAGATATCACAATAGTTTGAAAAAAGGCTTAAACAACACAAACAAAATTGTAATTAAAAAAACACCAAAAATAAAATTAGCTACTGGACTCTCTCAACTTACTATGCCAACAAAACATGAATTTGATTTCAAAAACGCCAAAATCCTGCATAATGAAAGTAATACTAATAAACGTAGAATAAAGGAAGCTCTATACATAACTAAAAACTTAAAAAAACTCGGTAAATAATCATACAGACGTGGATAATATGAACACATTTTACGCGAGTTCAATTGAAAAAAAAAATAAAAAATTTGAAATGAATTAGCTAATATTACTTAAATAGGTCCGCATATAATATTGGGGAACATCATTGTATATGATTATAATAAATAGTCTTCCCCTACTCCTATAAGAATTACCAGTCACTGAATAGAAATGAGACCGATGACAAGAGGGTAGCACATGATAAGGTAATTTTAACTTATTTGAAACGTTTAATAAGAAAGAATTGGAGTAATAATGATGTTATAAAATAATTAAAGGTAGAAATGACAAGAATAAAACATTTTAGCATGAGTAGACGCATATAATTCGCATAAGTGAAATGGACAGGTACATGATAGGTATTTATGTATATAAAAAATTTTTAGACTTGAAAATGGCTCGACGAGCCGAAACGTTGTAATTGAGATGTGTAGTCATTAACTTGACAAAATTCAAAATTGGTGTAAAATTGGCTGAAAATAAATAAACTGGAAAATAATTAAAGAGCTAAGTAATAGAGCAGTAAGATTTAGTGCAGCAGACCCTTCACGTTTGTCGATCACGATCAAAGATTTGACTGATTCCAGATTGTCAGCCGAAAACATCTGGGTCTTGAGGTTGATCGATGTACATCTTCTTTTCTACATCGAACTCTGCTTCCAGTGAACCACAAGTATTTTAATTTACCTGCTACTTTTTTCTTAATCCAGTATAGACGTCTATTTGTATGGGTCATTTCTTCAACATAATAAATCCGGTGGTAGTCGTTCTCTTGCCATCCAATATCCCTGGTGGAAAAGTCCCTTTTCATTTTTCTTCATTGCACTAATTCGTCTCTTACCAACTGCCTCACGAAACGAGCCATTACGGATGGCGGTCGAGGATCATCATTTCTTGGCCTCCTCTCTACAAAGTCGAGGTCACCAGTTTATCCAAGTTGTAGTTAATTTTTTTTATCTTTTCCTCATTTATTACTAGCTCTCCCGAGAACGTGCATTCTAAATATTTGATAGTATAATCTGCCTTTGATGTATGAATGACTTCTCCGTTCTCAAGGGAGAGCTTTGTTTGTTGCAGCTCTCCTTTATTCATTATTAGGCCCACGCTTTTCTTCGGATTAATACCCAGACCAATCTCGGCGAGGATCCTCTGTACACAGTTAATTATCCTCTTTGCAGCACCCTTGTCTTGTGTTGAAACAGCCTGTTCATCCGCGGAGCCTGTGAGGACCACACATTCTTTGTCGCTGGTGAGCTTATCCCATAATACTTGGAAAATTCTTGCTCACACATGTCGCGGTATAGATGGTCATTAGCCAGGTTGAACAGCGAAGGCGGCAAGGGTCCGCCTTGGGGTACTTCTCGCCGCACTTTGATCCAGCTTGTCGCGTGGGCTCCTACTCCAATCTTAATTGAGTTAGTACCCAGGAGAGCCACAATCTTGTCTTTCAAGTCTGGTGAGACCCCTCTTGCCTCCAGTGAGCTGATGATATGGTCGTGATCAACGTTCTCAAAAGCGCCGACAACATCTAGAAAAACCACCGCGCAATAATTCTTTTTACATTTGCCATCCTTTATGATCGCGTCAATGATTCTTGCGCTGACATGTATTCCCGGCAGGCCCGTGATGAAACATCTCTAATATTTGCTAAATGTGATCTGTTTCCTAAATTCTTGGTCCAGAACCTTTTCAATGATTCGCCGCACAATCGAGTAAGTGGTTATGGGTCGCCATGATGATATGCTGTTGGCATCACCCATTCCCTTATAGACCATGATTGTACGCCCCTGACGCAGAGGCTCTGGTACGTACGCCACCCTCAGCATGATCTCCGCAATTATCTTAATTATATGAGAAATATCATAATACTTTATCGTGCGGATCAGAACTCCGTCCGGTCCCGGCGATGTGTCCAGCGAGGTTGATTTAATTGCTTTTTTTACCGATCGGACGTCGATAGACATCAGATTTGGCATCGGGGCGCAATTTTCATAATCCGCTTGTTTGCAGAGATTTTTCTTTTCAAAGAGGCTTCTGAAGTGGCCTTCAATCTCGGCTACCTTTAGTGAGCACTGTTTAGGAGCGTCGGCGTTCATTATATTTTGGACTACTTTTCTTCTACAAAAAAATTCTATATTGACTTCCACAAATCAGTTTTTGAATTATCCATAGTATTAAAATATTGAAATATTTAAGTCCAAATGTAAAATAGTCATTCTTATTTGACTTTTCTAACAACATGGCATCTCATTAAGATACTCTTTTGAATAATATCTCATTATAAAGAGGATGAGGTGCTGAACATTTCCCTGTTACAGTATGCAAGTCTGATTTTTAGTTACTATGATATCATTATTCATATGGAAAATCACAATAGAGAAGACAGTAGTATTGCTGCCTAATAAAAAGAAAATTAATAAATTACTTTTGTACACCTACTATTTATTATCTTCTTTAAATGTAAATTCTGTAATGTTTTTTCCCCGTTTTCCCAGTCTAATTGTATGATATGGCCAAATTTTTTGAGAATAGTCTTGAAATTATTGTGCGGATAGTGCTTTCAATGTTATTCCCACCATCCGGACCAAGATTACGTTCCTGAAACACAAAAACAATAACCTCATCTGTTAAATAAAATAAATCACATAAAATCTGGAATGCATATAGAAATGACTTATTTTAGAAGTTTTATAAAAAATTGTGTGCTAAAGAGTAATAAATATCTTCTATCTTAAACATTTACAAGAATGGAAAGGAACATTTTAAATAACATTTAACTTGTCATTTAGAACAAGCCTATTGAAGCCACAGAATTATTACAAATATATACGATTTTTTTTTTTTTTTTTATACTGGCTCGTCAAGGACTGCATAAAGATTGTTTAATTATATAGTTTATTTCTTTCTGGATTAAAAAAATATATGTATTCTAGTAATCCATATAGATCATAAGTAAAAGGACTGAATTACAAACAGTTTCTGCTCGGTATTTTCGGCGCTGGAGTTTGTCATTAGAGAGAGGCAATTAGCCCTAACAGCTTGATAGATTATTTTTTGATGATGCTATCCATCGAGGATCATAGTAGTGGCTATAAAGGTGTCGTCCATATCGGCAACATCTCTTCCACATCCTCCTATCGATGGGCGTTATCAAAACGGATGGATTTCCCTCGTTTGTCCTCCATCAGATTAGTCCTCGGCGTTGCTCATCCATGGATTATTCATTGCGATAGATAAGCATCCTTCACAAAGCTAAAGTGAAATAATCATTAGCTCATTTTCTATTTATTCATTTATTATTATAATATTTTTTCACAATTTGTTATTATTTAATTATGTCCAGAAAAGAAGGCATTCTCTAAACGCACTTTGTTTTGATTGTTGTCATTTTTGGATTCATTATTTGAGTTCGAATGGATTTTAAAGCTCCAAAGTTTCTTCCTTGACACGTGTAGTCCATAGCATTATAGGAAAAAAAATTCTCGTTAATAAATAAATTAAAAAAAAAACTTAATCAAACTCACAATATATACAAAACTAAACTAATGGAACTGTAGACAAAATACTTAGAACTATACAGAATGTCCTGTAAGTAGAGGGAAATTTTTATAGGAGCGAAAGTAATTCTTAAGAGTTACAAAAAAGTTCATATAAACAAAGACCCAATTTTCAGCAGAAAAGTAGCAAATCCAAGTTTTGTGGTTTTTTAAGAAATATTTAATTTAAGTAATTAATAATTTCTTCATTGTAAATAAGATAAAATTTACTTTAAACGAACTTATAGTTTATCATTGTTAATACTTTTATACAGGATTTTCGAGCGAATAAACTAACTTAAGTTCTGTTTTTAGAAAAATCATAAATTATTCGAGATTTTTTTTTTAATCAATATCCAACTTTACTGCAGATACACCACTTTTACAAAAACTTCTTTGTTTGATAATATTTAAATCAGTATTAATTAAGTCGAGATTTATTAGGGAAAAATTTGTGATTGAGTTCAAGTTTTGTAACAAAATGATTATATTTTTTATCCTGTCAACTAAAAGAATCCCTGTTTTTAGCAAAAATAACTACAATTAACTGTTGCTAGAGCTTTTATTTCTTGTTTTTACATGATCTGGAATGTATTATAATAAACAAATATTTTATTTATGAAAAAAAATAATTTGAAAAATATAGATTTTTTAAAAATATTTGTCCGTTAAATTGGTTATAAACTGACTCAGATCTCTGTTATAGCAATTGATCTGTATTTATAAGTGACACAATAATATAATAAAATTTTCTAGTCCTAATATTAACATTTTCATTAAAATAACTGAAGCAAGTTCTTTTTTTTAAACATAAATTTTAAGACTAGATACTTTTATTTTGGTACTTATAAATACAGTTAAATTCCTATTGTTTAATATATTAAGCCAATCTCTTCCACGACTGTCAGGGATATTGACTTAACAATCTAGCTGTGGGGCACTGATTCTTATTTGACTGCTGTGGATTGTATGTAAGGGCATTTCATTACAAATAAACTATGGGGTCGAACAGATTCCTATATTTTGTATCTATTGTATTACAATGTGAATTATTGAAGCCGAGTCTTTACAATCAGGGTTAGTATGCTAATCCATTTGGCCTGCATCTCATAGACTATTTTAACTGAAGTGAGTTAGGTGGATGGTGGCTGAAAATTAATTGCTTAAGTACTCTCTCCCCGGTAACCTGGCCTCTGGCTAGGGCCCTAGAGTACTACTCCATATTTTCTTCTTATGAAAATCTGTGAAAATTTGAATTTTCTTACTGACCAGCTGTGTTCCAGTCTCAAGTGGACATGAATCTAGCTGTTACTCTATGTCAAGACTCAATCTCCTTGTTTCTATAGTCTGCCAAGAGATGGCAGCAGTGTTGCTTTCTTCTCCACTAAATTCAAATTAAATTAAGTGAGAACTTGGCTCTGTTCCCATAACAAGTAGCCCACCTAAATTAAGCTATCCTAATTTAAGCAATAACAAAAACGTTTAACATAGTACTGTGATGTGCTATACAAAAACATAAATAAATAAATATAAAAAAAATAAGAAAATACAAGTCACCTGCTTTGCTACAATTAAATAATCTTAAAACATAAAGATTAGTTAAAGAAATTAATGATACTGGTCCTTATACTTAAAATCAAATACCCTTAAATACAGTCCATAGCAGTCAAATTAGAATTAGCCCTATAGCATGATTTTTAAGCCAATATCCCTGACAGCCGTGAAAGGGATTGTATTAATAAATTAAACACCTATAATAGAGATCTGGGTAAAAAACATAGTTTATAACTATAGACCGGATCTTCGTGCACTAAAAACCTCAAAATGTGCAAAATCGTGCAGTAAAAACCGAAAATATGTAAATTTGCTTAATTTACACCTGAAAACGCGTGAAAATCATCTATTTTATTTAATTTATAATATTATTACATCGAAATCCTATCAAACCTTATGTTAAGCTTCTGAACTACAATGTTGTGTCACAAAAATTAAAAAAAAAATAAAGTCCAACATTGAAAATTAAAATCCATATTACAATCAACAAACCACAAGATACAACCTCATACCACAATAAATTACAATTAACCGAAATCTTGAAGAAAAATAAGGACTAACATAAATAATAGAAAATTTAAAGATAATTCACAAAACAAAAATATTAGAAGATCTCAATAATTAACTGATAAATAATTAAACACATTTGTTTAAGTTTCCCTTAAACTGATTAATTGACTGGCACATACAAGTAATACAGTAATGTAGAGGAACTTAAGAAGTTAACAGATTACCAAACCAAGATTAACATTCATCCCGTTAATATAGTCGTTATATTTTTTTTTTAAGAGCGTCGTAACCTGTATTTTTTCTATTACACGGTAATATTGTTTGAGATATATTATTTCCTATTCCACTATTTATTTTTTAAATATTTTCTTCTTCATTTTCTATAATTTCTTATTAAGTGACAACTTTCGAGATTGTGTTATTTTTTGCCGAAAATTTGACAAATGTGATTTTATGAACGTCAAATCAGATATTCATACCATTAAGATATATATGCCCATCAAATCGGCTGATAGTTACTCATAGACAGAACAGATGAAGATCTGAGGAGAAAAAAAAAAATGTATTGATTCCGAGACCATGATAGTCTACGATTCACTTCAGCGCCGAAAGGGCTACTGAGAAAAGAGTGAGTCGCAACAAGAAAAGCTGTTTTTTTTTATTGAATTTTTTCGGACGAGTTCTATTCCACGAATAATTTATCTGCACTTGTGTTTACGTCGTCCTTTTGTAACGTTAAATTCGAATATTTGCGTCAAAGAATCATTTACCTTCCTCATATTTTTCTTTCATAAATTCGAAATTTAATATGGACAAATTAGTAAAATAAAAGAGTAAATATTTACATATATACTCATATTTATAAATTATTTAATCTAGTGCAAAATGTACAAAAATGTTCAATTTAACGCAGCAAAAATCAAAAACATTAAATTTCGTGCAGTATAAATTTAAATATGTTATAATTGGTAATTGGTTGACTGTCGTAGATAATGAAGAGAAGAATAGTTGGGGTGCTCAGTCAAAAAGGAAGGCAAAAAATAAATTTATATTTATTTTTTACATATGCCGACGTTTCGACCTGGAGTTCAGGCCTTCATCAGGACTAAGAAAATAACCAGATAACAAGGTATGAGAAACATAAGTAATGATGGTAAAAAAGATAATAAAAAATGAGAAAATAAAATTTTAAAAAAATTATTAGAAAAATAAAATAGATAGATATAAAGTAAAATGGAATTTATTTTATTTTCATTTCTTATATAACTTTATATTTCTTTTTTATGTTTTTACATTTTATTCTAAGATTTCCAATGTAACACTTTTGTCACCCCTTTTTGATTATGCCTACTTCATCATTCCACGCTTTGTAACGGGTTTTATTATTTATCTCTTAGTTCTTAGTCATTATTCTACCAATTTCATTTTACTTTATATTTATCTATTTTATTTTTCTAATAATTTTTTTTTTATTTTTTATTTTTTATTATATTTTTTACCATCATTATTTATGTTTCTCATACCTTGTTATCTGGTTATTTTCTTAGCCCTGATGAAGTCCTGAACTTCAGGTCGAAACGTCGGCATATGTAAAAAATAAATATTATAATTTATTTTTTGCCTTCCTTTTTTGACTGAGCACCCCAACTATTCTTCTCTTCTTTAAATATGTTATACTACAGATCCTGAAACGGGTAGATATTCGGTTCCGGGGTTTTTACACGCAAGCAAATAAAATATCATGAAAATCCGGTCTTTATTTATAACCAATTTACCGGACAAATATTTGAAAAATCAATATTTTTGAAATTAATTTTTTTATAAATAAATTGTGTGTTTAGGCAATTGGGTTGATTATAATACATCACAGACCGTGGAAAGACAAGAAATAAAACCTTTCCAGCAGTTAATTGTAGTTATTTTACTGAAAACAGGTGTACTTTTACTTGGCACGATAAAAAATATAATCATTTTGTTGCACATCTTGAGCTCAATCTCAATTTTTCCCTAATACACCTCAACTTAATTTAATACGGATTTAAAGCTTACCAAACGAAGAATTTTTTGTAAAAGTGGGGGCATCTGCAGTACAGTCGGACGATGAAAAAAAAAATCCCGAATGTTTTATGATGTTTCTAATAACAAAACTTAACTTAGTTTAGCCGCTCAAAATTCAACTTTAAATGGTTTTAACAATGATAAACTAAATTTTCGTTTACAGTAAATTTTATCTAGTTTACAACAAACCAATTAATCATTACTTAAATTAAATATTTCTTTAGTTATTGTTTTCGATTTAACAAAAAACACGGCTCACTTAAAAAACTACAAAACTTGGATTTACTACTATTCTGCTGAAATTCGCTCTTTGTTTATATAATCTTTTTTGTAGCTCTTAAGGTCTCCTATCGCTCCTATAAAAATATCCCTCCACTTACGGGATACTCTCTATATTAAATATATAAGAAATGGGAGAGAATAATTTCTTCTTACCAGAAAAAAAATGAATCACAGATTATAATAAAATAAGAACATAGAGAGGAAAACAATAAATAACATAATAGATGAGCACCAACCCTAGAATTAATAAAAGAATGCATATATGGTGTGGGCCAAGTGGGTTACCTTTCGTACTGTTCATTGTACAAACTTCTAAACATCTTAGCATCTTCCTGTTCAACATTTAATTATTGTTTATAATTATTAAATTTTAAAAATGCCTAAAATACGGAGAAGCAAGAAGCCTCCACCACATGGTTGGTAACTTATAGAACCTACCCTAGAAGAATTAGAGCAGAAGATGAGAGAAGCCGAAACCGAACCCCACGAGGGTAAAAGAAAAGTTGAATCTTTGTGGCCGATTTTTAAAATTCATCATCAGAAATCGCGATATATATATTATATATCGCGATTTCTGATGATGAATTTTAAAAATCGGCCACAAAGATTCAACTTTTCTTTTACCCTCGTGGGGTTCGGTTTCGGCTTCTCTCATCTTCTGCTCTAATTCTTCTTATTTAAATAATATATATATATATAATATATATATATTATATATATATATATATATATATATATATATATAATCATTTATATTATCGGAGGAAAGCCATAAGTAAAGAATTGTATGAGCATTGTCTCAATGAAAATATTTCTGATAAAAATTTGATAGCCAAATGGAAAAAACAAGGCTACGAAAGTCTTTGCTGTTTAAGATGCATTCAAACCAGAGACACAAATTTTGGAACAAGTTGCATATGCCGAGTCCCAAAGGCCAAGCTCGAGGAGGGTAAGATTGTGGAATGCATCCACTGTGGCTGTCGAGGATGCTCTGGATAACTGTTTCCATCACCAACAATGTATATAATTATCATTATGTATATACTATTTAACTACATAAACACCAAATCACTTCTCTAGTATAAGAATTTTATACAAATTAAATATATTTATATATATATATATTTCAAGAGAGAAAACAATGAACATGTTTATGCTGTGTATATATCACAAATAAGAGATATAAAGGTTTATGTATTCTATCTGAGTATAATCGTCTTATTCTTAATCGTTTCCTCTTCTACCGCTAAGCGGTGTGAGGTGTCTTGTCCCTTCTTGGAGCCAAATCCAAAACTACATTTAAAAACTCTTAAATATAATAGATTAGATGGATGTGGGAAAACATACGGTAATTAATTGTTTTATATAATATGTTGTACCTTCTAAAATTTTTATTTTTACTTCTCTTTAAGTAAAAAATTCTATTTCTATTCAAAGTGGATGGTGAGTGAACGTAAGTGTGTGATGCGCACATTGGACCTAGTGTTGCCCAAATGCGAGACCAAGACTCGTCTTGGTCTTGCGCACTCAATGTTGACCTTGGTCTTGGTCTTGCGGAAGAGTCTCGCGTCTTGAAGTTACATTTTAGCTTATTACTATATAGATATTACTTTAATATTTCAGGTTGGTGAAACCTAACTAAGTCCAAATGAATAATTTGAAGAGTTAAATGCAAACATATTGTTTATACCAGTTATTTACATATAACTAAAATCGTCAAATATCAGTAAATATTTTGCCTTATTTTTTATTCACAAAACTATTTTTTTTTAACATTCTTGATCTTCGTCTAGCAACAGTAAATTAAGGGGGTCATGGTCAAAATAAGACTGATTTTGGGAAATTCTAATCGCACCTGACTTTAATTTAAATATAAAAAGCAATCGCTGTTATGGTCACAGAGCTTATTATTTAAGGACTGCCTTTCTCCTTTAGTTAATTATCAAAATTCTGACAGAGAAGTTGCTGGCTTACAACTTAAATACATAATTCCAGTTTCGTATGACTTTTTAGAATGTTCACATACCCACACGCGCACGCGCTGGAGTTGGTTATTTAGATAGGTCCGTTGGAAACTCGGAATTGAAATTTTTCTCTTAATACTTTCCCTTACCGTATATTTTATAAATATGTGACAGTAAAAATATCTAAAATCATGAAATATTTACACATTATATATGTATATCCCGTAACATAAAAAATACCCTACAACGAACACCCTAAGAGTCTCAGGAGAGAACATCGAAAAAAAAAAAAGAAGGATTTTAAGAGCTATATATTTATTTGTGTTGAACGTATTAAACAGAGTTGCTTTTGCCATGCTTTCAAAAGAACTATTTAAATATAAGTAATATAAGATATTATCATAAAAATATAGCTCGGCTGAACCTACTACAAGTCATTAACCTGAAAATGTAGAATAGATCGTCGAAACCTATGGATACCCTCCATTAAGTGGGAACTTTAAGTGTGTTTAACAAAAAACTTTCGGTGCGATGAATAGTTTTATTGATAAACGTAAACACCCGAAAAAAGTGGTCTAGGCGTCATCCGAAACAGAAAGCTCACTGTTGACAATTGAATGCTTTCATCGCTACTTAAATTCCACGAACAGAACTGTGTTTCCCCCCTCCCCCATTCCCTCTCCCTTCCTCGTGTCTCTTAGTTTTTCCAAGAATGTTTTTTTTTTTTTTTTTTTATTAATGATGTTTACAACTGTATTACAGAATAACTTACAGAAAAATTGTACAAATGGATATAATGACGTGAAAACACATGTTGAGAAACTACCCACTCTTAGCACTCTAATAATATGTCTACATTAGGAGATCACGGGGCAATCATCTTTTCAGATGCCTCTGAGGATTATCAGGAATTGAAGAGGAAACAAGGATAGAAACGAGAGGGTTGGGATATTTCTGAAGTTTATTACGGAAGGATAGGAATCTGGATTGGGCCCAAATAATTGCCAAAATTTTTTTATTAGAGAAGACTATTTCTACTACACGAGGACATTGCTTTATGCTTTAAGGGAATGGGAAGTTCTGGTGGCTTTTTTGGTTTGTGGATCATTTTGACAATAATGTGGATAGTTTGAAAGGATCAGGAAAATATGTGGATCGGAGTACAACATTATGTATGTAAGTAAGGAATTAGATGGATTTTCTAGGAAGAAGTTTTAAGTTCTGGGATATAATTAGGTCATGTCCAGGAGCTTTGCGGGAGGGTAATTTTTGAAATGTTGAATATTTCAGTTTGATGAAATGCTTTAGGTGGAAGGGACATTTGGATAGTCACATGTTCTGCTTCAATACAATCGATGTGAGTTGAATTAAGGAAAATCGGGATGAGGGTTAATCGTTTGGAAGAGATGTTGCCCAAATATTTGAGCTTTTTCGTCGTCGGATTTGGACAACTTTTGGGAATCGGTAAGTTGTTGGTGATTTAAGTCTTGAAACTTAAAAGTTTTTTGGTCCATAGTGATTTGTCAGTGGTTGTAAGATTTTCAGTTAGGTTAAGTATGCTACGTATCAAAATGGTTTTTGATCAGTAGTGGATTTTGATAACGGGATGCCAGTGGTAATTATCGAAGATAATTATCCAGAATTAATTAATATAAATATTTCATTAATAAAATATTGGTTAAACAATTTATGTCATTTGACATATTGGTCCTTGATTAATTTATTGGATTACTTCTCACAAAGGCTTGTTGTGTGTTTATCTGTTCTCTAATTACCAAACATTACCTGTGCTTGTAATGATATCAATAGGTGGCATGATTAAAATAACTTTTATGTACAAATTATATTTATTTACAAGTGATATGAGAAAGAATATACATTATATTTACAAAAACTAATGAAATATACAATTGGTTGTGAAGGCATGATTCAGATGGATGGAATTTAAAATTACATTGCCATTAAATATTTAAACATCTTTAAAAAGGAATTGTTGGGAATCACTTATCTAATAAGTCGAGATCATCTGGACATGGATCAGGTAGGGCCAAGGCTTCAGTCTCCAAGTTGGAAGAAAACATCAGGGACCTCCTCAGTGCCGGGCAGTCCATCAGGCCTCTCTTCTATCAGCCTCTCCTCATCCCGCTGTCCTCAGCTGAGTCCCATAAAGAAGTGTCTTCTCCGCCGAGCCCCAAGAAGAAGTGTCTTCAGCTGCGTTCCAATTTTTTTTTTTTTTTTTTTTTTTTTTTTTTTTTTTTTTTTTTTTTTTTTTTTTTTTTTTTTTTTTTTTTTTTTTTTTTTTTTTTTTTTTTTTTTTTTTTTTCTCACCCCCCAGGAATTTTTATTGATACATTTACAATATACATATACAAATTTCAGAGCCTTTCTTTACCCGTAGGTATTTTAAGGTATGAGAGATAGGGTCTGCTGTGTGCATTTTTCTCTTTAGCGGCCTGGAGCCTTACAGTTTCTGTTTGAACAGGGAGGGACTGCTCATCTAGTTACAGTTAAAACTTAAAACTACAAACTAAAACTAAGAACTAAGAACTAAAACTACAATCTAATGTTATGGATATGGACTGCAGTGTCCAGACCCCTTCCCTCGGCGAGTACATCCACCAAGGGGACCTTGCGCTGCCACCTCCCGGGCCTGGGTGGTGGGGAGATATCTTTGAAGAGTGGGTTGGCACAGGCCTTCAGCCCATCAAAGAACTTGATGTGCCTCCGGCCTATGAACTCGGGCACTGACGGGAGCTGAAGCTCTTCGTGAATGACCGAGTTCTTTGCCCTCTGGAGACAGGTTCCTCTTACCACTCGCCGAAGGACAGAGTTCTGGTAGCTCTGCAGTCGTTGTAGGGTTGTCTTGAACAGGTGTCTGAGGAGAGGGGCACCGTGGAGCATCGTCGGTCTAATAATGGCCTTGTAAATCTGCAGCTTGAGCCGTAGAGAGAGCTGCGGTGATGTCAGCAGATGGTATAGCCTATATGTCTTCTTCCTTGTCTGCAGGATCCTCCTCCTGACGTGGCTAGTGAAGGTCAGGTGCCTATCTAGCGTGACGCCGAGGTAGACGATCCTAGGGGAGAGCGGTTGGGTTACCCCACTGATGGAGAAGTCTCTCGGTAGCCGTCTCTTCTTGCCTTTCTGAAAGGATAAGACAATGGCATCTGTCTTCGCTGGGTTTACCCGGATACCGTTGTCCTCGAGTTCTCGAACGATGGTGGCTGAGGCTTTCTGTACTCGGGTAAGTGCCGTTCCTGCGTCGAAACTGGAAGAATAGATGCCAATGTCGTCCGCATAGGCTGCTACCATCGTGCCTGGATGCTTGAGTGCCACTACCGGTGCCGTATAAACGACAAACAGTATTGGTCCCAATACAGACCCTTGAGGGACACCGCATCTGGTAGATTCTGGTGGAGAAAGGTCTCCGCCAACCCGTACGACGAACGATCTTCCGCTAAGATAGCTTCGGATCAGTCGGCACAGAGAGGCGGGAAACCTGTACTCCTCCAGGCGTCGAATCAGGTGCGTGTGTGGCACGCAGTCAAAGGCCTGACTGCAGTCCAGTGAGATCAGCGCCGTAGCTCTATTCTGGTTCATCTGGTGAATTGTGTGGGCTTGTAGCCTGGCCAGGTGATGCTCGCAGGCAACCCCTCGCTGGAATCCTGTCTGCTCCGGCGGGATTATGTCCTCCTTCATGCAGTGCTTGATGAGGTGATGTTGTATCAGTCTCTCAAAAACCTTGCTGATGTGCGAGAGGAGGCTGATCGGGCGGTAGTGCTCTGGCGAGTCTCCTTTCTTCGCTGGCTTGAGCAACGGTACTATGATCGCTCGTTTCCAGGCATTCGGAAAGTATGAGATTCGTAGGCACGAGTTAAAGATGTTCAATAGAAAGGCTTTGCCCTTTCTAGGGAGCATCTTCATCATAACGTACGGGATCTCATCCTGTCCGGAGGCTTTGTTTCCCTTGATTCGTCTTAGTACCGACTCGAGCTGGTTGATAGTGGAGAAAATGGGCTTCTCGTTGGGACAAGGTAGTGGTCCCTCCGGTATGGGTGGAGCACTACACGTCCGTTCATCGTCCTTCGCTGCATAGCTCTCGGCCAGGAGTACAGCCTGTTCCTCAGGTGTCAGCAGCTCGTTCCCCGACGTCAAGTGCACGTTCCTCCTCTTACTGACGAAGGTCCTGACGAGTCTCCAGAACTGGCGATGGTCGTCGTGGGTCCTCCGTAACTGCTCGTGCCAGATTGACGTCTTCCAGTCACGCATGAGGCTGGCTATCTGTCGGGTCATCGCGTTGATGGCCGGCTTCAGGCCATAGTCACGCGTGCGCTGGAAGATGTTCCTTAGGTTGTTCCGCTGGCCAATCAGAGCGAGGATGTGCCGTGGGGGTTTCCTGAGGTCGTTGGGCTGCGGAGAGAACCTGGGGATGTTCCTGTTGGCTGACTCCTGGATAGTGGTGGTGATGACATCCACAGCTCTATCCACGTCGTCTCGTGTTCTGCAGGGTGTGATGGTGGGGAGTGCCTCTTCAACGCAGGACCTGTATCCTTTCCAGTCGGCCTTGCACAGCAGATATTTTGTAGCCGGTGGTGTGGCTGGTGTGCCCTCCATGGTGTAGAGCACGGGCCGGTGATCTGATGGGCCATACGGAAGGGCTTGGCAGTCCGTGATGGTGTGTAGATGTCTGGTCAGTAGCAGGTCGAGCGTTGAAGTGCGGTCGGGCTGCGCTGCATGCCTGAAGGTGTGCACTCCGGGGTGAAAGACGGCCAACCTGGTCTTTGTGATATACGTTCCCAGTGGGTTGTTACTGCTACACAGCCAGGCGGTGTGTCTAGCGTTGAAGTCCCCAAGGACTACATGCCGACTCACCGTCTGAGCGTGTTGCAACAGGAGTTTCACAGATGTCAGTATGGCCCTCGGTCTCTTATAGACACAGGTGAACGTGAATCGATTTTTCAATCGCACGTCAACTGTGACCAGATGAGTTCCCTCGGTACTCGCCACTGGGTTCGGGACGACTCTCGATGGTACGTCTCTTCTGACCAGGATAGCTACGCCTTCCAGGGATCCCGCCGTACACACCTCCCGGTACATAGTGTAGCCGTGAAAATATGGACGAGACGATGCGGATAGCATGGTGTCTGTCAGCGCCACAACTGTAGGTCGGTGCTGCTGCAGTAGGAGCTCAAGTTCAGCCTGCTTCTGAGAGAGGCCTCGGATATTATAATTGATGACGAGGTGCTCAGTCATGTCTCCTGGAGGTCATCACCGTCTCGATGAGCCTGGTTATCATGTTGAGCATGTTGTCCATCCTCGTCATCATCTGCATCACGAGGTCGGTGAGCTGGTGGTCTTGAGTCCTCGGCGTCTTGCTGGGTACTGCCGGTTGGTCGTGGACTGTTGGCTGGGGTATCCGGGGGAGGGGATGAGTCTGGTGGTGGGGGGTGTCCTGGTGGTGGGGTCGAGCGGCCGCTCCTGATTGGACCGGCTCACCTCCACTGGCCGTAGAGTACGGCAGTCCCTGTTCTACAAGCCGGCTGGGTTTTCGGCCTTTTTTCTGAGGAGCAGCATCTTCTTCTCTTCTTTTGGTTATGATGCTTCTCCTCACAGCACATTCCTTTGACGAGGCGAGGTGAGGTCCTTGGCAGTGGATGCATTTAGGGGGCGCTATTTTTGCACGAGGGCATTTGTCCAGCGTGTGGGCATCTCCGCAGTGAGGGCATGCACAAACACGACCACAATATTTCATAATGTGGCCGTATTGTAGGCAGTTCCTACATTGGGCGGGTGCCCCGTCTTCTTTGAAGTTTGCCACACGGAAGCGCGTGTGGCAGATGTTCTTCAGCCCCCTTATGTGGCTTATCTTCACAGTGTGCTCTGTTATTAATAATATGGGCTCGATCATGTGACTGTGCCCGTCAAAAGTCTTCGTTAGCCTGCGGGCCATCTTGAAGCCTGGGAGATTCTCTTTCAGTTCTTCGCATATATATTCTATCTCCGTCGCGAGGTCGAATCCGTACAGGATGTATTTGTTCGACCGTGGGGTACCTCTGGGAGCGAATGAGTGGAACTGGACACTGTCGTGTCCCCTCATGAGCATGACGGCTTTGTGGTGGTCTGCGTCGGTCTCCAGGTACACCCGGATTTCCTTCGCAGAGGAGTTGGTCGTGTATCGTACGATGCCCACAGAGTTGAGCATGTCCTTCACGGACCGTTGGGAGACCGGCGGGTTTATAATAATCGGCGGCGGTAATCTGGCTGTCTTCTTTTCGGGTTGGGGCCTTATAATATCGAACCTGTTTGAAACAGGTGTAGGGGCGGTTGGGGCTATTGGTCGGGGCTCGAAGGTTCTCTTCTTCGGGACCTCCCTGAAGCCTTGGCTGTCCGGCGGATGCTGCCTCTTGGATGATCTCTCTTGCTCGGTCGGGTCGAGCACCATCTGTTCATGCGGAGACTGCGCGCTAGTAGCCATATTCCGCTAGTAGGGGCGACGCTGCCTTACAAGTGTAACGCTGCCCGATTGGCTGTCGAGGTTGAGTTCCACGGGATAAGTGTGGCCCTCAACAGCTTGAGGCGCTGGACTTGGTAAGAAGATACGATGAGTAGCTGGCAGGGAATATTAAAGATGAGGAGGTCCTTCTTCTTCTGCTGCTGCTGTTGTTGTTGTTGTTGTTGCTGCGTTCCAAGAAGAAGTGTCCTCCCTTTTCTTCTCTATCCCCCTCAGTAGATCTTGTTTTCCATATCTAGGGTGGGGCAAGCATGGTTACTATTGGTTGGAGTTGTGTAGCAGAAGGGATGACCACACCCCCAATGTTATGTTGAACACACCCCTTTTAGTAGGTACACGACCGTTTCTTCCTTTGCTTAAGCTTCAAAGCTTTTTTGTCCTCTTTAAACACAAGACTGGTCCTTTGCTGTTTTTGACCGCCGTTGGCCTCAAGTGTTTTAGTCCCTGCTCAAAGGTTTCTGGGTCTCAGGTATCCGTACCACTATCTAGGTAACCACTTTCCCACGTAATTATGACGGTTCTTGGGTGTCGATCCTTTGGGGTTCCTACTTGTTTTCTTGCCACCTACAAAAGGTTGGGTCGGGGGTTTCAGGTACCAGCCCAGGTGTTAGATATTATTTTTAAATATTATTAATTATCATTAGGCTATGTTCAGTACATAGCAAGTAGTTACTGAATTTTAAATGTTCTTATTTCTGCTTTTAGTTTTTTAGTCAATTCGGTATAGTATGTTTTATCTTAAGGACATCTAGTCCTCTGCCAGTTTGATCTTTTCCCTTAATAAGATTCGAATATTTTGTCTCAAGTTAATGTTATTGACGGAAGTTTTATCATTTATAGTGGTTGTTATTGATGTGCTTTGTTTTTCTATGGCTTTGTCAATATCTTGTATTGCCTTAGGCGGAATTTTTAAGTCCATTTTATTTTCTAGATCATCCCGAAATTTGCCCCAGTCTACTTGTCCTGTAATCAATTCAGGAAGTAAGGGTTTAGGAGCAAAGTTTGAATGAAGTAAAAGTAGAATCGGATTATGATCTGAAGAAAGGTCATCCCGGGTTTTTGATAAGGGCTTGGGAGGAGGAAATCTGTGAGGTGATAAACATATCCAGGATATGGGGAAGTTTTTTTAGTTATGTTGGCATAAAATAAGTAGGATTCATGGGCGTTGTAATTTAAAAATAAAAAAAAGTACGTATTGTGTCTGTTTAAGTATGACCATTACCCTTACTTCTCTAAATGTATGTATTATTGTAGTGTGTAAGGTTTGAATTAAATAATTTTTTTTTTTTTTTAACGAAATTTACAACTGTAATTAATTAATAATAATACAACAAGTGAATATGAACAAGTAATATGACATGTACAACATGAGGAGGAACTACCCATTGGTAGCACTCCAATTATATTTCTATATTAAAAGGTCCCGAGGCCATCTTTTTAGACGCCTCGGAGGATTATAAGGAATAGAAGAGGAAGCAAGGTTGGAAACGAGAGGGTTCGGATGGTTCAGAAGTTTATTATGAAGAATTAAATAAAATAAAAAAAAATAAAAAAAATAAAAAAATAATTAACTGAGCATGTTTTGAATAAGTTAAATGGAAAAGTGGTTATGTTTTTATGCATTACAAGATGTTATCCTTAGGTTATAGTACAGAAAGTTAAGGAAAGAACAGTGTTTACTTTATTATGATGTTCTCTTCCACGGCTGTCAGGGATATAGACATAATAATTCTGCTTTAATGGCTGCTAATAGAATTTATTGATAGGGCTGTAAAGTTAAAGAAGTTAGTGGACTAAATAAGTTCTATTACCAGCTATTAAAGCAGAATTATTATGTCAATATCTCTGACCGCCGTGGAAGGGAATAGCATAATAAGTTAAACATTTGGTCCTCCGGGCTAAGATATCATTAAAATCTTTAATGATTAAATCATACAAGAGTTATAATCATAAAGTTAATCAGAAATTTTTTTTTTTCACCGGAACCATGTTTAATAATAAATTAAACATTTAGTTCTCCGTGCTGATTTCATTAAAATCTGTAACGAATGAATTAAACGCTCCTTGTTATTATATCCTTCAGACATAATAATAACATTTTTCGTGTTTACAGTTTTAAAATACAACCGATTATTATGTCTAACCAAATTAACCTAAAACAATTGTAGTATAAATTATAGTTGATGTAATTCAGGTTATATGTAGTACATTGGCACACATATTTATAATATTTGTTTTCATTTTAGTATGGCTTAAATTTGTAAATTAGGTCTTAAACTAGGCAAATTAAGACCTCCGGACTAAGATATCATTAAAATCATTAATGATTAAATCATACAAGAGTTGGAATCAAAGTAAATAAAAAATTTTATTATTTTTCACCAGAATCATGTTAAATAATAAATTAAACATTTAGTTCTCCGTGCTGATTTCATTAAAATCTGTAATGAATGAATTAAACGCTCCTTGTTATTATATCCTTCAGACATAATAATAACATTTTTCGTGTTTACAATTTTAAAATACAACCGATTGTTATATCTAACCAAATTAACCTAAAACAATTGTAGTATAAATTATAGTTGATGTAATTCAGGTTATATGTAGTATACTGGCACACATATTTATAATATTTGTTTTCATTTTAGTATGGCTTATGTTTTGTAAATTACCTTCTTATATTATTTATCACATCAAATTCAGCAATTAATTAACTATTTTCTATTCATTGGCCTATTTTTTTTAAATATTTGAATTTAGATTATTGATGAATGATGAATCCATATCAGTTATGAATTATCACTAGCCCTCTTTAAAACAACCACTACCTTAATTGAGAAACATTTATTTAAATTTTTTAACTTCCCATTTAAATTTAATTTAAATACTAAGTTTGCTGTGTTCCCTGAACAAACAGCCTTATCCCGACATTCAAAAAATAAAGACAAAACTTGCCAGAAATTGTTTAGAAAAATTACCCTCTCCACGATAAATGGTAAAAAGTCCCAAAGAATACCACTTGGGGTTTGATGGAAAGAGGAGGAGTAGGATAGAAAACTGATATTTTTTTAATTGTTTGAGGATATCTCAAAAACTATGAAGTTTTTAGCTAAGATTGTTTAGTACAATATTAAAGAACTTTAAAATTTCTATAAAAATGACTCTTTACATCTTTTTTTTATAAAATGTAGGTGGTTACGGAGATATTTTTGAGATTATATTTATCGTATTTTCACTTATATCCAAAATTGCTTCAAACCACAAATAACAAAAAAAAATTGATGTTTTTCCTAGTAGATGATACCTTTTTGAAGTTTAATTAGTTTTTAACATTTTCGATCTTTCAAATTATCATTCAATGTTTCTTTCTTTTAATTATTCTAAAAAGGCATTGACTGATGAACAGAATTCGATATCAATCAATGAAGAATTTCGTCATATTGATATGACGTTGAATTTCATATAATTGATAATATGTGATAGAAGACATTAAAACGTATAAAAAGTTACCACAAACCATGGTCTGATTAGATACATAGAACCAGGAAACTTAAATGTTGTAATTTTTAAGCCAACCCTGTTTTATGTTGAATAAAATGCACAATTAAAAAAAAAATGTTTAATTTAAGGCGTCTATTATAAATGTCCTTTATTGAGACAGATTGTTATATTTATCAATAAACAAATAATCCAATTTAAGGCAAAAGCAATTACTTCATAGTAAACTTGATTCAATTTACATTAAACGAAAGTAAATCTTGTTTATTTCAAAACCATTTAAAGCGGACTTTTAAGCAGTTTTTTTTTTTTTTATGACTCTCCAACTGGTCAACAGATACCCACACTTTCAGAAAAACATTCTTGTTTGATGAGCTTAAAGTCTATATTAATTAATTTGAGTTTATATTTTCTCTAATTAGGTAAACATGTTACTAGTACGGTAAAATAAGGAATCGACCCAATATTTTTACATCTTTTTAACGCAATTAGGGATGAATCTCAACTTACTCTGTGGAAAACCTCATCTTAACCAATAAAGTTAATCGAACAAGAAAGTTTTTCTGAAAATTTGGTATCTTCAGTCCAGTTGGAGATTATAAAAAAAATCGCGAAAAATCCTTGATTTTATGGAAAACAGAATACCCTTTAAATGATTAACTGGACCCTTTAAATTATTTTAAAATAGACAAGATTTACTTGCGTTTAATGCAAATTTAATCTATTTTACTATGAAGTAATTGCTTTAACCTCAATAAAACATTTTTTTAGTTGTTACTTTTTATTCAACATAAAACATGGTTAGCTTAAAAAGTGAACATTTAAGTTTTTTGGTTCTCTTTATGTAATCAGACCATGATTTATGTTAACTTTCATAAGTTCTAACGTCTTCTATCACATATTATCAATTATATGAAATTAATGTCAACCTAAAATTCAAATCAATACGACGAAATTCTCCATTCATTGATATCGAATATACTTCTCTTCAGTCAATTTCTTTTTAGAATCTTTAAAAGAGAGAAATTTTGAACAATAATTTGGACGATCGAAAACGTTAAAAACTAATTAAACTTCTATAATGTATCGTCTAGTATGGACAACATCTATCTTATGGTTTTAATCAATTTTTGCTTTTAGTGGAAATTTAATAAATATAATCTCATGAATATCTTCGTAACCATTGATTATATCAAACAAATGTTTGGAGTAATTTTTTTTATAGATTTTAAAGTTTTTAATACCGTAAAAAAATATCAGTTTTCTGTCCTACTCCCCCCCCTATCAAAATCTGGGGGATTTTTACCAGTTATTATGGGTAGGATAGTATACAATTTCTGACAAGTTTCATCTTTGTTTTTTATTGTTGGGGTAATCCCTAATTTTACTGGTATATTAAGGGAATACACCAAACGTTGAAAAAAAAAAAAGTACATTTATTAATTAGATAGCTAATTACTTCACGAAATTAAATGAAATAATTCTTCCATTAGAAATAATATTGAAATATAATCTAAACATATAAGTTATTAAATGAACGAATTGATATATTTATGTTAAAATGTTCACATATTATTATAAAATATCGACAATTAATTCGGTTATTAAATGGCGTAGGTGTGGCAACACTGCAAAATAAAGCTCAAATAGAGTCAGTGTTCTTTAGACGACGCCAAGTTCAAAGTGTGTGTTTGCAGTTGTTCTAACGCTAGCTGTTATTTATTGCTTTGATAAATATCCAAGTTATTGACAGTGTATTTGGTTTTACTATTACTTAACAATTGAGGATTTGCGCGGAGTTTGTTTTGCATCCATAAAAGAGGTGATTTATTTTATTTGTATGATGTTTTTTTCTGAATTGCCAGTGATTTTTTTAAAGATTATTTACTTTTCTCTTAGGAATTGTTTAAGTTTATCCCGATATTACTACAATGATTGCCATACACTCATTCTTGGTAGCGGTCGGGAGGTGTTTTTATATGCTCTGGAAAATCAAAACAATTGTTAGCAGAGTGTTTTTTGATATCATATATAAAAACAGAATGAAACTGTTGGTATATTGCGGATGCTATATCCATGCCATGATATTCTGATATATTATTTTTTTTTTTTTTAAGTTTTGTATCTTCAATAATATAACATGACTTTTAGTAGATTTTTGTACTTATATGTTTTTATCATTTGGAAATGTTAATAAAAAAAAAAATACATTTGCTATCTATACACATGTTAAGATAGTTTTATATACATGAATTGATTTTTTTATTGTCAATGTTGTAGGTTATTACATTACTGTCTGATTATAAATATCTGTTATTTATTTTACATGTATTCATTGACCATTCATTGTATGTTTTTTTTTTATCAATTAAGTTGTGTTATTCAGAATATTGACAGTGCTTCTATAACCTTGAAGTCCATTTAATTATAATAAAAAGTCTTTTAATTGCCTAATTCTCAATAATTTATTTAAATACTCTAAATTTATGGAGTTGCATTTTTAATAGGATTATAGATTTTTCATTAAATTACAATAAAAAATTATTACTCCTCTAGGTATACATATATTGTTTTGTTGTGTAGAATTGTAATGGATCTATTTTATTGATAAAGATTTTATAGACTAACCATGGATATATATTTGTAATCGCTATGGCTTTGACCAATGAGTTTTTGTTTATTATTTTGTGAAAGTGAATTATTTTAATATTGAAAGGAGAAAAAATCCTTTCACGAAGTTGAATGTTACCTGATTAAATGTTTTGACTTTTTATTTTGTTTTTTTATGGTAATCACTGTACCCATTATTTCTTAACATATACTGTATCAAATTTTTTTTCATGGTTCCATTCCAATATTGGATGATTGATTACTTTTTAATTGTAGGTCAAATATATTTTGGACGGTATAAGTCAACAAAATTAATTTATTGTTTGATAATATAATGAGTTCATAAATATTACAAGGGTCGTGATTTTTATTATTTACGAAGAAAATATATATGATCATCTAAAGGCACATTTGCCCCATTAGTACAAAATGATTACAAATGTTTGGGAACGGGTTTATTTGGCTACTATAAACAAGCCACAGGCGCATTCGAAAATGCAAGCATTTGTTTGTGTTGGTCTGTACCACGAGCATTGTCGCTATATCAAAGGAATTGTTTGTGCGCCTTCAGTGTAATAGTCATAGTTTAACCACCTGCTCTGTTCAATTCATAAATTTATTAGTCTCTGTAATTCAGTTACTTTTGAAGTATTATTTTTCAATTTAAGCAGTGATAATTACAAATTCAGCACAAACAATAACGTTTCTTCCCGGTTTTATTTTAAACATAGATTCTTGCGAACCTACTTGGTGATGTTTAATCAGTGAAGACCTTTCGACAAACCCGTAATTACATAAGTTTGCTAGTGTTTGGGGAAACAGTTTTTTTAGTGACAACGCAACCTAAGATAAACCAAAACAAACGATTTTTTAGACAAACCTAGCCAAACGTCTGAATAATATACGTCATAGTTTTTTTGATTATGGGTTTGCTTTTATTTAGTCATTATTATTTTAACGTAATCCGTCGTAATAATGAATTGGTTGTTTAATTCGGTTTACGCTGTTATTTATGTTGAACAAGGTGATGAAGACAATTTAAAATTGTGAAAATTTACTGTTATGAAATATCAAGGGTTGTGGGTTGGTCTTCCCCCTCTTCGACACTCATGTAGTTCTCCAAAATCCCACAACTAAACACAACCGCCTAACTTCTCTATCTAACATCTCCATAACTGTTAATTTATTATACTTATGTCATAACTTGTACCGTCTTAATCTTTGGATGTGACCGTGGTTCTTAGTCTGGTGTAAGTCCTATCATATCGAAGGAAATAACAGGTATGTGAAGAACTATGTTTATTCTTAAACTTTTTTAATTTTTGCTGCTTGAATGTTATACTTACTGTGATATGTTCAACTTGTAACAAACAACATTTAATTTTTCACTAAGCCATGGTTAGATTTCTTTTTTGTAACGATCTGGTCATCGTTAATAAGCCATCATATTATGCGATTTCGTTGATTGTTTGTTGTCTTAATTATAAACTAAATGTTGTTTATTGAATAGTTTACCGTATTAATCAAGAAGATCGTTTAAAAGTTAAACAATTTTAATCTTTATTGTTTCTTGTTCTTTGTAGCTCAAAAGTAGGTTACAATAACAATGTGGGACAGTGATTTAAATATATATATATATTTAAACATATCAACGTTGAATAAATGGCATAGTAATTGGCATAATGTATTTACTCATCTTTCTTTGCCTTCAGTTGGCATGGCACAATTTTTTTTGAGGGAGAAGGTCACATTTTTACAGAGTTACTTAATGTTTTGAGGGAACTAAATTTTTTGGTTGTTTCAATTTGGAGGATCTTTTAAACAGAGAACAAAGTAAAAAATAAACTACAGTTTGTATAATTCAACTATCACTTGAAATATTTTTGCCCTATCGCCTTCGGTTAAGTATTGGCACCCCTGTTCTATATTATTATGTATTACTATTTTTATTTTTTATTCATCAGTGCAGTGTTAATTTATTTATTTTAAATTTAATTTATTAGAGGAGGCTTTTAATAATACACCTTACTGTAGCCTTGTATGAAACGTTACTGGTATTCCCTTTTTTTGGTTCTATACTTTATTTTCTAATCTAATAATTGCTATGTGATCTAATTATTCTAAGAATTTGATTGCAAGAATAATATCAAAATGTTTTTATAATACATTCATTTTGTTATAACTGATAATTTCAAACGATTTAAATATTTATTGTTATAACCAGTTTTCGTTTCTTAAAACATATTTTAATTGATATTCTTGTTATGATTTAACTAAAAAACGTTTATGATACCTACAATACTGTATTACTGAATTCCTCTCATCTGTTTTTTATAGTTGACTCAATTATTAAATATATATATTTATATAAAACAAATCCGGGTGTAGGACTGTTAGCTCTACCCCGTACTTACTACATGTACTTAAATCTGGAATCGGGATGTGGTTCAACAGGATGTCAGTAACCTCCCTGAAGTTTGGTCTATGGAAGGTCTGTTTCAGAAAAAGAAATATAGGTGCTCATGCTCCTATATACTCTGAGTAGCAATAATCCATGGATTTAGACCAATTTGTCTTTATCCTTGAACCCGAGTAAGTTGGTAGGAAGGAGACTTGCCAGATTAGCCCCAAAGGAATCGGCTATGGAGGTACGGGTACCCTGCTGCTGCATCATGGAGACAAGGGTTTGTAGCAACATGAGATTGGGTCACCCCCTCCAGGCTATCTGTATATCCGCAATCAATATACATCTATAAGGAGACCACAACATCTCGCGGCCAAAGATCTCCATGGTCTATCATGCTGTCTGTACAGTCCAAAATTTTAGGTCTTTTAAAATTAATCTGTTGAAATTTGATGCTATGAATGGCAAGAGGTGTTGAGTTAATTATTTGATATTGTTACAACTTGAAATACAAGGCATTTAGGGGTAAAGTGGATCTTAATTAAATATTTAAAGAGATTGTTTGTTGAAGATTTATACTTGATAATGGTGTATATTTTCCCAGTCAAATTGTAACATGTGTTTCATTATTAATTGTAATAATAATTGATTATTATTATTATTAATTGTAATAATAATAATAATTGGCTTTTATTGTTAAATTTGTATCCCTTTTTTCCACTCCTAACATAGGAATTTCTCTAAAAAGGGAACTTTTTCACCGAAGTGGAAACCCTGCTAATAACATAAAATTTTTAAAACTTATAAAATTGAATGTTGTATAATACATGAATTTTACATTGGCAAAACATCATTTAACTAAAAAAAAAAAAATTAATAATAATAAACAGGGTTTGAAATATATAATTCAGAAAATGAAAACAAAAATCAAATCTTATTAAAATTTCTATCTGGAGTTTTTAAAAATCATTTAATGATTTTTGTCAAGAGTGATTTTTGTTTTTGATCATAGGTGATAAAAATCATATCTATCTATCTATACTGGTTCTACACAACCCCCTTAGAGAGTCATGGCTTCCACCAACAGCATCCGCCAGGTGTCCCTGCTTTGTGCTGCCACCATCCAGTCTCGAACTCCTAGCTTCCTTGCATCTTTGTCCACGCTGTCCCTTCATCTTAACTTTGGCCTTCCTACTCGTTACACTCCATGCAGGATTTCAACCAAAACCGTTTTTGGGATTATGTCGTCTCTCATTCTGGCCACATGACCTGTCCATCTGAGACGGCCTGCTCTTATAAAATTTACAATATTGGTCTCATTAAAGCGCTGGTAGAGATCTTGATTTTTCCTCCTTCTCCACTCTCCAATTACACACACTGGACCATAAATTCTTCTTAGAATCTTTTGTTCAAATATTAGGAGGTCCTGCTTGGCTGCCTTAGTTATCGTCCAGGTCTCTGATGCATAACTTAAAACCGGTCTGATAAGAGTCTTATAGAGGATTGCTTTGCTATGCTTAGTTACCAGGATGCTTTTCATGTGTTGACTCATACCATAATAGCAATGTTTAGCCAGCATAATTCTTTTGTTTATCTCTATATCCATCCGGTTATCAACAGTGATCTGCGAGCCCAAGTATGTGAATTCTGATACCTGTTCTAACCTAATGGGTCTAAAACTCACCCTTGTGCCATATCCCGGGGTCTCCTGGTTACCAAGTATTTCGTTTTTTCCTCGTTGACAGACAGGCTAAGTTTCCTCGCTGCAGCCTCCAGGTCCAAAAATGATTGTGCAACTGCTTGCTGAGAACGCCCAATAATGTGTATATCGTCGGCAAAAGCGAGGAGCTGAACAGTCATATTGAAGATCGTGCCAGATGTTTGTATTTTATATTCACAAACTACTTTTTCTTGGGACAAGAGAAAGAGAAGGCATGCCAGGTCATCACCCTTTATTTTAACAACTCACACCACCTCGTCCATTGTTAACTTGGTCAGACTGATAAGCTTGGAGGGGATGTTTAACTGGCGATAAAAATCATATTAACAGCAACATTCATAGCAAAACCGCAAATGGTTTCGCAAATGTGATGTGAATGGTTCGAGCGATGTGAGATGAATGTTGGATTTGTATATATATAGACGTTACCGATTTCAACGAACATCAAAGTTTATTCTAAGTCAATAGATATTTGTTTTGTCAGTACTGTACCATTCAATTAATAATTATTATGTATACTTTATTATCAGGATTCGAAATTAATAATTATTTTTATTGATAATAACCACAAAATCATGTAATAATTATTATATTTGATTTTTAATTTTAAAGTCATGCCTCATTTATAAATAAAAATTTAAATGAATCTTTGGTGTATATCGAATCAATTAAAAATAATGATACGGTTTTACATAAGTAACAATGATTAAATAGTGATAAAAAAAAAAATTTGATCAGAAAATAAAAATCACCCTTTACACACAAATTAATATATTGATATGAATGTTATTCGTTATTAATGTACACATTTTTACTTTCACTTACGTATATATTTAATATATAGTAAGGGTAAGTATTACGATCGTGAAAATTTTTGAAACTCAGTTTTCAACGGAAATACATGTTTTGAGGTCCCCTGAGTCCAAATAACCAAGTGTCGCAAAATGGTCTGTGTGTGTGTGTGTGTGTGTCAACAGTTTAAGGTTTGTATATGGGCCGGATGAGACAGCAACTTTTTTGTTAAAAACGGCTAACACATTTTTTAATATTAAATTTATTTAATAGCTTTAAATGTGCAGGTGGTACCTTTTATTTTTTTATTATTTTTGTTTTGTAAGCTAATATTTCGAATGAATTTCAGAAATAAAGATGTTTTGTTGAAAATGATTTTTATCATATGATATTTGAATAATTATTTTAAATAAACAAAACTAAAGATACTTTAGAGGAAGAAAATTTGGACTTTAGGCTCTTTAAAACTATTCCAATGAAGCTAAAACTATTCCAATGAAGCTAACATCTGCCTGATATTATATTAAAAACCTCTTGATTTTACATTAATAACAAATAAAATCAAAATTGTTTAAGGAATTTTTGAGATGTGTATTTTAAAAATGTGTTAATTTGGGGCGAAAATGCCATATTCGGTTAGCTGATTTCGGCAAAAAAATTGCTGTAATATTCCAAGCTAAACATACAATTTTAATTTTGTTCATGTTTTCGATTTTGAGCAATGTTGCTCTCACATACACACTGAACATTTTGCAAAATTTGTTTTTTTGGCTTTAGGAAATTAGAAAACGTGCTTTTTCATTTTCTTGGAATTTTAGAAACACTTATTCAAACATTTTCACTACCAGAGAACCAGAAAACATGCATTTTCGTTGTTTCGGAATTTTCGAAACTCCTATTCAAAATTTTTGTCGATCACAATATTTTCTATCACTATATATATCATGTATGGGTAAGCGGAAGTAAAATCTGTTTTATCTATAAAACAGTTGCCAGAAATTTTGTTACAAATTGTGCAGATATTATAAATAAAGTATAAACATTTTAATCATAATTATATCAATTCAAATAAGTTAAAGTGATAAAAATTGGTTACAAAAATAAATATTTTGAAAATAATAATCTTTACTAAGCGATTGTTTGGGTTTAATTTAATCACAGAGTAAAGGATTAGACAAGGTATTTAGAGGACAATGTTCAGATAGGGCACTCCACTATTGTATCAGACATGACCAGGAGAACGAATTACTAGGTATTTGGAAATTTTTTATTAATATTACTAGATGTTTATTCTATTCTATTGGTGACAGAGGTATGAGAAAAATATGGAAGGTTATTAATTTAAATTGGTTTATAAATTTTATTGTTAGGTGTAGTATAGAGATTGCACTACTTCCAAAGAATAATTTGTGAAGGTGGGGTGCATCCCTGAAAGTGGTGTCAGCCTTAGGCACTTGGCGCATCCAAAAAATAAAGTAATTTTCTCCCCTCCTATCCACAAAAATATCTGAATCTATTTTTAAATTGTTTTATATTAAGTAACATTTTAATTTAATTTTACTCAATATGTCTCTTAACTAATTTGCTTTATTAATAAGCTAAAATTAATTATTCTCATACACTTCGTAACTTATTTTTAAATTCCTAACAAGGCGTCGGCGCCTTGTTCCAGGTCGGCACCCTGGGGCAATGGCGCGGGTTGCCTGTCCCTGAGGCTGGCACTGCCTGAAAGCTCAATTTCAGATAAAGGAATACAGTAAAAATTATTAATGGAAGTTTTATTTTTGCTCACTAATATAATAGTATTACTGTTTTATAGTACTTCAAGTCTTAATTCATCCAAATATAAAAATTTTAGTGTTTAATTAATTTTCATTTTGTATATATATATATATATATATAAAAATTTATTAGGTTGTGAAAAATTGACTGAATAGGAAAATAAACGAGCTCATGTTACATAATTTAAAATGTATGTAATAATTAATATTATTATATACGTACATTCAGAGTTAATTCTAAGATTTAACAATACGAAAAAATGATCATTCATAAAATGAATGTTTATAAAATTCATAATTAAAATTTTAAAGAACATAAAATAAATATTTTAAAATTATTGCTCAAGTAGATAGATCACATTAGAAAGCATACTTGGTTGACATTTTCCGTATGAGTAGGTGAGTTACTATCATTTATCTTATTATTTATGTCATTCCATCTTCTTTCTTTCCTCGCTTTCATATCATTTCTACCCCTTTTTTCATATTGTTACATACTTATAAATATCTCTACATTTTACTATCACCTCTTATTATTTTAATTTATAAAACTTAATATTTCAATTCATTTCTATGTATAGGATGTGTTTCTATAGATATCCTTGCATCTTTTTATTTACCACTTAATCGTTTATAAAATATTATACTTAAAATTTCATATATATGGAACATCTTATTTATTTTTATTTCCTACTTATCTCTGATTTATTTATATTACATAATATTTCATTTTATTTCTTTGCTATTTCATTGTTTATTACTTTGTTACTATTACTTTATAACTTACATATCACAATTTTTCCATTCATTGATTATTAATTTAATTTGCACTACTTACATATAATAGTCTAATTTATTGATTTTTTTTTTTCATATTGTATCACACATTCCATTATTAAAATGTTAAAAAATGTATTATTTATCATAATATTTTACATATATTTTCTTGTTTTACCATCACATATAGTACATATATATTTTAATTTATTTATTTGCAGATAACTGTTTGGTTATTATCTCGTCTTTCCTCAACCCTGATAAAGACCTGAAACTCCTCAGGCTGATACTTTGACATAAAATAAAATACATTTTAAGTTTCTTGCTGTGACTGCAACTTTAAAATTAATTAATTAACTTCACAACCATATTTTATGTTGTAAATTATTTCTCTACCTATACAAAAATATGCTTCACTGTTGTTAGGATTTTATTCTTATTTTTTAAAATTTCACTTTTTTTTTCTATAATTTAGAAATATTATCTTTATAAACTCTGTGCCAATAGTTTTAATCTTTGTCTTTATGTAAATTGTGAATCCCAATTGCTTCTTTTTATTTTTAGATGCGATTAGTGGCTTTCTTACAATCCTCTTGGGAAAAAAACATTCTCATTGTTTATTGCGTAAATATTGATATCCCTTGCAGAAGTATTACGTTGAACCAAAAATTTTGCCCTTTATTTTATATTCAACTAATAACTTTTGTTTATTTTGGTCTGAAAATTTTTGTGTTTATTTTTTTTTTCTTACAGAAACATGATGTTGCATTAAATATTATGCTTTTTATTTTAGATTCAATTACTTTGTTTTATTATATTTAAATTAAATATATCATGCCATTTTCTACCTGACCACAAATCTGCTAATTGTCACTACCATGACAGGTGCGGATGAAAAATTGAAGACAAAAAAAAAAAAATTAAATAGTTTAAGGTATAAAAATGTACTACTTATTGGTTAATTTGAAAAACTTGACCTAATAATAATGTTTTATTATTGTCTGGACATTATAATGGCTACTTTACATTTATTCTCCAAAAAGTCCTTTGTTAGGAAAATGAATATTCATTCATCTTTTAAACTTAATTACACACCATTAAGTTTTAAACTTTTAATATCCACTCTTACTAACAAAAGTAATTGGACTAAACTCATTTTATCATTAAAGTCCTCATTTAATTATATGTTTGCAAGTGCACATTGACTACTGTATAACAGTCGGCTGTGTTTACTTGTTTCTTTATTATGAACTATCTTTGAATATATATATATATATATATACATATATATATATATATATATATATATATATATATATATATATATATTTTATTTGAATCTGGGACCTTTAGCATTGGAAGCTCAGCGCTCTACCACTGAGCTACTCAACTCCCATTTACGTATAATATTTTATATGTCAATAATTTTACCTAGTAATTGTAAACGGTACAAGAATATTATAATTATTTTTGTAGAGAAAAAGATTAAAGAATTTTAAAGTTTAATTTCAGTTAAACTTTAATGTTAGTAGAGTTTTATTCCTAAGTGGTATAACTGTAGTTAATAATTCACAAGAGATAAATATTAATAACATATTGGGATTGAACTTTGCATTAATGCTTATATTTATTATCCTTTAGCTATCAGCCATATATTTACCTATCTCTTTCATTATTTATCATGTTTATTATCTTTATGTAAAATACTACTATTTCAGTACTAATTGAATCTATGTTTTAATAATTGAAATTTATTTATTTTATTACTCTCATTTAATATCTAATTAAATATTGTGGTTCTTTAAATTAAATATCCTCTCTTGACGTTTACTATACATATTTTTTGGTATGGCCAGCTTTCATAGTTTTTCCATATTTTTGTGTAAATTTTCGGCTTATCAACATTGATTTTCATGCTGCATTGGAAAGTATGATTGCATATTTTACTATGAGCCTGGACTACATTTTTTTACAGTTTCATATACACTGTTTTATTCTATTCTACAGTGTTTTTTATGTTCTCCTTTGTAGATCATATTACTGTAGCTACATTATATTATATAAACAACATTATTTTAAGCCGTTATCTTTATTTTGTCCTTTGTTTTAATTGGATGGTTTTCCAATTTTTTTTTTCTTTGGAATTTTTCATGCAGCTAAGTAGTCATAATATGAAGTTTAATTCCTATTATTTACTAATTCCATTCTAGATATATTGATTCATTAAATGCAAGTATTGTGTTACACTAATGATTTCCTCAGGTTTGTTCGATGTTATTTTTTTTTTTATATAGGTCATCATTATTACAAGGATTTACAAAATTTAGAAATTTTTCTCTTTGATTTTTATAAGCAGGGCATTCCATAATTATATTCTGGAGTGTTTCTTTCTGATTAAATTCATCACGTTTAGTAGATTTTTTAATTTCGGTACGCTGTAGTTATACTTTGCATAAATCATGATTTGATCGAAGATAAGAAAATAAATGTATTGTGCTTTTTGGTCAGTTCAATTCAAAAAATACTTATTTAAAATTTGCTGTACATTATACTTATAAAATCTGGCTGTGATAGACTCCTGATTCTGGTGAGACCATTTATTTATCATATTTTCTTTAATCATCAAATAGTTTCCCAATTTATTGTTATCAAAAAATACACTGCCAATATCTTTTTTATATTTTCTGTTAAATGTAAAAAACATTTCATTTGCATTAGGTCTTTTAATAACATTTTTTCCTGGTTTGGGTATCATAACCTATTGTTAAATCAAATAAAGTAAATGTAAATAAAACATCTACTGCATTTTTTTAAACTTTGAATTAAATATATATTTATATGTAATTATAAAAAAACAACAAATCCACAGTCCAACTTGATTTTTATACTAAATATTTAAAGTTTTATTTCGATCATTACCTTTTAAGGTATAATATGCATACATCTCCACCCCCCTTGTTTATACCAAATAAAAAGGTAGTATTTTAAAGGTAGAGACTGGGATGGGTTTATGTGAAGGTAGATCTCTTTGCCTAGGCATTTCCAACAGGTAATGCTGGACCAGTCTCTTCTGAATCAAAGGATTTCTTTACAAAAGGGAAAAAGGAACCTACTGACATCTCTTCTCCCTTCACCTTTGTCCCACCGATTGCTTAATTACTGCGCACCTCACAAAGGTCGTTATCGATGTAATTAATAATTGGGTGGGAAATATTGGTCAATTAATGTCTTATTCCATTAAATGATAATTATCGATCGTCATTAAATATTAATCACTTAATTTTATAGATTTCGTTAAAAAAAAAAATGTAGGTTATAAGAAAAATTAAAAAGTATATATTGTACACTAAATTACAGCTATTTATGTTTTACTGTGTTTAGATTGAGTACTGACATGCTTGTATTCGATAGAAATGAATTTTAATCACTCGTGATTCAACTGTTTTTCAAATTTGTTTTTTTACTTTATAATAAATTAGTACCAAAACTGTTAAAAAAAAAAATTAAAAAATCACTAAGCTAGCGATAGGTACAAACCAAGTATACAAAATATGTGGTGATGAATGATCCCAAGGGAGTCCAGAATGATGCTCTTGGCCAACACTTCAAGCTTCACCACATCAACACCTGGTTCCTCGAAGTACCACCCAGAGGCCTCTCACAGTGCTCTCTCTTTCTCTCACTCCCTCTCCTCCCTCCCTCTCTCTCTCTCTCTCTCTCTCTCTCTCTCTCTCTCTCTCTCTCTCTCTCTCTCTCTCTCTCTCTCACTCTCTCTCTCCTCCCTCTCCCTCTCCCTCTCCCTCTCTCTCTCTCTCCTCTCTCTCTCTCTCTCTCTCTCTCTCTCTCTCTCTCTCTCTCTCTCTCTCTCTCTCTCTCTCTCTCTCTTTGTACATTCGATAAATCATTGCTTAAAATGCTTTTTCCTGGGATGTTGTAAGAAATGAAAAGTAAAAAAAAGAAAAATTGTTGCCAATGATTTAATGTAAAAAATTACAAAAAGATAAGTGGTTATGAAGATCCATCGTGTATGAGAGTCTATTTTAATTTTTTTTTAAGGTATCCAAACTACTGTAAACATTATTCAATTTTCTAAAGGTATTGGCGAAAAATGAACTTTGACCGAAGACCCTGCTACCACCGGTTTTGGTGTTTCTTCTTTAAACAGTAAATCGGTTGTTTCAGTATGACAACTTAAAAATCCCCGAAAATCAAATTTATTGATAATAATGTTTTTTTTAAATACAATGTTCAACTAGAACTCTTGCATTATTAAACGGGTTTTGGAATAATATTTATCTTCATAGTGAGTGGAATAGCCATAGGAAGGGAGATGGCATCTCTTCCAGAACTTGAAGGATGAAGCAGTGTTTTTCTGAACACACTCCAATGTTAATACCATATCAAGAAGACCCATGTTTCCAGCTATATTGTAATTTTGTAATGACAACAAATAATATATCAAGTTAAAAGTGTAATAATACCCTTAGTTTAATAAATTATAATTGTCATAAGGTTTTTATTTGTGACATAATAAGGGACGTTTATTATTCTTCGTAGGATTTTTGATTGAATGCAGGAGCATGCAGTTTAAAATTATATAAATATTTACTTTTCTTCCTAAGTTTCTGCTAGGATAATTTTTCTTTGAAATCTTGGTAATATTTGCTGAATATAAAATATAAAAATCGCTGTTATTTTTTAGGTCCCCTCATGTTGTTGATTAAAGGCAAATCATGTTGGGCATTAATTCAGTGAAGTAGATTCATTTCGATCTTATTATTTGTAACGGATGCTGTAGCATCTCTTTAGTTCTACTGAAGTTAGAACTCCCTTTTTTAGTTTAATTATTTTCAATCAACCTTTGTAATCGACAAAGAAGAAATAAAGTTAACCTCTCAAAATTTGAGGTTTTACGTTTCAAGATATCAGAATCCGAAAATCGAATAAAAACAAATCCGTCCGTCCGTCCGCCGTCCGCCGCGGTACTAGTTCACAAGAGGTACTAGAGCACGGATTACGCCTGGTTCACAATCACTTCGGTCACACTTGTTCCTGGAATCCCGAATGCGTTCGGGTTTATCTGAAAGAGAAAGAAAGCGACCGATCTCTTGGGCCAGCTTCTATTAACTTTCCCGCCATTGAAGTACTTCTATAACCTTAATCAGTTATATAGCAGGAGCATATTTACATTCGAAATTTAGGCTACACATCATGAAACCTGAATTGAACTTGTACATATATTATAGATCTGTAAAAAAGAAATAGTAATAAACAAAAATCAAATAGAATAAAAAAAAAATCAGAGTAATAGTCATATAAAAATCAAATAGTAATAGACAAAAAATTTCACGATATTATTTTTCTTATTGATGAATTTCATTATTCATGATCTTGGAAATTATCGGTATATTCATAAATCTTTAATCTGGTATTATTTTCATAAAATGCGTCCTTGACAACTTAATAGTGGACTCTTATATCTTAGAAATCCAAAATCTACAAAAAATCAACCTACAATTTTAAATCCGACAGTATATTCATAAAAAGCTCTGACGACTAGAAAATAATGGATCCGTATATCTAAGAATTCAAAAAAGTTACATAAACTTGATGCTTAATCTCAAATCAGACGTTATATGCATACAAAGCGCTCCCCCCCCACTATAAAATAGTGGATGCTCTTATTATTATAAATCCAAAAAATTACATAAACTAGATAGATGACATAAACTGAAAAAGGCTTGCTAAAATAAATTATAAATGCAATTATTCCAACTTCTATTGAAAAACTAGAATAACAAATAAAAAGATAATAGATTACTTCAAATTATTTGTTATCCAAATAATTAAAAAATCTTTTATACACAGTTATTAAAGATAATATACAGTATATGCGTATTTACAGCCACTACATGTAAGCACGTGTCAATAAAAATGTTATTTCTAAAAGCCTTTTTTTTTACAGGATTTGAAGTAACGACTCAAACATTATTTTATGTATTTTTTTCTTTTTCTTTCACAGTGATAACCGTTATAATATAAATTAATAATTAACTAATTGGTAAATACACAATTTGTTAATAAGGAAGTTCCATGAAGGGAATACGTTGTTTGGTTTTTTTCAAAAATGCATGAAAAGGGGTTGTGTGATGGGGTAATAGCTGACGTCATAAAAGACGACAACATTCGGCTGTTTTCGGGATTCCATGAACAAGTGTGATCGAAGTGATTGTGAACCACGCGTAATCCGTGCGGAACTCTAGTGAACTACTAGTACCTCTGTCGCATTTCTCCGAGAGTACTGGACCGATTGTTTTGAGATTCGTCCGTCAATGTCAAAGGGCACCTGAAGATGATTCTCCGCCAGTCTTGCTCGAACAGTGGTAGTGTTAACATCGCGGTTAATCTGTTTGAAGTTGCGGCATCTTTAGAGTTTGAGAACAATAGCCCCGTTGTTGACAGAGCCGACTTCTCAGAAACCTTCGGCTTACTACATTCAGGCCAGCTTTATCTATTTTATTTTCTCTTTAGTTTATATTATTTTCCTATTATTTAAAGTTATCAACTAATATCTTACCTATTCCTGTTCATGGGGGAAAGTAGCGAGGGAACTGAGCCCCCTGACAAACCATTAAATACACCGGTAGTACATAATGAAAAAAATCAACATCAGACTCGTCTTGGTCTCGCATTGGGCAACACTAGTTAGAAGGTTTTAATAATATTTTTTAAAGTTATAAATATTAATTATAATATTCGATACTATTAATTCCTGCTTTTATTTTATATATATTTCTTCTACCAATTTCAATTGATTATATATATATATATATATATATATATAATATATAATATATATATATATATATATATATATATATATAGTGTTCTTTCATTATATAACTAGCCATATATTTTCTTCTATTATGAAATATTTATTCATTAACTGATTTACAATATCTTTGAATGATTTTATAAGAGTCACAATTTTAAACTTTTTCTGTTATGTTCCTGTACTGCAAGAACACTAATATAGGAGAAAAGTTTATATATTGAAATTCAAATTCTTATTTTATTTCTAAAGTTTTTCATTGAGGATATAGAAAGAAAATTGTCCCGAGTTTCTACACTCACCATTTAAACCCATTTTTTTCTGTTGACATTTAAACTATTTAAATAATCACTGGTTCCAGCATATCATTATATAATTGTATATTATTTTTTAAAATTTTCTGTAGTGATTAATAAGTATGCTGTGTTTTTAGCAACCCAATTTAATTGGGCAGCACCATTTTATGATAATAAAGTGATTTTCTCCCTCTCTCTCTCTCTCTCTCTCTCTCTATTAATCATTCTTTGCAAAGTATCGCTAATATCCAGTAAATTCTGATAAGCGGAATTCTCTAATGGTGTGACATGGTTTATGTTTAGGTCTAGGTAGTTCAAATATCGAAAATCCGTAGTAACAAATATCAATAATTATATTTTCTTCGTACAAGAGAACATATAATCATCTAAATTAATTAATTTAAAAGATTTAATATTTAACAACAATCGAAAAATAAAGTAGGATGCTTAAGGCTGAGACCAAAAAGTTATAAATCAAGTTAATCTTGGCTAGTTCTTTGCCAAATGAAAAAAATAATATTTATGATAAATTTTAGTCATTCATATTTTTTTAATAATTATTATCATTATTTTTTTTTCTATTGGCATTACAGACTATGTAGATCTTTGCCGCCTTTGCAAGCCTGCTCCATCTCTGCCTGTCTTGGGCTATTTCTTTCTATTTATCTGCATCCAGCTCTGTTGCGTCTTTATTAATTCTATCTATCCATCTCCTTTTTGGCCTACCATGTGGTGTTTTGCTTTCTGTTGGGACATTCATTGTTATGCAATGGCTTCCAGATGGATTTCTACGAGCTACATGCCCCGCCCATCTTAACCTCCGTCCCTTCATATCATGGGATATAGAATGATTCTGTAAGCAGTTGGTCTCTCTTTTCCATTTATTATAGTACTCTGATCCCTCATCGCTCCGGTTATCGAGGATTTTCATCTCAAATCTTTCAACACTTTTTTATAGGGTTTTGATTAGTGTCCAGGTCTCACAACCATATATTAGAACTGCCTTTATCCTAGCATTGTACACCCTTAGTTTGAGATTTTTCGGAATTTCAATACCTTAGAGAGGTAGAAGAAAGGTTAGTCTGTGGGCCCCTACCGTGTACCCCTCCCCTCCCACATCCCTATAAATTGCATATCGTTGTGTTCCTTGTAACTATTTATTAAAAAAAAGTGAACGAACTGCCCCAAAATGGCGTCTAAACATGGCGGTCTGACAGCTTTGACTTTAGTTAGTTTTTTGGTCACTGAGAATCAGAATTTGGCCTAATTTCGTCATAGTTGGTCTTTTATTAAAGCTGGATAGTCAGAGAATAATAAAACATGAAAAAATATTTTAAAATTATATGCTTAGGCAGTGAAAAACACCAGTAAATTCAATTTCTTTGTTAAAAGTTGTTTATTATTGTTATTTCTTTTATTTTGTTCGTAAGTTGGACCATAACATAAACAAATAGGAAATCTTAATATTGAATGCATTATTCTCTCTGCAGAAAGATTCTTTCTTGCTGATAAAATGCTCTTCACCATAATAAACCTGCATCGTCCCCTTAATATCATCCAAACTGCTCCAGCATTTGAACCCCTTTTAGCAGCATCTTGAAATATTCTGTTATCAACTATATATTCGTTTAACCAAGTGTAGAATAAAAAAAGTTAAATAAAGAATTCAAGATCTTCAGAAAAATACTTTTGAATTAAGTTTTAAGATGCCTTCTTAAACGACCTCCGTATAAAATAAAGGAAGTTAAAATTAAAAAAAAATAATAAATTAAAAAAAAAGTTTAATTTTTTTACAATTAAATTATTGCATTAATATTTGCTAGTTAATACAATAAATATAATGTACCAAAACCGTTATTATTGCACTATTACTAAGCCATTTATGTGTACTGAATGGTGTGGTAGAGGCCTGTAGGCACCCACGCCAGTACCGCTTTTCTGCCGCTTAAGTGCAATCTACGGAACTGCTTCAAATATTTTAAAAAGTAATCAGTGTTTGGAAAGAGAAATTTATTCTCCAAATGTTTTATTTCAGCGCGTTTTGCGTTATTGTAGGCCGTTTAATTACAAACGACGCGGGATATTCAACTTGAAGTTTTTTTTGTTAAAAAAATTGACTTTACTGGTGTCTTTCATAACCTTAGCCAATTATTTTTTCATGTTTTATTATTCTCTGATTATCCAGCTTTAATAAGAGACCAACTATGATGAAATTAAGCCAAATTCTGATTCTCAGTGACCAAAAAACTAAATAAAGTCAAAGTTGTCAGTCCGCCATGTTTAGACCCAATTTTGGGGCAGTTCGTTCACTTTTTTTTGTGGGAACATTGACTTTTTTTTAATAAATAGTTACAAGGAACACAACAATATGAAAATTATAGGGATGTGGAGAGGTGTGGGCGGGTGGGTGGGAGGGGGGTGCTCGGTAGGGGGTCTGGACCACCGTGTAGCTATGTTTGCGCTAGTCTTTTCTCCCAGTTACTCATTCATTTAGGTTATTGTGGAGCCGAGGTATTTGAATTTTTCTACTCTCGGGAATGATTTTCCTTCTTCGCAGATCCTGTTATTAGGGTGGAATTTTCAGCTTATTATCATATATTGTGTTTTGTCTTCATTTACTTATTGGCCGGTCTGCTCTACCTCTCTTATCAGTGTTGTAGCGAGTTTCTCAATGTCTTCTTGATTACTTACTTCCAAGGACAGCTATGTGACTTGTCTATCCAAGGATTTTATTATTCATTCCGACGTGGACCCATCCATTTTCCTGTGATACTGCTCTTATTACCTTCTCCAGGACTAAGTTAAACAATATCGGTGATAGTCCATCTCTCTGCCGTAAGCCCGTTCGTACTTTGAAAGCTTCAGATACTTCTCTTTGTATTATGACTCTACATTTGGGGTCATTTGTTGACGCCTTTGTCAATCTCACCAATTTACCTAGTTCAGTCATGATTTTCCAAAGACAGCTCCTATCCACAGAATCATAAGCTACTTTGAAATCGACAAATAGTGCGTGTACGTCCTCAGCTACTTCCCATCGTTTTTCGAATACTTGTTTTAGGATTTTGCTCCTCTCTTTTCTGAATACAGTTTGATGGTTGCCTGTTATATTCTCTTAATAAGGATATATTCGGTTTAGTAGGATATTGATCATTATCTTGTAGGAACCGGAAGGAGTACTATGTCTCTGTAATTACTACACTCATACATGGATAATTTCTTTAGGATAGGACAGATTATGCCCGTATCATAAGCCTCAGCTATCCTTTCTCTTCTCATATTTTCTGAATTATTGTAGTAGCTTGGCTCTTACTGCTCTTATTACCTTCTCCAGCGCTAAGTTAAACATCTCTCTGCCATAAGTCCGTTCGAACTTTGAAAGCTTCAAATACTTCTCTTTGTATTATGACTCTACATTTGGGGTCATTTGTAGACGCCTTTGTCAATCTCACCAACTTACCGGAAATTCCTAGTTCAGTCATGATTTTCCAAATACAGCTCCTATCCACAGAATCATAAGCTACTTTGAAATCGACAAATAGTGCGTGGACGTCCTCAGCTACTTCCCATCGTTTTTCGAATACTTGTTTTAGGATTGTGCTCCTCCCTTTTCTGAATACAGCCTGTTGGTTCGACAATATAATATCTCGTAATACGGATATATTCGGTTTAGTAGGATATTGGTCATTATCTTGTAGGAACCGGAAGGAGTACTATGCCTTTGTAATTACTACACTCATACATAGATAATTTCTTTAGGATAGGACAGATTATGCCTGTATCATAAGCCTCAGCTATCCTTTCTCTTCTCATATTTTCTGAATTATTGTAGTAGCTTGGCTCTTACTGCTCTTATTACCTTCTCCAGCGCTAAGTTAAACATCTCTCTGCCATAAGTCCGTTCGAACTTTGAAAGCTTCAAATACTTCTCTTTGTATTATGACTCTACATTTGGGGTCATTTGTAGACGCCTTTGTCAATCTCACCAACTTACCGGAAATTCCTAGTTCAGTCATGATTTTCCAAATACAGCTCCTATCCACAGAATCATAAGCTACTTTGAAATCGACAAATAGTGCGTGGACGTCCTCAGCTACTTCCCATCGTTTTTCGAATACTTGTTTTAGGATTGTGCTCCTCCCTTTTCTGAATACAGCCTGTTGGTTCGACAATATAATATCTCGTAATACGGATATATTCGGTTTAGTAGGATATTGGTCATTATCTTGTAGGAACCGGAAGGAGTACTATGCCTTTGTAATTACTACACTCATACATAGATAATTTCTTTAGGATAGGACAGATTATGCCTGTATCATAAGCCTCAGCTATCCTTTCTCTTCTCATATTTTCTGAATTAGTTGTAGTAGCTTGGCTCTTAAGTCGTCTCCTCCATCTTTAAACAGTTCTGATGATGGGTTTTCTATCCCTGGGACCTTTCTCGTTTTCAGCCTTTCGATTACTATTTCTACATCCAGTATATCTGGTTTTTCAACCGCTTCTGGGTCAAAATACTCAGTGTGGTCCATGTCTTGTTCGTTCGTGGGTTCTCCTTGGTTGAGAAGTTTCTAGAAATTTTCTTTCCTGATGTTCAATATACTTTCTTTAGACGCCGTCATGAATCCCAGAGGAATCTTGAAGGAAATAAGCTCCGCGTTATTCCTCGGGGACTATACGTCTTAATGAGAGGGTGGTAGGCACCAACCAACCCCATGTTACCAGAAACCTTTCAGTGATCGGTACTATCAGGTCCGGATTGTCAGCGCCTTTTTCTCTCGTGGGCGAGATTCAACGGTTTCGCCACGGTAACAATCTAAGCGTCCATTATCATTGCAGCATTATTCTTAATTTCTGGTATTTCCTACTCCTCTTGCTTGACCTGTCAGCCCCTGGCTAAGTCCATTGCGATGAGGTTGCAGACAACGGTTTGCTGCAACACAGTTTCACCGTATGTACAATGGCAACGCTGTGTCACATGGACAGCGGTTTTCTGTTCCGAACTTCCTGCCTTGATTCCCATTTCTCTGTTACCCTTCGGCTCTCCACTGCTTATTCTTACCTTAGTGGATAAGGAGTTGGAGTGCACATGCACATATTGAATGTGATCCTGGCCGAATATTTCTCTTGTGTGAGCCGTTCTGAGATGGCTTCCCTACTCCTTATTAGAGGCAAAGGAGTAGTAAGTAGTAAGCGCATTCACCATCTGCCTGGGACGATCTCTCGAACACCGGTCCCTCCGGAGCTTGTTTCATGGAGAAACCGCCTTCTCCATGTTGCGAGATGCCCCTATTGTTATAACTGTTTTATTCAGTGGCCATGATATTTTCTCGGATACTGGCAATCCGTATCAAGTCTCTTTCTTTGGTTGCCACTCGTCCTCCGTTCACGACGAAGTCCCCCAAGATCGGGATAAAAGAGGCGTAAAAAATCCAAACCTCCTTCTTTAGTCACTTTTCCCAACAGCTTCTGCTGCTTCTTTTACCTCATTATTATTCTCCATCATAAAGTAAGAGTCATTAGCCGTCTCAAAGTAGCAATTTAAGATTTTATGAAGATATACTTAAAAGATGCTATTTTGGCTATTAAGTTTAATGAAGTATGTGGTGCGTGCAAACGCCTTGTAACTGATCCGGTGACACATTTTTTGATTCAATGTGTCAAGTTTAACGAACCAAGAAATAAGTACTTGAAGACATTTAATCACTGAATCCAGGAAAGATGTTAGTGTGGAGGAGATACTGAAAATAGACACTATGAAAACAATAAATCAACTGTATTATTTCATATAGGCCTGTTCATTGAACTGTTAAGTGGTATAGTGGTAGTAATGCTTGTTTCTATTATTATTTGCTTCATACCTCTGGAATATTTAAAAAAATTGTTTTACTATTTGTTTATGTATATATAATATATATATATATATATATATATATATATATATATATATATATTATATATAATGTTATGACGAAAAAAAGGATTAATAAAAAGATAATAAAACAAGTTTTAGTAAATATTATTTTCTATCGGAATTTTACTTGTTGGGCACCTGGCTTTACCAGCCTTTCATCTCTGAGGAGATAAATTTAGAAAATATAAGCTACTTACCCATTATTTGGCCATCATTAAATATTTATTCCACTATGCTAGCTCAGGTGAAAAGGGGTTAGGTTGGAAATTTTTATAAAGCAGCCAAAATGGTTAAGAGATTTATTTACAGAAAGAAATATTTACAGAATTGATACTATGTACAAGCAAAAGAAAGAAAATAAAAGGAAAAAGAGATAATTTAAACATAATTACTATACATAATTAAAGATAAATAGGAAGATACTTAAGATAATAAAAATACAAAAAAAGATACTTTTTCTATATACAATAGCATGGCATTCCACATATAAACATCAAGAAACGATAGTCACGATGTAAGACGACATGCTAAAATATTAATTAATAATTAGTCACAGGAAACAAAATTAATCTTGCTTACAATATATATCGTTTACTAATCTGTTATTATATTACTCATACTTAATGTTGTGGACGTTGTTAATGTTATGTTTGAACGCAGTACTAGACTCAAGATCTAACTTTGTTAATAATACCATTATATTTATTTGTACAGGGATTTTCTTAGACAAATAAAATAAACTGTTCTATTCATTCTCCATCATTGCTTCGTATTTAGAATTTATTCATTCAACAAGCTGTTGCTGTGTATTTATTGTCTCAGAATAGATTAATGGTTTCAGCTTCCCTCGGATGTAGAAGTCTAGATAAGTAAGCTCTAGATCGTATCTCTAAATCTAGATCGCTCCATAATGTTCGTTGGGACAAACTGTAACTTCTCGACTGCTGTGAGATGGATATCCATTCATCTGCAACCAGTAGAGGACTAGTAAATATCGCTTCATCAGTGTATTATTCTATAACCATTATTTTTTTTTTATGAGTTTTATTTAATTTATAATATTCTACCTCCTTTGGAGTAGTTGTTGGGTAGGATTGGTGAGGGTATCTTAAATAATCATAAATTTTGACAATAAATAAATAAACTATTCAACGGTTGGCTAACCTGTTGTCCAGTATCAATTCTCTGTGGATTGATATAACTGACGGATATGGGCGGCAGGCTACCTAATCCTGAGGCTTGGATGAAAAATTAAAATGAAATGAAATATTTTCTTCGTTATCCTGGGACAAATTCCCTCTTGAGGACAAAATTAAAATTACATCGTATATTGGCCAAAACCGTGTGGCTCTGGATTCGCATTGAATTGGACAATAACTCGTGGTGAGTGTCTAATGGTCGGACGTCCGACGTTGAAGGCCCTTTGGGTCTTCTGGAAAGTAACGATCTCCCTTAGCTGTTTTTATATGCTTTTCATTGTTTCTTGCGTTGTTAAGATGAAGCCAGAGGACGTGATGGCCGAGTACCAAAGAGTACTTGATTCTGAACGTTTTGGGTTCGATTCCCATCTGGGTCAATTAATATTTATTTCTCTGCGGCCCCAAATGGCCCGTTACAAAGGACACCAGATCCGGCTCGCAGTACATTTCTTGAAGTTCCGCATTTTTTCTTATTCCCCATCTTCAATTATCTCAAACAGGCCCAAATACTGTCCTGCCAACTTTCCTTTCCCATATATCCAAAATTTTTTCACTCTTTTTTGTTAGTACCCAGCTGTCACAACCGGTATAATGATTGTTTTGTATATAAGGACCTTCCCTCTGTTCGTCAGACTTCTAAACTTTAATGGTTTCCGGAGAGCAAAGTAACACCTGTTACCGTAATGAATCCTCTCTTTAATTTCTTCAAAAATTTTTTAATGCTCAGTAATGAAAGATCTCAAATATTTAAATTCCCTTACAGCTCGCAACTTACGCCTGCCTAAATTTATTTGCTCGTAGGTATTATTCTTATTTTGGGATGTTCGCATGCGCACTATCTTGCGGTCATTTATCACCATGCCCAGCTTAGTAGCGCCCTTCTCAAACTCCTCAAACGCCACCGCAAGTGCTGCTCTTGTCCTAGCTGATATCACAACATTATCGGAGTAGTGCTGCACAGCATTAAGTGCTGTTCAGCCTATCATATATGGTTCCATTTGGATTAGTCCGTATGGCGCGGATGCCATATTGAAGAGCGAGATTGAAGAGGGTTGTGGAAAGAAGATCATCTTGTCTTAAGACGCTTTTTGTTGCAAAAGTGTCCGACAGCCTGCCCTTTATTTTGACTTAGCAGCTAGTGTCTAAATAAGTCATCCGAGTTGATTTCACTAAGTTTGTAGAGACCCCTAGTTTCAGCGTAACTTTTATTACCTCCTTTTTATCAATGCTATCGTTTGCCTGCCTAAAGTCGATGAAAAGATATTACAGACCAACAAATATACACATACATACAAATATATTTATATAAATGAATACTGAATAATTCAAATAATAAATCAGAAATTAGGGCTATTTATATATTGTTGCTAAAATATTTTATTTTTTTTTAGATTACTTGTTTATTGATAAATATTACAGTTTCAATAAGGACACTTATAAAAAAGTTCAGAGACCACATTTACACCGTATAACTTAAATATTCCTCATTTAAAATTTATTGAATAAATTATTCTGTAAATATTATATTATAAATGCATATTTATACATTTATTCAATAATGTCCAACACTGGGATATACAGTGTTTTTTTTTATTTGTGTTATGATTTCAGGTTACTGAACAGATATCTAAATTACAATGTAATTATTTGTCGATTTTTTTCCAGTTGACTTCTCATTTAGTGTATTTTCATGGATTAATAAAGAGCAGCCAGGCAGTGTTGGTGTCTTTTATCAAATCCGGTTTTGTCTTATGTATAATGAGCCTCATCTTTGACTCAAATTATTTTTTATGAATTCTTGCTTCAACTGGTCGATTATGCTTTGGTTTCCTAGAAAAAATGAACGATTATAGTTTAACTGATGTATCCAATATTAGTAAATTAACTGAAAACGATAGGCGGATCTCTTCTACTATGAATCTCATAGGGCCTTAATGAGGTGTGTAATTAAAAGCTGCCTTTATTTCCTCTGTGTTTAGAATCTTTTTCATTAATTAGATGATGTGAACGCTCAGGTAAACAAGTTTAACCTGAATCCTTCTACCATTTTAAATAATCCAAGATTACTGGAGATTCCGGCATGTATGTTTATCACATTAAAACCTAGTATTTTTAAACGGTTTTAATACGTGTATATTGGATATATACTTAGTGTATTCATGGAAGTTTAATTATTACTTCTCATACTTTCTATTGAAATAATTCACGATAAGCAGTTCAACCATTTTTTTTTTTTAAATTTCCTGTTCAAAAATCTATCGAAGTCATCGAGAAGATTCAGTTCTAAAAAGAAAGTCGGCGTCGCAGTTTTAATTACTGGGATTATACTTTATTTATTAACCAACCAAACAAAAATGTGGAACATTAGATTAAATTTGCAATCTGCAAATTTCTTTGCAATTAGCAAATTTTTTTAGCAGCTTCACAGCTTCCCATCACGTCCGGGATATAAATCAGATCAGCAGGTCTCTTGGCCAACGCCTACGTAATCGTCGTGGTGGGATTATACTTAATGTTATAATTGAAATTAGTAAAATAGCTTGTGTAATTGTTGCAACGAAAGACGGGAACTCTATTCTTGTGATATAAAAAGAATTAAAAAGTTCGACGGAGGAATATTCGTGAATTATTTGTTGCTACCAATTATTTTTTAATATCCTTTCATTTCGGTTTTCCAAGCAATGTCCCTGAAGGAGCAACCAGTTTTATTGTGTTAATCAATCGTAACAATTCTAACATACAGTTTGATGAGGGGCCGGTCTCGCGCCTGTGGTCCGCCTCTTCTCTCACTCGATGTCGCCGCTCTTCAGATGTTTTGGAGCTGGTGTGTAGCCGAAGGGCTGAAATTCTCTCGTAATGGAGTAAATGGGCGTTAAAGATAGCCGCTGGCTGTCTTCTTGCAAGCAAGTGGGCCGTAAGCCGTCTGCTTGTTTGCTTCCTCTTCAAACATCTGACGTTGCCCGAAGATAAAGCCGTGTTAGAGAGGGGGTGGTGCAGGATGAGGCCGGGATGGGGGCCCATTTCATTGTAAAGGCAAATAATATGATACTCAGTAATAAATATATATATACTAATTCTGGATGTAAATCCAACATTTAGTGTTTGGGCCGGAAATGTGAGAAATCTGTTTATTATCTGTGTATATGATATATTTACGGGCATTAAGATACTAAAGCAATTTTTTTTACACCCTAAACTATAGAGAGGCTTCACGGCCTACATGTCTCTAGCGTTTCTCTGTGGCACTAAGAGCTTTACATAAGCGACTAGACTCCCCGAACCATTAGCCATATTATCAGACATTACATCTCCTAGACCTACCGGGCTAACGTCTGTATGTAGAATTAGAGGCAGTTTTGGATTATAGTGTGTAATTTCTATTCGAAGTAAGCTCGTTTCTAAGGTTATCATATGAATTTTTGGCTAGCTCTTGAATGCATCTGTGATATCTAATCTTTAGAATTTGTCCGTACCCTTTAATTTTTTGTACAGGGCTTCAATGCGGGAAATTGTAGTCTCCTGTTATCCTCATTGGCACAATCGACAACTGTTTCATTTGATTCCTGTAAAATATTTCGATATTTGACGGCCCTGTTATATCCGTTGCAATTATAATGTATCCTAAGAAGTCTATTTGATAAAGGAGGAACGCACACTTGGCTTCGCGAGTATTACACCAGAATATTTACGAACCGTTAATGTTTTTTCTATTGCCCGAATAATTCTATCATGAGATGTAGAGTAAACAATTATAACCTCATTAATGTTTAGTTGTGGATTGGACGCAGTCTTGTGTTCTCCTGACATCCTTATCGGCACAATCGACAACTATTTCATTTGATTCCTGTAAAATTTTTCGTATTTGATGGCTTTGCTATACTTAAGTTATTGGTATGATCTAATTCTATAACGTCTGTAAGGAGAATTAGAGCCAGTTTTGAGTCATCGCGCGTATGTACTCTATTCGAAGTAAGCTCCTTCATAAGGTAATCAAAATCATGAGATGTCGAGTAAACAATTATAACCTCATCTAAATTGTTGGCGCATCCAAGGTCATCCAAAACTTCTTTGATTGGTCGTCACCGTATTGCAGCTATACTGGTGTATTGTGCACACGTTAGTCTAATTAGCCCATGTTGGTGTATTCACAGTAATAACTTCACAACGTTTTTCACTACAAGGCAAGCTCTTGAATGCATCTGCGATATCCAATCTTTAGAATTCGGTAACACCCTTTAAATTTTTGTACAAGGCTTCAACGCGGGAAAGTGGCTATTCTTCTATGTTTAGTTGTGGATTGGGCGCAGTCTTGTATTCTCCTGACATCCTTATTGGCACAATCGAAAACTATTTCATTTGATTCCTGTAAAAATTTTCGTATTTGATGGCTTTGCTATACTTAAGTTATTGCTAAGATCCAATTCTATAACTAGACTTACCGGGCTAACGTTTGTAAGGAGAATTAGAGAAGGATTTTAAATGTTTAACATTTTCAAGGTTTCCTTAATTGGTGATGCATTTAGTGTTTTTCTCTTGAATATATATTTTTTTTCTTTGAAGACAATTTTTATATCTTCGGAATCAAATTTATGTCTTTCAAAACCGTATTGTACCATTTTTTTTTTCAATAAGAATGAGTATTTCGTCGGTTAATAGAGTAAAAAATGAGTGAGAATATTTAGTGTTTAACAAAGGGCTCTACTAAACTCACTGGTGTGATGTCATAACTTTGATAGTAGTGGACCATGTTTGGACATATCGGCGGAAGGAACCACATGAAACCGGCGTCAGTTTCTCCTACTCGCTGTGTTGCGTTTTCCACAATTTATTTCGATAGAAAGGAGGAAGAAAGGGATGTTTTCTATAAGAAACTAGGGGGGAGAGATTATGGATAGAAATGGTGTAAAAGTTTAAAAAAAATACCAATAAAGAATGAAGAAATAGATTCAATAAAAAAAATCTTGTATATAATTGTTTATTCTATCTTTGCTACCAGTTTCGGTCTTTAATAACACCTTCATCAGGCTAGATAATTAACATAAAATTAACAAGGATGAAAAACCAAAATTTTACAAAAAAATCTATAACAATTTTAAAAATGATATAAAAACTTAAAAAAAAAAAAACCCTGCACCACTACAATCCATGAAGGGTCTTGGGTCCAGTACTAAACAGGGAAAGCACTGTTTCTTGGTCAACTGTTGTGCAAGGAGGTGATTTGACCGAGATCACGCTCAACCGCCTGGTTTTCTCCCTTATTCAATTATTTAATTAAGGGTATCCACTTTATATAGACTGGATGTGCCCCAGAAGGGTCTACCGACCCAGAGTCGCCCCACGGCTAATGAATGAAACATATAAATGAATTTTCTGCCTTCAGCCGGGGTTCGAACCTACTAGGACCTTTAGCATTGGAAGCTCAGTACCCTACCACTTAATGATCAAATATCCTACATTATTAAATACATTTATTATTAAATATAATACATTATTAAATAAAAAACCTGATAATCACCTACGTTATAATCGTTTTCTTCTCCTGGCTATCAGATGAGAACTAAAAATTAAAATTAAACCCCTATCCCCCACGTTTTGTTTTCGTTATCCGTTAATAACTTAATGAGGGCAGAACCCTCGAATTGAGTATTTTGCAAATTGAGGCGCAACGCTTTTTCCTGATCTCCAATTTTGGAAGAAAATCCACTCTTTTTTCTTAAAATAGCACATGCAATAGTTTTATGATATAAATTTTATCTGAGTATAGACAATTTTTAGAATGGTACTTGAAGTGAGATGCACGGCCTGACCCAGGGAGGTGTTCTTTTCCCCCTTCCATCGTGGTGCAGGATACCAAGATGCGGGGGTCGGTATCCTTCCCATAGTTAAACAGGTTTCCACAAAACCCTCCACGTCCTGTGAGAATCTGCAATACCTAATAATCAGGGAGAATCCAAGTCTCCTTCAGTCTAGCATAAACGGTGGGGAAGAACTTTCTGGGGTTCGTCCCTTTCCGTCTTGTCACCCACCGTATGTTCCGCCCCTGTCGATCTTCATCTATTGGTTGGGAATCACGCCGATTCTCCTTCCTGTTGCGCCTTCAGCTCAAAAAAATTTACCACCTTTTGTTGATGAGGTATCGTTTAAAAGTTAAGGGCTTTATGAATATAATTCATAATGGTTTTTCCGGGTTTTACTATGACAATGATAAATTCGAATATGGTCCAACAACTGAGTATATTACAATATTGATATATCTATCGAATGTTTTATCTTTAGCTCGCGGACAGTTGTTAGCTGCATACATTGAATACGAACAATCAATTCGATTTCCATTTACTGAGAATAAAGCTCTCTGATTTCATCAATTCTATTTTGGCCTGGTAGTCGAGGGCCTCTTCCAAAGTATAACTTCACTGAGAAATGTCAACAACGAAAATATGACCTATTGAGGGCTTTGCTTCATTCAAGAATCTAGTCCCTTTATCCGAAGCCAATTGTTTAATTGTGGGATTTGCAAGGTGCAAGTGCGGCGCGGAATGTGTTCTAGAACTCACTGTTGTGAGATTAAAAAATCTGGTAGACTCTACTGGAGACCTCAGTATACACTTCCCCTCTAAGAATAAAATTAGTTCAGAATAAAATGTATTCTTCTTCTATGTATCTGATATTTCGGCCTTTCTTCCTAATTTTATTGATACTTGGAATATTCTCCTAATTGCTGGTTATTCTTCTTTTGAAATATGAATATGAATTCTGAAATATTGATCTATCGGCATTATTTTATCAAGATTTTTAAACTTCCACTTGGAATATTCTCTTTATTGCTGATTGGACGTTTTAATCAATTACCTGAGATTAAATATATATAGAACTTTTGTTTTCCAGACTCATTTATTTGTTTGTTATGATTATCTTTTATTTCATTGCTATTTTCTGTAACTATATTATCATTAGATGTAAAAAAATCTTTTATGGATTTTTGATTAACTTTTATTTTATTTTGCATTTTTTTTATTATTGGTTGATGGTTGTAAGTTTTGGTTATTTTCAATTCTATCAAAAGATTTTTTTTTATTATCTCTTTTGATTATTAATTTGGAACCACATTTTTTAAATAATTGATTTCGGGAACATATTTTCAATCAAGATATCATAAATTTTTGTTTTTATTTCTTTTTTGTATTTTTCATAAGTGATTTTACATGCTCTACCAATAAGATTTTTCACTGTATTTATGATTTGATATTTTTGGTGTTGGCTATCGAAATTTAATAGTCTATTGCTTGTTATGTTTTTTTTTAGTCCATTTTTGGTTGAGAATATTATCATTATTTTTAATAATTATTAAATCCAAGAATCTTAATTTGTCATCTACTGGTTTGTCTATTGTAAATAATATTCCTTTGTTATATTTATTAAATATCTCCAGCAAATCTTTAAATTGGTCTTTTTCTGTTATGATGAATAAATCAATTACATATTTATTTATACATACTGGTTTCACATTTTTTTTTGTCTAATGATTTTTTTATAAGTTCATTCATGTATATCCCGCTTAAATTAACACGTAAATTCAAAGAGTTTGGGACAATGAAAGAATCCCTAAGGAATGGGAATTAAACGTTATAATACCCATACATAAGCAAGGAAGCCAAAGTGATCGCTCTAATTACAGACCTATCTGCCCGTATCCAGTCCTCTATAAACTTTTAACCATCCCCATGAACAATAATCAAGTTCTGTGAGGTCTGGAGATCTTGAATGCCAAATAATTGTACCACCGCGACCAATCCAGTGATCTGGAAACCTATCATCCAATTGTTGCCCCGCCTGATAAGCTAAATGAGCTGCAGCTCCGTCGTGCTGAAATTGCATGTGCATTCTGATGTATATAGGAAAATCTTCTGGTATTCTTTGTAATTCAAATCGTAAAAAAGTAATTCAAATCACCCGTGAGGCGATTCTTTAAACCTTCGGCAATACCTCCGCCACATCATCTTGAAATGGATGTTAAAAAGACTCGAAATATGGAAAAATTATAGTCCCATTTTTATTGTTATTTATTTTTTGCATGAACCTTTCGTCGCCTTGCACCATATCAAGGCATATATCAAATATCATAATTCCCAATTCTACATGCAAATTTCTAATCTAAACCAATCCACTTTTTATTTCGTTCTTTCAAAAACCATTTTTCGCCAGCCCACTCATGGGAGTTGTGAGTGTTATTAATGCCGTCAGAGTAAACAAACATTCGTATGAATTGGTATCTCCGTTAATAGTGTACGCGATACATGAGGGTTGTCATTTATCCACCGACTTTCTATAATACTATACCTTTGGGATAATTTTCCAGTTGCAGGTGTCGCGCTCTCTCGATGGAGTGTGTTTATAACAAACAAAAGTACTTCAATATATTATTTGTTACAAGCATTTATTCGTACCTAATGTTTCTTGTGTCTTCTGAAGTCCGCTACAATGCTTACCTTAATATATTTATTTCTATTGGAAATTATGTATAGTGTAATAAATATACATGAAAAGTGGAAAGAAACATATGACTTTCAGACACTTAAAATTACATCAATAATTAATAATAATATAAAATATAATATTACTATCAATGTACAGTAGTTTTGGAAGATCAGCAGTAACTAGCCTCATAAAAATAAAAAATATACATAAAAACTATAAAAAAACATATGACTTTTAGGGGCCAATATTGATATCAATAATTAATAATAATATTAATTTAATGATTAATAATATTACTATCAATGTACAGTAGTTTTAAGAGATGAGCTGTACAACTAAGTAATATGAAGTCTCAACCAAATAAAAAATATACAAAGTACAAAGAAACATGGCTTTCAGACGCTAATATTAATATCAATAATAATTAATAGTATTACTAATTAGTAATGGAGCTATTAAAAGTCTCAACATTTAATTTCTTGAGGTTTTCCATTTTTAAGTTTGACGTTTGTTTCATTTAACACTACTTTTACAGACGATTCTGTACATTTTCGTCTACCAATTCATGAGTTTAATTTACCCTGCTTGTACTTGCATCTTCCCGATTTTGCATGCTCGATTCTCGATTCCCACGATATTGCTTACACTTGCTTTTGAAGTTTGTTTATAAGTCTTGTTTGTAGAATGTTCAATTTAGCAGCTATTCTTCATGATCGTGTGATCTTCTACTAAATCATAAATATTTTCTACTTCTTCTAAGCCTTGGAAAGCTTCTCGCGCGGATGTTATAGCACTAGGGATTGTTCTGCTCTAGCACAGTTCGTGGAAAACTCTAATAAATACATTTTTACCATGATTTCTGTTAAGAGGAAACTGTTTCCGATGTTTCTCAGGAGCAGCTGAAGCGTAGAACTCCCTTTGCAAATACCATGAAAAAATAATACATTTGCATATTCTATATGTGAGTAGCTGTTCGTACTCGTAGCTTTTCGTAAAATCACTCATACAATTAACGTAGAATAGAATAGAAATAGAATAGAAAATAACTTTATTCTGAGACAAAGTCCCTTTGGAATAACAAAATAGAACATAATTAAAATACTACATCTGGCCAAAATAAACAATAATAAAAAAAGAGAAAGTAAAGAAAATATTAGTTAAACAAGCTATATACAAAAAAAAAAAAAAAAAATCTATGTACAAAACACTTAAAACTATGATAAAACACTTAAGACTATGTACAGTAGGAAAAATTATAATAATACTCTTTTGAAAAATAAAATAATAAAAAATAAATTGAATTCTTCCTTAAAATAAGGTGTGTTTCTGCTAACAAAGCTGACAATATAAAATATCAGTGTCTTTAAATAATGATTAATATGTAGACTCATCATTGTCAAATGCTAGAGGTACCGATTTAATTAAATACCAATAAAAAATAATAAATAAAACAAAAAAAAAAAAATAGATGTGGTCAGTGGCATTAAGAGCCGGGAGATATTGTAATATCCCTAGTGAAGTTCACAGTATAGAATAGTACTATCATTTGATGATGACTAGAAATGCATAATATCGAAAGTTTAGCAAGTATCTGACTGTTTTTGGGATAGGAATTGGAATAGGAGGGATTTGAATGTGGATATGGAGGGGAAATGCCGAATTTTGATAGGTAGAGAATTCCAGAAATTAGCACGAGCTATAAAGGAATTCTGAAATTTTTTGCTGTTACTAGTTGTGGCGGATGGTTAAAGTTTTGCAATTTTGTTGTTATAGAAGTTAAATGTGAAAATAATGCTTGGTCGAGTCTAGCGTCATTAGCTGCCATGTGTGCCGATTTTGAACCTCTGCCGCGATACTTGGGTTTGTTCCCTTTAGGAGGGTTCGAAGTCGAAGGGGCTTCCTTCACTTCAGTCGACTGCGCTACGGCGGTCGTGCTCGTTGCATTCTCCGCCATTGTTGTGATAGGTTTTTTAGAAGTTTGTAGAAACTACAAAAGTTCCGACTAGCAAAAATATGCGTGTCAAAACCTAATTTACGTACGTCGTAATCTAATTGCAATCTTATTAAAATATGTTGTAAACAAAGTTATAGTACTATTTCATGCATGAAATATTGCTTAATTCTAATTACTTAATGAAATTTTAACGAATGAAAGTGGGGTAAGAATATACGAGTTTGTCTTTATTATTGTGGCGGCAGCGGGCGTTCAAATGTGAACAGCCAATTCTGCAAAACCTTATTTCCATAGGCACTGGAGCCTTGTTAATTAATTTAATGTTAAAATAAGAAAATCCTTGAGGATAAATATGTTGAATGATAATGTCATGTTAAATGAGAAAAATCCATGTGGATAAATAAATGCCGAATAGTATAAATTATAATTCTATATTGAAAATAATAAATGGAGATAATACAAGCTATAAAAAATTAATAAATTAAAAACATTTCTCCCAATATAAAATAATAATAATTAGTGAAACAAAATTTATCTTAAAGCAGTGAACTTAAAGCAAAGAAACTTTGGAATTAAATTAAATTTACAGTGTGGATGTTCAATTCATCATTATTATTATTTGATAATAATAAGATAATAGGAATCTACGTGTGGGTACAAATAGTTTAAGGGTACAAATTGATCGTCGAGAGATGTGGGCAATATTGCGATTCCAGGAGAGTCTTTGGTCAATGAAAATGTCTAGGTTTTTAACTGAGCAGCTGAAGGTGATAGGATAGTTATTTAGATACAGAATAGGAATGTTGGTATTGGATTTGTGGCGGAGTTTGGAACCAATGACAGTGGCCTCCGATTTATCAGCGTTTAATCTTAATCCATTTATGTATGCCCAGGCGCTGATACGATTTAGACCTTCTTGGATTTTGGCAAACTCATCATACAATTCTGAGGGAAGAAAGGAAAGGTAAATTTGGGAATGATCGGCATAGAGGAGATGGGAGCAGTGGAGGATTGATTTATGGAGGTCGTTGATGTTGGAACTAAAAAGAAGAGGAGATTTGCTAGAGTAAGATAGGAAAACAGGAGTTGATTAGGGATAGCGACAGCTTGGGAACATTGAGAGAGGAAAGCAAACAATAGCGCTGTTGGAAAAAGATAATTATTTTAATTTAGAAAAGAGGATGGAATGGTTGATGGTATCGAAGGCTTTTGAAAAGTCAAGGAGTACATGGACAGTGAGTTTTTTCTCATCCTTAGCGGACTGAATATCGCTAATGCTCTTAATTATGGCGGATTGTGTTGAGTAACCTGGTCGAAAACCAGATTGGAAAGGGTCGAGTTGATTGGAATGTTCAAGGAAATTGGAAACTTGGAATCGCACTATTCTTTCAAGGGGTTTTATTGTTCTTAATATTTGTATGTACTTTGTATTCACACTGTTTTGAAAAGTCAGTCGAAGGCTTTTGAAAAGTCAAGGAGTACATGGACTGTTAGTTTTTTCTCATCTATAGCGGGCTGAATATCGCTAATGCTCTTAATTATGGCGGATTGTGTTGAGTAACCTGGTCGAAAACCAGATTGGAAAGGGTCGAGTTGATTGGAATGTTCAAGGAAATTGGAAACTTGGAATCGCACTATTCTTTCAAGGGGTTTTATTGTTCTTAATATTTTTATGTACTTTGTATTCACACTGTTTTGAAAAGTCAGTCGAAGGCTTTTGAAAAGTCAAGGAGTACATGGACAGTTAGTTTTTTCTCATCTATAGCGGGCTGAATATCGCTAATGCTCTTAATTATGGCGGATTGTGTTGAGTAACCTGGTCGAAAACCAGATTGGAAAGGGTCGAGTTGATTGGAATGTTCAAGGAAATTGGAAACTTGGAATCGCACTATTCTTTCAAGGGGTTTTATTGTTCTTAATATTTTTATGTACTTTGTATTCACACTGTTTTTAATTTTAATAAAATTTATTCACAATGTTTATATTTTTTATCTAAATATCATGTAACTTCCAAAGTTTTCTATATCCTTTTTGTTTCTTGTTCATTCTCGTCCTGAAGAAGACCTGCAAAGTCGTATGTTGGCTTTAAATAACATATATCATTCATCCCGACTCACCCTGAAATAATTACAATTATTTTTTGTTCAGGTTAAAAAATTTTCTTTTTGTTTAATTTTTCAAATATTTTTATAGTTATAAATATACTTATTTACTGATATGTATATATATATACACGACATCAGTAATATAGTTAGTGTGCGTTAAATGCATAATATATAACGAGACTAAAAAAATGTAACCACGAGGCACCCCCTTACGCCCCCCCCCCTCCATATCATTTGGCTGGAGGTTAGGGAAGAGAATAGCGTGCCTACCAACCCTCAACTGCTCCTATTACGGAAAGATTTATTTTAGGGCAAACGCTAAAAGGGACTCCTAGCGTTTGAAAAATGGTTATCTCTAATAACACTAAATCGAAGCATCTTTTGGAACAACTTTTTGAAAAAGAGACATATATTTGATGTTCTAGTTACAGGTAAAACTTAAGCATCTAATTAAAAAAAAAAGAAAAACGTTTAACTATATGCTTAACTTGTTATTGGGATAATAGAATTCGACGCTATTTTCAATAAATTCGGATTCATGTAATAATTACAAAAAATTGTACTGTATTTAAGACATAAAAAGAATCATGTTTTTTCTTGACATGTATTTAACTTAAACTGAAACATAAACAATTGCATCTATAGATAAGTTTTTTTTTCCAATAAACGTACATTAATATTCGATCTGGACAAAAAGTATTATAATTTTTTTTTCCAAAAATTATTTCATATATAAAATATCATAATTATTTTGTCCCTTAATTACAAAAAACAAAATACTTACGTTCTATGATGTGGTACTTTACGACCTTTTTCGTAAAATACACTAAATATTAAAAATTAATAAATATTTAAAAACATTATTTTAGACAGGCAGTGGGATTATATTACCAAAAAGAGGTCGTTAGACATATAAAACCACTTTTAAAATAAATTTAAGGACTTAATAGTTAGTGCTTCAAAACATCATATGTTCCTTAATTGTGGCTTGATGTTCCAGGATTGAAATTTAATTTAATAAAAATGACATCGTCTTCCTGTATATTCCATTTATTTTTCACTTTTGCGCAACCGGTTTCGGTCCTTTATCAGACCTTCGTCAGCTAGGTAAAATAATAAAATTATTATCCCATGTGGGCTATCCCTACCCCCACGTATTGCTTTCATTAGCCGCCACTAATTTTATGAGTGCAGAATCCTCAAATTGATTACTTTGTACATTCAGGCATATCACGTCATTTTTTATAATTCTTTTCTTAATTTCTAATTTTTCAAAAAAAAAAAATCCATTATTTTCCCTTTTGAAATGGCATGAAGCAGTTTTACCTTATTACTTTTTTGTGGGTGTGAACAATTTAAAAAATGATCTTTAAAATGTGATGCATGCATGGCCTGAACCAGGGAGGATTTCTTTAATTCTGTTTTTCAGTTGTCTTCCCGTCTGCCCGATATAAACTTTAATAGAATGCGAAAAACTTTGTGAATTATTATTGTATAAAAGTAAAATTAATACACTTTTATGTGAAGATATAATGGCTCTCTCCTCATTGTTTTTTAAATAATTTTTTTTTTAATTTAATAACGAATTTTACAAAATGAACGCTTTGCCAATGGACATTATTCTGTTTTTTTTTTCTCTTAGGCCAGTCGTTCGTCATTTGGCCATCCGACATCTTGCTGCCCAGTATAATTACATTGTTTTGAAATCATTAATATTATTATATTGTTGACTTTTATAAGTTGCCTATTCACATTTTTGCCTTTCTATTTTTTACTGAATACGTTTTCAATAATTTCTGTTGTGTACTTATTATTTAATGAAATTTGAAAAATGATTGCCTTTTCTTTGTTAATTTTGTTGAGGGCTAAAGATAGTTTTTCTAACCTATTTATTAGCTAGGCAGTAAAAAGTTCTAAGTTGTTGTGACCAAGGCTGGCACTAGTCAAACGGTATTATTATGTCTGTAGTAGTCGGTTTTCTGTAAATGTCAAATGTTAATGAATTATTGTCAATCAAAATGGTCAAGTCAAGAAATTTAATTTTATTAGGACCTATTTCTGTTGTGAATTCTAATTTGGGATGTATATTATTAATATATCTTCCCTTCCCATTTACAGAAAACATCGTCAACATATCTGGACCAGTGTCTAATATGTGTTTTAAAAACTTCCATTTTTTCTAAACTGTGTATAAACAGCTCCAAACTCAGTGAGGATTATGAAGAGCCTATCGGCAAAGCGTCCATTTGCAAAATTTGTTATTAAATTTAAACAAATTTTGTTTAAAACAAAATTTTTTACAACGCTGTATTTTTTTCTTAATGTAATTTATAGTCCACCAAGTGAAAATAATTAGTTATAGAGCAAACATTTTTCGTGAAATATGCTAATATTTATACTAAAGACAACTCAAGTCCCTTGCTATAGAGTTAAAACTCAATCAAAGGTATGTAAAAATAAATAAATAAATATTGAATATTTAATAATTGACCGTTGCATTATAAAGGAAGGAGATGGTCCGGGGTTGCGGTCATAAATAGGCTAAATAGTGGTAAAACTGTTTTATAGAAAGCCAATTTGTGAAATCTTGTACTTGAGTTTAATGATATTTTCTTCACTTATAACCGATGTAAGAAATGTGGTGAGGGAGGAAATTTTTGAACTAAGATAATCGAATTCCTGTATAATCTCTCTTGTTTTTAAATTTAACAAACTTTTTTTGAAATTAAATAAAGAATTTCGTAACTTGAATTTTAATGAGGGGGCAACGTGGAAATTATTAAATCGGTACTCGTTACATTTGGGGAAGATTTTGTTTGATCAATATTTTAAGAGAAAAATACGTTGCTCAGTTTTTATAGGGAATTGTTTGTGGTGATTGCAAAATTATTAAACTTTGATCTATATGGGTGGAATTTTGTTTTTAGAAGATTAAAGATCCCTGGACAGCTGGGTTCAGTGAAGTCGGTGTGATGCCTCGTATTTGGAATACAAGGAGATGAGAGTGATGAAGACGGAGTAGGCGAGTGATGTGAAGCTATCTGTGGAGAATCTGAGATGAGGTGATGTTGGGGTAAAGTCTGCGGTGAGGATCTGATGTTACTTTTCAGTCTGGAACTGCGGCGAAGTGGTGCTGAGTTTGTTTCTGGCCGTTGTTGGCCCCGTCGTTTTTGAGTCATATTCAATACTTAATAGTTGACCGTTGCATTATAAAGGAAGGAGATGGTCCGGGGTTGCAGTCATAAATAGGCTAAATAGTGATAAAACTATTTTATTGACAGCCCTTTGTGAAATCTTGTACTTGAGTTTAATGATATTTTCTTCACCTATAACCGATGTGAGAAATGTGGTGAGGGAGGAAATTTTTGAATTAAGAG